>UESW01004941.1:0-24602 GCA_900491605.1 Calamus simplicifolius | reverse complement strand
GATCGGTCGTGGCCGATCGGGATCAGGGCTTGGATCGATCGCAACCGTCGAATCATCGGCGATCGGACCGATCGCCATGGTCCGATATCGGTCGTGGCCGATCGGGATCATGGATGGATCGATTGCAACTATCGGATCATCAGCATCGAACCGATCGCAACGGTCCGAGATCGGTCGTGTCCGATCAGGATCAGGGCTTGGATCGATCGCAACCATCAAATCATCGCCGATTGGACCGATCGCAACGGTCCGAGATCGGTCGTGGTCGATCTGGATCAGGGCTTGGATCGATCGCAACCTTCGGATCGTCATCGATCTGACCGATCGCAACGGTCCAAGATCGGTCGTGGCCGATCAGATCAGGGCTTGGGTCGATCGCAACCGTTGGATCGTCGCGATCGGACCGATCGCCACGGTCCGAGATCGATCGTGGCCGATCGGATCAGGGCTTGGATTGATCGAAACCATCGATCCTCGGCTATCAGACCGATCGCACGGTCCGAGATCGGTGGTGGCCGATTGGGATCAGGGCTTGGATCGATCGCAATAGTCGGATCGTCGGCGATCGGACCGATCGCAACGGTCTGAGATCGGTCGTGGCCGATCTAGATCAGGGCTTGGATCGACCGCAACCGTCGGATCTTCGGCGATCGGACCGATTGCCACGGTGCGAGATCGGTCGTGGCCGATCGGGATCAGGGCTTGGATCGATCGCAACCATCGAATCATCGGCGATCGGACCGATCGCCACGGTCCAAGATCGGTCGTGGCCGATCGGGATCAGGGCTTGGATCGATCGCAACCGTCGGATCATTGGCAATCGGACCGATCGCCACGGTCCGAGATCGGTTGAGGCCAATCGGGATCAGGGCTTGGATCGATCGCAACGTTAGATCGTCGGCGATCGTACCAATCGCCACGGTCTGAGATCGATCGTGGCCGATCGGGATCATGGCTTGGATCGATCGCAACCGTTGGATCGTCGGCGATCGGAATGATCGCAACGGTCCAAGATCGATCGTGGCCGATCGGAATCAGGGCTTGGATCGATCGCAACCATTAGATCATTGCCGATCGGACCGATCGCAACGGTCCAAGATCGGTCGTGGCGGATTGGGATCAGGGTTTGGATCGATCGCAACCGTTGGATCATCGGCGATCGGACCGATCGCCACGGTCCGAGATCGATCGTGGCCGATCGAGATCAGGGCTTGGTTCGATCACAACCGTCGGATCGTCAGCGATCAGACCGATCGCAACGGTCCAAGATCGGTCGTGGCCGATCGGGATCAGGGCTTGGATCAATCGAAAGCATCAGATCATCGGCGATCGAACCGATCGCCACGGTCCGACATCGGTCGTGGCCTATCAGGATCTGGGCTTGGCTCGATCGCAACCGTCGGATTGTTGGCGATCAGACCAATCGCCACGGTCCGAGATCGGTCGTGGCCGATCGAGATCATGGCTTGGATCGATTGTAACCATCAGATCGTCAGCGATCGGAATGATCGCCACAGTCAGAGATCGGTTATGGCCGATCAGGATTATGGCTTGGATCGATCGCAACCATCGGATCGTCGGCGATCAGAATGATCGCCACGGTCTGAGATCGGTCGTGGCCGATCGAGATCAGGGCTTGGATCAATCGCAATCATCGGATTGTTGGCGATCGCAACGATCGCCACGGTCCGAGATCGGTTGTGGCCGATCGAGATCAGGGCTAGGATCGATCACAACCGTCGGATCATCGGCGATCGGACCGATCGCAACGGTCCGAGATCGGTCATGGCCGATCGGGATCAGGGCTTGGATCGATCGCAACCGTCGGATCGTCGCCGATCGAACCGATCGCAACGGTCTGAGATCGGTTGTGGCCGATCGGGATCAGGGTTTGGATCGATCGCAACCATTGGATCATCGGCGATCGGACCGATTGCCACGGTCTGAGATCGATCGTGGCCGATAGAGATCAGGGCTTGGATCGATCGCAACCATCGAATAATCGGCGATCGGACCAATCGCAATGGTCCGAGATCAGTCGAGGCCGATCGGGTTCAGGGCATGGATCGATCGCAACTGTCGGATCGTTGCCGATCGGACAGATCAAAACGGTCCAAGATCGGTCGTGGCCGATCGGTATCAGGGCAAGGATCGATCGCAACAGTCGGATCGTCGCCGATCGGACCGATCGCAACGGTCCGAGATCGATCGTGGCCGATCGGGATCAGGGCTTGGATCGATCGCAACCATCGGATCGTCGGCGATCGAACCGATCGTAACGGTCCAAGATCGGTCGTGGCCGATCGGGATCATGGCATGGATCGATCGCAACCATCGGATCATCCGATCGGACCGATCACAACGATTTGAGACCAGTCATGGCCGACCGGGATCAGGACTTGGATCGATCGCAACCATTGGATCGTCGGCTATCGGACCGATCGCTACGGTCAGAGATTGTTCATGGTCGATCGGGATCAGGGCTTGGATCGATCGCAACCATCGGATCATCGGCGATCGGACCGATCGCAACGATCCGAGATCGGTCGTGGCCGATCAGGATTAGGGCTTCGATCGATCGCAACCGCTGGATCGTCGCCTATCGGACCGAACGCAACGGTCTAAGATCGGTCGTGGCCGATCTGGATCAGTGCTTGGATCGATCGCAACGGTCGGATCATCGCCGATCGGACCGATCGCCACGGTTCGAGATTGGTCGTGGCCGATCGGGATTAGGGCTTGGATCGATCGCAACCATCGGATCGTCGGCGATCGGACCGATCGCAACGGTCTGAGATCGGTCGTGGCCGATCTAGATCAGGGCTTGGATCGATCGCAACCGTCGGATCTTCGGCGATCGGACCGATTGCCACGGTGCGAGATCGGTCGTGGCCGATCGGGATCAGGGCTTGGATCGATCGCAACCATCGAATCATCGGCGATCGGACCGATCGCCACGGTCCAAGATCGGTCGTGGCCGATCGGGATCATGGCTTGGATCAATCGCAACCGTCGAATCATCGGCGATTGAAACGATCGCCACGGTCCGAGATCGGTTGTTGCCGATCAGGATCAAGGCTTGGATCGATAGCAACCGTCGGATCGTCGGCGATCGACCGATCGCAACGGTCCGAAATAGGTCGTGGCCGATCGGGATTAGGGCTTGGATCGATCGCAACCGTCGGATCGTCGCCGATCGGACCGATCGCAACTGTTCGAGATCGGTCGTGGCCGATCGGGATCAGGGTTTGGATCGATCGCAACCGTTGGATCATCGGCGATCGAACCGATCACCACGGTCCGAGATCGGTCATGGCCAATCGAGATCAGGGCTTGAATTGATCGCAACCATCAGATCGTAGGTGATCGGACCGATCACCACAGTCCACTATCGGTCGTGGCCGATCGGATCAGGGCTTGGATCGATCGCAATCGTCGGATCATCGGCGATCGGACCAATCGCAATGGTCCGAGATCGGTCATGGTCGATCGAGATTAGGGCTTGGATCGATCGGAATCGTCAGATCGTCGGCGATCGGACCGATCGCAATGGTCCGATATCGGTCGTGGCTGATCGGGATCAGGGCTTGGATCGATCGCAACCGTCGGATCGTCAGCGATCGGACTAATCGCAACGATCCGAGATCAGTCGAGGCTGATCGGGTTCAGGGCATGGATCGATCACAACTATCGGATCGTTGCCGATCAAACAAATCGAAATGGTCCAAGATCGATTGTGGCCGATCGGGATCAGGGCAAGGATCGATCGCAACCGTCGGATCGTCGCCGATCGGACCGATCGCAACGGTCCGAGATCGGTCGTGGCCGATCAGGATCAGGGATTGGATCGATCGCAACCATCGGATCATCGGCGATCGAACCGATTGTAATGGTCCAAGATCAGTCGTGGCCGATCTGGATCAGGGCTTGGATCGATCGCAACCGTTGGATCATCGGCGATCGGACCGATCGCCACGGTCTGAGATCGGTCGTGGCCGATCGGGATCAGGGCTTGGATCGATCGCAACCATCGGATCGTTGGCAATCGGACCGATCGCCACGGTTCGAGATCGGTCATGGCCGATCGGGATCAGGGCTTGGATCGATCGCAACCGTCGAATCGTCGGCTATCGGGCCTATCGCCACGGTCCAAGATCGGTGGTGGCCGATTGAGATCAGGGCTTGGATAGATCGCAATAGTCGGATCATCAGCGATCGAACCGATCGCCATGGTCCGAGATCGGTCGTGGTCGATCGGGATCAGGACTTTGATCGATCGCAACTATCGGATCGTCAGTGATCAGACCGATCACCATGGTCCGAGATCGGTTGTGGTGGATCGGGATCAGGGCTTGGATCGATCGCAACCGTCGGATCGTCGCCGATTGGACCAATCGCAACGGTCCAAGATTGGTCATGGTTGATCGGGATCAGGGCTTGGATCGATCGCAACCATTGGATCATCGCCGATGATCGCAATGGTCCGAGATCGGTCATGGCCGATATGGATCAGGGCTTGGATCGATCGCAACCGTCGGATCGTTGGCGATCAGACCGATCGCAACGGTCCAAGATCGGTCATGTCCGATTGGGATCAGGGCTTGGATCGATCACAACCGTCGGATCGTCGGCGATCGGACCGATCACCACGGTCCGAGATCGGTCGTGGCCGATCGGGATCATGGCTTGGAACAATCACAACCGTCGGATCATCGGCGATCGGACCGATCGCCACGGTCCGAGATCGGTCGTGGCCGATCGGGATCAGCGCTTGGATCGATCGCAACCGTTGGATCGTTGGCGATCGGACCGATCGCAACGGTCCGAGATCGGTCATGGCCGATCGGGATCAGGGCTTGGATCGATCGCAACCATCGCATCGTCGGTGATCAGACCGATCGCCACGGTCTGAGATCGGTCGTGGTCGATCAGGATCATGGCTTGGATCGATCGCAACCATCGGATCGTCGGCGATCGGAACGATCGCCACAGTCCGAGATCGATTGTGGCCGATCGGGATCATGGCTTGGATCGATCGCAATCGTCGGATCGTCGATGATCGGAATGATCACCACGGTCTGAGATCGGTCGTGGCCAATCGGGATCAGGGCTTGGATCGATCCCAACCGTCAGATCATCGGTGATCGGAACGATCGATATGGTCCAAGATCGGTCGTGGTCGATCGGGATCAGGGCTAGGATCGATCGCAACTGTCGGATCGTCGGTGATCGGACCGATAGCAATAGTCCGAGATCGGTCGTGGCCGATCGGATCAGGGCTTGGATCGATCGGAACCATCGGATCATCGGCGATCGGACTGATCGCAACAGTCTGATATCGGTCGTGGCCGATCGGGATTAGGGCTTGGATCGATCACAACCATCGGAACATCGGCGATCGGACCAATCGCAACGGTCCGAGATCAGTCGAGGCCGATCGGGTTCAAGGCATGGATCGATCGCAACCGTCGATCGTTGCCGATCGGACAGATCGAAATGGTCCAAGATCGGTCGTGGCCGATCGGGATCAGGGCATGGATCGATCGCAACCGTCGGATCATCGCCGATCGGACCGATCGCAATGGTCCGAGATTGGTCATGGCCGATCGGAACAGGGCTTGGATCGATCACAACCGTCGGATCATCGGTGATCGAACCGATCGTAACGGTCCGAGATTGATCGTGGCCGATCGGGATCACAGCTTGGATCGATCGAAACCATCGGATCGTCGACGATCGGACCGATCACCACGGTTCGAGATCGGTCGTGGTCGATTGGGATCAGGGCTTGGATCGATCGCAACCATCGGATCGTCGGCTATCGGACCGATTGCCACGGTCCAAGATTGGTCATGGTCGATCGGGATCAGAGCTTGGATCGATCACAACCATCGGATCATCGGCGATCGGACCGATCGCAATGGTCCAAGATCGATCGTGGCCGATCAGGATCAGGGCTTGGATCGATCGCAACCGTGGATCGTCGCCGATCGGACCGATTGCAACAATCCGAGATCGGTCGTGTCGATCTGGATCTGGGCTTGGATCGATCGCAACCTTCGGATCATCGCCGATCGGACCAATCGCAACGGTCCGAGATCGATCATGGCCGATCTAGATCAGGGCTTGGATCGATCGCAACCGTCGGATCGTCGGCGATCGGATCGATCGCCACGGTCCGAGATCGGTCGTGGCCGATCAGGATCAGGGCTTGGATCGATCGCAATCATTGGATCGTTGGCGATCGGACCGATCGCCATAGTTCGATATCGGTCGTGGCCGATCGGGATAAGGGCTTCAATCGATTGAAACCGTCGAATCATCGGCTATCGGACCGATCGCCACGGTCCGAGATCGATGGTGGCCAATCGGGATCAGGGCTTCGATCGATCGCAATAGTCGGATCGTCGGCGATCGGACCGATCGCCACGGTCCGAGATCGGTCGTGGCCGATTGGGATCAGGGCTTGGATCGATCGCAACCATCGGATCGTCGGCTATCGGACCGATCACCATAGTCCGAGATCGGTCGTGGCCGATCAGGATCAGGGCTTGGATCGATCGCAACCGTCTGATCATCGGCTATCGGACCGATCGCAATGGTCTGAGATCGATCATGGCCGATCGGGATTAGAGCTTGGATCGATCGCAACCGTCAGATCGTCGGCGATCGGACCGATCGCAACGGTCCGAGATCGGTCGGGGCTGAATGGGATCAGGGATTGGATCGATCGCAACCATCGTATCGTCGGCGATCGTACCAATCACCACGGTCCGAGATCGACCGTGGCCGATCGGGATCAGGGCTTCAATTGATCGTAACCGTCGGATCATCGGCGATCGGACCGATCGCAACGGTCCAAGATCGATCGGGGCCGATAGGGATCAGGGCTTGGATCGATCACAACCGTCAGATCGTCGGTGATCGGACCGATTACCACGGTCCGAGATCGGTCGTGGCCGATCAGGATCAAGGCTTGGAACGATCACAACCGTCGGATCGTCGGCGATAGGAATGATCGCCACAGCCTGAGATCGGTTGTGGCCGATCGGGATCATGGCTTGGATCGATCGCAACCGTCGGATCGTTGGCGATCAGACCAATCGCAACGGTCCGAGATCGATTGTGGCCGATCGTGATCAGGGCTTGGATCGATCGGAACCATCGGATCATTGGTGATCGGACTGATCACAACGGTCTGATATCGGTCGTGGCCGATCGGGATCAGGGCTTGGATCGATCGCAATCATCGGATTGTCGGCGATCGGACCAGTCGCAACGGTCCGAGATCAGTCGAGGCCGATCGGGTTCAAGGCATGGATCAATCGTAACTGTCGGATCGTTGCCGATCGGACAGATCGAAACGGTCCAAGATTGGTCGTGGCCAATCGGGATCAGGGCATGGATCGATCGCAACCATCGGATCATCGGCGATCGGACCGATTGCAACTATCCAAGATCGGTCGCGGCCGATCAAGATCAGGGCTTGGATCGATCACAACCATTGGATCGTCGGCGATCGGACCAGTTGCAACGGTCCGAGATCAGTCGAGGCCGATCGGGTTCAAGGCATGGATCGATCGTAACCGTCGGATCGTTGCCGATCGGACAGATCGAAATGGTCCAAGATTGGTCGTGGCCAATCGAGATCAGGGCATGGATCGATCGCAACCATCGGATCATCGGCGATCGGACCGATCGCAACTGTCCAAGATCGGTCGCGGCCAATCGGGATCAGGGCTTGGATCGATCAGAACGGTCGGATCGTCGACGATAGGACCGATCGCCATGGTCCGAGATCGGTCGTGGCCGATCGGGATCAGGGCTTGGATCGATCGCAACCGTCGAATCATCGGCGATCGGACCGATCGCCATGGTCCGATATCGGTCGTGGCCGATCGGGATCATGGATTGGATCGATTGCAACTATCGGATCATCAGCAATCGAACCGATCGCAACGGTCCGAGATCGGTCGTGTCCGATCAGGATCAGGGCTTGGATCGATCGCAACCATCAAATCATCGCCGATTGGACCGATCGCAACGGTCCGAGATCGGTCGTGGTCGATCTGGATCAGGGCTTGGATCGATCGCAACCTTCGGATCGTCACCGATCTGACCGATCGCAACGGTCCAAGATCGGTCGTGGCCGATCTAGATCAGGGCTGGGGTCGATCGCAACAGTTGGATCGTCGGCGATCGGACCGATCGCCACGGTCCGAGATCGATCATGGCCGATCGGGATCAGGGCTTGGATTGATCGAAACCATCGAATCCTCGGCTATCAGACCGATCGCTACGGTCCGAGATCGGTGGTGGCCGATTGGGATCAGGGCTTGGATCGATCGCAATAGTCGGATCATCGGCGATCGGACCGATCGCCACGGTCCGAGATTGGTCGTGGCCGATCGGGATCAGGGCTTGGATCGATCGCAACCATCAGATCATCGGCTATCGGACCGATCGCCACAGTCCGAGATCGGTAGTGGCCGATCAGGATCAGGGCTTGGATCGATCGCAACCGTCGGATCATCGGCGATCGGACCGATCACAACGGTTCGAGATCGGTCATAGCCGATCGGGATCAGGGCTTGGATCGATCGCAACCATCGGATCATCGTCGATCGGACCGATCGCCATGATCCGAGATCAGTCGTAACTGATCAGGATCAGGGCTTGGATCGATAGCAACCGTCGGATCGTCGGCGTTCGGACCGATAGCCACGGTCCGAGATCGGTCGTGGCCGATCAGGATCATGACTTGGATCGATCGTAACCGTCGGATCATCGGCGATCGGAACGATCGCCACGGTTCGAGATCGGTTGTGGCCGATCAGGATCATGGCTTGGATCGATCGCAACCGTCGGATCGTCGGCGATCGAAACGATAGCCACAGTCCGAGATCGATCGTGGCCGATTGGAATCAGGGCTTGGATCGATCGCAACCGTCGGATCATCGGCGATCGGAATGATCACCACGATCCGAGATCGGTCGTGGTCGATCGGGATCAGGGCTAGGATCGATTGCAACCGTCGGATCGTCGGCGATCGGACCGATCGCAACGGTCCGAGATCGATCGTGGCAGATCGGGATCAGGGCTTGGATCAATCGCAACCGTCGGATCGTCGGTGATCGAAATGATCGCAACGGTCTGAGATCGGTAGTGGCCGATCGGGATCATGGCTTGGATCGATCGCAACCGTCGGATCGTCGGTGATCGGAACGATCGCCACGGTCCGAGATCGGTCATGGCCAAACGGGATCAGGGCTTGGATCGATCATAACCGTCGGATCGTCGGCGATCGGACCGATCTCAATGGTCCAAGATCGGTCATGGCCGATCGGGATCAGGGCTTGGATTGATCCCAACTGTCGGATCGTTGCCGATCAGACCGATCGCAACGGTCCGAGATCAGTCGTGGCTGATCGGGATCAGGGTTTGGATCGATCGCAACCATTGGATCATCGGTGATCGGACCGATTGCCACGGTCCAAGATCGGTCGTGGCCGATCGGGATCAGGGCTTGGATCGATCGCAATCGTCGGATTGTCGGCGATCAGACCAATCGCCACGGTCCGAGATCGGTCGTGGCCAATCGGGATTATGGCTTGGATCGATCGCAATCGTCGGATCGTCGGCGATTGGAAAGATCGCCACGGTCCGAGATCGGTTGTGGCCGATCGGGATCATGGCTCGGATTGATCGCAACCGTCGGATTGTCAGCGATCGGAACGATAGCCACGGTCCGAGATCGGTCGTGGCCGATTGGGATCAGGGCTTGGATCGATTGCAACCATCGGATCGTCGGCGATCGAAACGATAGCCACAGTCCGAGATCGGTCGTGGCCGATCGGGATCAGGGCTAGGATCGATCGCAACCGTCGGATCATCGGCGATCGGACCGATCGCAACGGTCCAAGATCGGTCATGGCCGATCAGGATCAGGGCTTGGATCGATCGCAACCGTCGGATCGTCGCCGATCGGATCGATCGCAATGATCCGAGATCGGTCCTAGCCGTTCGGGATCAGGGTTCGGATCGATCGAAACCGTTGGATCGTCGGCGATCGGACCGATCACCACGGTCCAAGATCGGTCGTGGCCGATCGGGATCAGGGCTTGGATCGATCGCAACCGTCGGATCATCGTCAATCAGACCGATCGCAATAGTCCGAGATCGGTCATTGCCGATCGGGATAAGGGCTTGGATTGATCGCAACCGTCGGATCCTCGGTGATCGGACCGATCGTCACGGTCCGAGATCGGTCGTGGCCGATCGGGATCAGGGCTTGGATCGATCGCAACCATCAGATCGTCGGCGATCGAACCGATCACAATGGTCCGAGATCGGTCGTGGCCGATCGGGATCAAGGTTTTGATCGATCGCAACCGTCGGATCATCGGTGATTGGGCCGATCGCCACGTTCCAAGATCGATCGTGGCGGATCGGGATCAGGGCTTGGATCGATCGAAACCTTCGGATCATCGCCGATCGGACCGATCGCAATGGTCCGAGATCGGTCGTGGCCGATCGAGATCAGGGTTTGGATCGATCGCAACCGTTGGATGGTCGGCGATCGGACCGATTGCCACGGTTCGAGATCAGTCATGGCCGATCGGATCAGGGTTTGGATCGATCGCAACTGTTGGATCGTCGGCGATCGGACCGATCGCCAAGGTCCGAGATCGTTCGTGGCCAATCGGTATCAGGGTTTGGATCGATCACAACCGTTGGATCGACGACGATCAGACCGATCGCCACGGTCTGAGATCGGTCGTGGCCGATCGAGATCAGGGCTTGGATCGATCGCAACCGTCGGATCATCGGCGATCGGACCGATCGCAACGGTTCGAGATCGGTCGTGGCCGATCGGGGTGAGGGCTTTGATCGATCGCAACCATCGGATCGTCGGCGATCGAACCGATCTCCACGGTCCGAGATCGGTCGTGGCGGATCGGGATCAGGGCTTGGATCGATCGTAACCGTCGGATCGTCAGCGATCGAACCGATCGCCACGGTCCAAGATCGGGATCATGGCTTGGATTTGATTCATGGTTCTATAGATCTATTTCACAATTTGTTTTGCTTAGTAGATTGAATTTATAGATCATTGATTTTTTTTTCTCTTCCTCTCTTTTAAATCAAGCCTCATTTTCTTCACTTTTGAGTAGAATCCTCTTATTTTCTACTTCTAACCCTCCTTATTTATTTTTTTAATCATAAAATCTATTGACCACTGCATCCTAACAAATAATATTGGCAATGAACATCTATATTTACTTGATGTAAATTAATTCTTTAATTTTTCATCCTCTTTTTTTCTCTTTATTCATACTTTGACCACTTCTTTCTTACTCTCCATACCTTTAATCCTATAAATCTCCAATTTCTATCATCATTAACTACCTATATATATATCCCTTATAAACCTCTCAAACAACCATTACATCCAAATTATCATTACATCACCGCCCCTTTCAAACTTATCACTCGACTATATCCTATCCTTTTCTCTTTGAACTAATAATTTTTAAGATCTTTTTACATATTTTTTATCATCCTATTTAAACACTAATATAGGCCACTCCTGGATCTCTCTTGTTAACTCATCTCCACCACCTTAATTATTGGTATTTCTATTATTGCCACCACCCATATACCAACCTTAATCTACTAAGTTAAAAGTTATATCTAGAAAAAAAATCACTATTGTTATATTGTAGAACCTCTTTAAAAGTTAATGAGATATACTTTCCTTTTATTTTTCTTAAACAAATTCATCAATCTTTTCTATTCTATATTATTAAAAAAACATATTTATCATTAATTTTCTCCCTATATATTTTTAGAAATCTTTACTATATATACTATTTTTCTTTTTTTTTCTTCCTAAAATATATATGATATATATGTACAGCTGTACACCCTTCCTTTTTCTACTCGACCTATCCAAAACATCATATAAATTCTTGTATAGTTGTTAACAAATAATATTGCAGCCAACAGCTATATTCACTTGATGTAAATTAATTCTTTAATTTTTCATCTTTTTTTCTCTTTATTCATACTTTGACCACTTCTTTCTTACTCTCTATACCTTTAATCCTATAGATCTCCAATTTCTTTCATTATTAACTACCTATATATATATATATATATATATCCCTTGTAAACCTCTCAAACAACCTTTACATCTAAATTATCATTACATCACCACGGCTTTCAAACTTATCACTTGACCTATATCCTATCCTTTTCTCTTTGAATTCTGCCATATTATCTTTATCTAACTTAATAATTTTTAAGATCTATTTACATATTTTTTATCATCCTATTTAAACACTAACATAGGCCACTCCTTACTCTCTTTTGTTAACTTATCTCAACCACCTTAATTATTGGTATTTCTATTATTGCCACCACCCATATACTAACCTTAATCTACTAAATTAAAAGTTATGTCTAGAAAAAAAAATCACTATTGTTATATTGTAGAACCTTTTTAAAAGTTCATAAGATATACTTTCCTTTTTTTTTAAACAAATTTATCTATCTTTTCTATTCTATTATTAAAAAAATATATTTATCATTAATTTTCTTCCTATATATTTTTAAAAATCTTTACTATATATATATATATATATATATATATATATATAGTTGTACACCCTTCCTTTTTCTATTCGACCTGCCCAAAACCTCATTTCAAAAAAATCTATTGTATTCTCATTTCACACGTCATGCCATTTAGGGAGGGCTATTTACGTCATATAAGCGAAACCATCGCTCCATTTTTGGTAATTTATTCCACACCTTCTTCCACCTCCGTCGCCCTTCTATATTTGCCCACGGTTTTCTTTTTCTACTGTGTTTTCTTCTTCCTCTCTCCAAATGGAAGCGATCGGCCGCAGTAGTTGGGCTTCCGGAGCTCTCCAAACACTTGCGCTCGATCTCGTCTCCAAGAATTCCAACCCTTACCCTCGCCTTAATCCGAGACCCATCAAAAAGATGCGAGGAGAAGGGGAGCAGCAGCGCAACCCCTTCGACTCCCTCGCCGAGGAGATTCTTTTCTTGATCATCGACCGCCTCGGCTCCAACTCCGTCGAGAAGAAATCCTTCTCCCTCGTCTGCAAGTCCTTCTACCACGCCGAGTCACGCCACCGCCGGACCGTAGCCCCTCTCCGGTCCGAGCTCCTCCACCGGGTCCTCGCCCGCTACCCCTCTATCGCCCGCCTCGACTTCACCCTCTGCCCCCGCGTCACCGACGCCGCTCTCGCCGCCGCCGACGCCTTCCGGTCGTCGCTCCGCTCGGTCGACCTCTCCAGGTCGAAAGCCTTCTCCAGTGTCGGGCTCAACAGATTGGCGGCGAACTGCACTTCTCTGGTCGAGATCGATCTCTCGTACTCGTTCCATCTGACTGACTGGGCTGCGGCGGCGATCGGCCTAGCGAGGAATCTTGAACGGCTGTGGCTGGCGAGGTGTAGGAAGATCACGGATATTGGGATCGCTAGGATCGCCTTGGGTTGACCAAGCTGAGATTGCTCTGCTTGAATGGATGCATAAAATTGACCGATTT
The DNA here is from genome assembly GCA_900491605.1 of Calamus simplicifolius. Lineage (NCBI taxonomy): Eukaryota > Viridiplantae > Streptophyta > Magnoliopsida > Arecales > Arecaceae > Calamus > Calamus simplicifolius. Next base: position 11,023 of record UESW01004941.1, on the reverse strand, counting down.
GGGTATCGAGCTGTTAGCGGTTAAATGCAAGATGCTTCAAAGTCTGGATCTTTCCTACTTGGCGGTAATATTTTTGATCCTTGATCTTCTGATAACTTATAGACGACGATTGATCTTATTTGCTACGGATAGAGCGAAAAAAAAGTTATTTGTTGGTTTTAGATAAGTTATGTTTGTGAAACGATGGCTTCTTTTTCTTTTGAAGAAAGTATGCTTTATTGGCATTAAATCATGAATTAAAATAGGTTTGCATTTTTTTTATCAATATTTGTTATGATAATTGTCTGTTTGTGTAAGTTATCTTGTTCCCAAGCTTCTTAAAAAAAACAAAATGTTGTTCTTGTTTTTGAAGGATATTTTTATTGTTTATCTATGGTAAGGATAGAGGTAGAGATAGACCTAAACTAATATGATGAAATAATTAAAAAAAATATAACTATTTATAATTTGAATATCGATTTAGTTATAAATAAAGGAAGCAGATTCATGTAGCCAACCCATCTAGTTGGGAAAAGGCTTAGATGAGTTGAGTTAAGTTGAGATTGTGCTATGAGAGAATTTTTGTCGTCATATTTGAATTAGTGTACTTGAAAGAGGGGATTTACTTTGATCTAGTTTGTAAATGGCTACGTGCCCCCAACACAAGCTATGTTAGTTGTATTTTGACATTTGCATAAATTCATTACATATAAGTAATATTAGCTGGAAATTTGCTTCTTATGACGTATAAAACATAGTTATTTTAATGTTGAGATGTCCTATATATTTATGTTCATCTCGTTTTGAAATTGGGCAAGAAGAGGGACTGATAATTTGCAGTTGGAAAAGTCTTCCTGCATCAGAAACGGTGCAGGAAGACTGCACCGGCACGCGGCATTGGCCGCGCGCCCGTGCGGGCGCGTGTGAAGCACGATATGCGCGTCCGCACGGGCGCACGGCCAATGCCGCGCGCCGGTGCGCGACTTAGTGCACCGGGGGTGGTGCACTAAGTCGTTTCCTTTGCAGTTTGAGTCAGGACAATCGAAGACTGGAGTAGGATTGCCTCTCTTTAGAAATGATATGCAGTTTGGTGGTTTGAGAGGAAACGATATGCTTCTATATGCAGGGCATAAACACTAGCTTGCAATGTGAACTCCATCCATTGAAAAAAGGCTGCACATCAAATAACAGTGGAGCTAATGCATCATGCTAGATGGAGTATAGTGTATGTTTGTAGAAAGGTGGTTTTTGCCTACAAGTATGCATGCATTAACCACAACATTTGAATAATTAAAGGGCCATATGATAGCTGGATTTGAATGCAGAACGTGCTTAGTTGTACATCATGGAGTTATTTGGAGCAAAATAGCAAATTTCCTATGTTAGTCATTTTTAATGAGTAGGGTTGTAATTGATATGATATTATCTAATCCAACAACAATAATAAAGTCTTAATCTCAAACTGATTAGGATCAATTATGGCCACAACCTTGTTTTTTGGGTATCACTATAGTTTTACGCTAGCCATCAACCTACAGCAATCTTTTTTTTTTTTTTTTTTGTCAGATTTGGAACTGGCTATATATAAAAATTTTATACTTAGGCAGAGTTATCTAATATTATCGGATGTTTAATAATTATGTTGCAGTAGCAACTAAATGAGCTTTTAAAAAAATCATATGATTTCAAGCACTTCAACTTTCAGGCTTGCAGGTCATCAAAGCATTATGGGAATGCCTGCTAATTGATTCCTTCAGTATGAGACCATAGAGTTGGTCAAAATATTTTGGCTACTCTATGCATTGCGTTATATATGAGAACAAGATTTACAACCATCTTTCTATTTATTTTTTTAAGAACTGCCTAGAAAAAGATATCCACAACCAATCTAGTTATATTTCATGAATTCTTTAGGTTATAAGATGAAAACCAAGAGCAATTTTGTCTTCTAAAAATGAATATGCTCTATTACTAGCAGTAAAAAAATTAATCCGATTCATTTCCCAATACCCCTATCAGGCCCCATCAGTTGTTTGATGCTAACTTTCTCATTTGCGAAACACATGAACTTTATCTACAAGCTAGTTTTATGAACTTATTAGACTTTTTTGAGCATTTTTCATGAAATATACCATTTTGATGAAAATATTGCATTCCAAACTCTGCAGATAACAGAGAAATGCCTTCCAGCTATCTTACAACTTCCATACCATGAAGATTTGGCATTGCCAGAATGCATTGGTATTGATGTTCTTGGCCAAAGATGCAGGTCACTAGAGGTGCATACTAGCGATCTAGCTAATAAGCTCAGAATCATTTACTGATGGTTTAAAATCAGAATCATTTACTGATGGTTTAAAAATAAAATTGTCTTGTTAGCTTATTGTAAGACTGATCTTCATGGTGCTTACTGTGGATATCATCAGTTGCACTTGAACATCAGCATATAGACAAGATGACTATTGAATATGTACAGAACTATAATATGCAAGATGTTAATAGTAACTTTTACACCATCAATAATGGAAAACAATAGGTAAGAGAAGCATCAACTGGCAACTATAAGTGTTATCCATAATAAAGCATTTGTGAAAGTAACAAATACTAAGCCTATTTAAGTATTGAACGTTATTTATTGCTAGAGGAATGTATGAAGTAGCTTTACATTTTATTTAGGTAAAAAGAACAAACATTTGTTATTGTAAGATCCATATTTGATACTTTAAATCTCAAGCATTACTTGCTTTTAAAGAAACCCTTTCCTATAGATGATCGTGTTATATGATTCTAGCATAATATCAATTATTCTTGACCTCAGATATGTTTTATCTTACATCCATATTATTCATCATTCTCTAGTCAAGTTTTATTGGACTTCGCAGCTTTATTCAAAATTTTGTATGCATGCTGGTACTTGATATGTCAATTTGTCAGCAAGTATTCGACAGATCAACTTGTCAGCATGCTAAGCGTGCTGGACTGTCTTCCATCACTAATAGAAGCCCAGGTTTACGCCAACATGGTTTAACATACCACGTTCCTGTAAGTTTGTTGTAACAATGTCCCATAGGGGACAGACTTGAGCTTTCATGTTCCACATTACTAATCGGTTGCCATGCAGGTTTCCTGTTTTATTGCTGGCTTCTTACAAAAGCTTCCTACATTGCACTGTATAAGTGACTGTGAAATCACATTAACTGAATTGAAGGCTGATGATGCCCGATCACCGGTCTTGAATGTCGGAAGAACAGAGCAGCTTAATCGGTGGATCCTTGCTCAACTGAGTGGCCTACAAAAAGTCCTAAGACTGGAGGGGTGCTCCGGTGGGGACCCTCCGATGATCAAGTCAGCAGCCGAGGTCACAGCTGAGGAAGAGCTCAGACGAGCTCACCTTTGGGATGAGAAGAGTCCACAGAAAAGGGGAATCCCTTTTTGTGTATCAGGATAGCGAGCGTATGAGTTTGCATACCTTGTTTCTGAGTGGACTTACCCTTTTATAGGGGGTTGACACCTGCACAACTACGTGGAGTTCCGTGAGAAGCTAGGGAATGTCCGTGGGGTTCGTGGGGGATGCATGAGTCTGGGCTGGTTGGTGGGTCCTCTCCCATCGAAGAGGAAGAAAAACGATGGTTGGTGAGCCACGTCCCATCAGTCAGTGGAGCTGGCGGGTAGTTAGGTCTGGTCCCATCAATGGAGCGGCCATTGGGTGGTTAGACCGAGGCCGAGCAGGGCCGACTCGGCCGACCTGGAGATGTCGGGGTAGGGCCAACCAGGGATGGTCGGGGTCGACTCGGCTGATTGGGAGATGCTGGGGCGGAGCAGGGCCGACTTGGGGAAGTCGGGGTTGGCTCGGCCGGCTTGGAGATGCCGGGGCCGAGCAGGGCCGACTTGGGGAAGTCGGGGCCGGCTTGGCCGACTGAAAGGTGTCGGAGCCAATCGGGGCTGACTTGGAGAAGTCGGGGCCGGCTCGGCCGACTTGGAGATGCCGGGGCCGAGCGAGGCCGACTTGGAGAAGTCGGGGCTGGCTCGGCCGATTGGGAGGTGCCGGGGCCGAGCGAGGCCGACTTAGAGATGCCGGGGCCGAGCGCGGCCGACTTGGAGAAGTTGGGGCCGGCTCGGCTGACTGGGAGGTGCTGGGGCAGTGCGAGGCCGACTTGGAGAAGTAGGGGCCGATCGCAATGGTCCGAGATCGGTCATGGCCGATAGGGATCAGGGCTTGGATCGATCGGAACCGTCAGATCGTTGGCGATCGGACCGATCGCAACGGTCCGATATCGGTCGTGGTTGATCGGGATCATGGCTTGGATCGATCGCAACCGTTGGATCATCGGCGATCGGATCAATCGCAACGGTCCAAGATCAGTCTAGGCCGATCGGGTTCAGGGCAAGGATCGATCGCAACTGTCGGATCATTGCCGATTGGACAGATCGAAATGGTCCAAGATCGGCCGTGGCCGATCGGGATCAGGGCAAGGATTGATCGCAACCGTCGGATCATCGCCGATCGGACCAATCACAACGGTCCAAGATCGGTTGTGGCCGATCGGGATCAGGGCTTGGATCGATCGCAACGTCGGATCATCGGCGATCGAACCGATCGTAACAGTCCAAGATCGATTATGGCCGATCGGAATCACGGCTTGGATCGATCGCAACCGTCGGATCGTCGGCGATCGGACCAATCACAATGGTTTGAGATCAGTCGTGGCCGACCGGGATCAGGGCTTGAATCGATCGCAACCGTCAAACCATCGATTATCGGATCGATCGCTACGGTCTGAGATCGGTCGTGGTCGATCGGGATCAGGGCTTGGATCGATCGCAACCGTCGGATCGTCGGCGATCGAACCGATCGCAACGGTCCGAGATCGGTCGTGGCCGATCGGGATCACGGCTTGGATAGATTGCAACCGTCGGATCATCGGCGATCGGACCGATCGCAACTGTCCAAGATCGGTCACGGCCGATTGGGATCAGGGCTTGGATCGATCAGAACAGTCGGATCGTCGGTGATAGGACCGATCGCCAGGGTCCGAGATCGGTCGTGGCCGATCGGGATCAGGGCTTGGATCGATCGCAACCGTCGGATCGTCGGCGATTGGACCGATCGCCACGGTCCGAGATCGGTCATGGCCGATCGGGATTAGGGCTTAGATCGATCGCAACCATTGGATCGTCGGTGATCGGACCGATCGCCACGGTCCGAGATCGGTCGTGGCCGATCAGGATCATGGGTTGGATCGATCGCAACCGTCAGATCGTCGGTGATCGAACCGATCGCAACGGTCCGAGATCAGTCGTGTCCGATCGGGATCAGGGCTTGGATCGATCGCAACCGTCGGATCGTCGGCGATCAGACCGATCGCAATGGTCTGAGATCAGTCGTGTCCGATCGGGATCAGGGCTTGGATCGATCGCAACCGTCGGATCATCGGCGATCAGACCGATCGCAACTCTTTGAGATCGGTCGTGGCCGATCGGGATCAGGGCTTGGATCGATCAGAACAGTTGGATCGTCGGCGATAGGACCGATCGCCACGGTCCAAGATCGGTCGTGGCCGATCAGGATTAGGGCTTGGATCGATCGCAACAGTCGGATCGTCGGCAATCGGACCGATCGCCACGGTCCTAGATCGGTCGAGGTCGATCGGGATCAGGGCTTGGATCGATCGCAACCGTTGGATCGTCGGTGATCAGAACGATCGCCACGGTCCGAGATCGGTTGTGGCCGATCGGGATTAGGGCTAGGATCGATCGCAACCATCAGATCGTCGACGATCGGACCGATCGCAATAGTCCAAGATCGGTCGTGGCCGATCGGGATCAGGGCTTGGATCGATCGCAACCGTCGGATCGTCGTCGATCGAACCGATCGGAACGGTCCAAGATCGGTCGTGGTCGATCGGGATCAGGGTTTGGATCGATCGCAACCATTGGATCGTCGGTGATCGGACCGATCGCCACGGTCTGAGATCGATCGTGGCTGATCGAGATCAGGGCTTGGATCGATCGCAACCATTGAATAGTCGACGATTGGACCAATCGCAATGGTCCGAGATCAGTCGAGGCCGATCGGGTTCAGGGCATGGATCGATCGCAACTATCGGATCGTTGCCGATCGGACAGATCGAAACGGTCCAAGATCGGTTGTGGCCAATCGGTATCAGGGCAAGGATCGATCGCAACCGTCAGATCATCGTCGATCGGACCGATCGCAACGGTCCGAGATCGATCATGGCTGATCGAGATCAGGGCTTGGATCGATCGCAACCGTCGGATCGTCGGCGATCAAACCGATCGTAACAGTCCAAGATCGGTCGTGGCCGATCGGGATTATGGCATGGATCGATCGCAACCGTCGGATCATCGGCGATCGGACCGATCACAACGGTTTGAGATCGGTCGTGGCCGACCGGGATCAGGGCTTGGATCGATCGCAACCATTGGATCGTTGGCTATCGGACCGATCGCTATGGTCCAAGATCGTTCATGGTCGATCTGGATCAGGGCTTGGATCGATCGCAACCGTCGGATCATCGGCGATCGGACCGATCGCAACGATCCGAGATCGATCGTCGCCGATAAGGATTACGGCTTTGATCGATCGCAACCGTTGGATCGTCGCCTATCGGACCGAATGCAACGGTCTAAGATCGGTCGTTGCCGATCTGGATCAATGCTTGGATCGATCGCAACCGTCGGATCGTCGCCGATCGAACCGATCGCCATGGTCCGAGATCGGTCGTGGCCGATCGGGATCAGGGCTTGGATCGATCGCAACTATCGGATCGTCGGCGATCGGACCGATCGCAACGGTCTGAGATCGGTCGTGGCCGATCTGGATCAGGGCTTGGATCGATCGCAACCGTTGGATCTTCGGCGATCAGACCGATCGCCACGGTCCGAGATCGGTCGTGGCCGATCGGGATCAGGGCTTGGATCGATCGCAACCATTGGATCATCGGCGATCGGACCGATCGCCATGGTCCAAGATCGGTCATGGCCGATCGGGATCGTGGCTTGGATCAATCGCAACCGTCGGATCGTCGGCGATCGGAACGATCGCCACGGTCCAAGATCGGTCGTGGCCGATCGAGATCAGGGCTTGGATCGATAGCAACCGTCGGATCGTCGGCGATCCGACCGATCGCAACGGTCCGAGATCGGTCGTGGCCAATCAGGATTAGGGCTTGGATTGATCGCAACCATCGGATCGTCGCCGATCGGACCGATCGCAACTGTCTGAGATTGGTCGTGGCCGATCGGGATCAGGGTTTGGATCGATTGCAGCCGTTGGATCATCGACGATTGGACCGATCGCCACGGTCCGAGATCGGTCGTGGCCAATCGGGACCAGGGCTTGGATTGATCGCAACCGTTGGATCGTAGGTGATCGGACTGATCACCATGGTCCACTATCGTTCGTGGCCGATCGGGATCAGGGCTTCAAATCGTTTGCAACAGTCGGATCGTCGGCGATCGGATCGATCGCAATGGTCTGAGATCGGTCATGGTCGATCGGGATCAGGGCTTGGATCGATCGGAATCGTTAGATCGTCGGCGATCAGACCGATCGCAATGGTCCGATATCAGTCGTGGCTGATCGGGATCAGGGCTTGGATCGATCGCAACCGTCGGATCGTCGGCGATCGGACCAATCGCAACGGTCCGAGATCAGTCGAGGCCGATCGGGTTCAGGGCATGGATCAATCGCAACTGTCGGATCGTTGCCGATCAAACAGATCGAAATGGTTCAAGATCGATCGTGGCCGATCGGGATCAGGGCAAGGATCGATCGCAACCATCGGATCGTCGCCGATCGGACCGATCGCAACAGTCCGAGATCAGTCATGGCCGATCGGGATTAGGGATTGGATCGATCGCAACCGTCGGATCATCAGCGATCGAACCGATCGTAACGGTCCGAGATCGATCATGGCCGATCTGGATCAGGGCTTGGATCGATCGCAACCATTGGATTGTCGGCGATCGGACCGATCGCCATGGTCCAAGATCGGTCGTGGCCGATCGGGATCAAGGCATGGATCAATCGCAACCATCGGATCATTGGCAATCGGACCGATCGCCACGGTTCGAGATCGGTCATGGCCGATCGGGATCAGGGCTTGGATCGATCGCAACCGTCGAATCATCGGCCATCAGACCGATCGCCATGGTCTGAGATTGGTGCTGGCCGATCGGGATCAGGGCTTGGATAGATCGCAACAGTCGGATCATCAGCGATCAGACCGATCGCCACGATCCGAGATCGGTCATGGCCGATCGGGATCAGGGCTTGGATCGATCGCAACCGTTGGATCGTCGGCGATCGGACCGATCGCCACGGTCCGAGATCGGTCGTGGTCGATCGGGATCAGGGCTTGGATCGATCGCAATCGTCGAATCCTCGTCGATCGGACCGATCGCAACGGTCCAAGATCGGTCGTTGCCGATCGAGATCATGGCTTTGATCGATCGCAACAGTCGGATCATCGATGATCGGACCAATCGCCATGGTCCAAGATCGGTTGTGGTGGATCGGGATCAGGGCTCGGATCGATCGCAACAGTCGGATCGTCGCCGATCAGACCGATCGCAACGGTTCGAGATCGGTCATGGCCGATCGAGATTAGGGCTTGGATCGATCGCAACCGTCGGTTCATCGCCGATCGGATCGATCGCCACAGTTCGAGATCGGTCATGGCCGATCGGGATCAGGGCTTGGATTGATCGCAACCGTTGGTTCATCGCTGATCGGGCCAATCGCAATGGTCCGAGATCGGTCTTGGCGATCGGGATCAGGGCTTGGATCGATCGCAACCGTCGAATCATCGGCGATCGGATCGATCGCAATGGTCTGAGATCGGTCGTGGTCGATTTGGATCAAGGCATGGATCGATCGCAACCGTCGGATCATCACCGATCGGATCGATTGCAACGGTCCGAGATCGGTCATGGCCGATCGGGATCAGGGCTAGGATTGATCACAACCATCAGATCGACGCCGATCGGACCAATTACAATGGTCCGAGATCGGTCGTGACCGATCGTGATCACGGCTTGGATCGATCGCTACTGTTGAATCGTCAGCGATCGGACCGATCACCACGGTCTGAGATCGATCGTGGCCGATCGGGATCAGGGCTTGGTTCGACCACAACCATGGCAATCTGACCGATCGCAACGGTCCAAGATCGGTCGTGGCCGATCGGGATCAAGGCTTGGATCGATCACAACCGTCGATCGTCATCGATCGGACCGATCGCAATGGTTCGAGATCGGTCGTGGCTGATCGGGATCAGGGCTTGGATCGATCGGAACTGTCGAATCGTCGACGATCCGAACGATCGCCACAGTCCGAGATCGGTCGTGGCCGAACGGGATCAGGGCTTGGATCGATCGCAACCATCGGAACGTCGCCAATCGGACCTATCGCAACGGTCTGAGATCGGTCGTGGCTGATCGGGATCAGGGCTTGGATTGATCGTAACCGTCGGATCATCGGCGATTGGACCGATTGCCACGGTCCGAGATCGGTCATGGCCGATCGGGATCAGGGCTTGGATCGATCGCAACCGTCAGATCATCGGCGATCGGACCGATCGCAATGGTCCGAGATCGGTCGTGGCCGATCGGGATCAGGGCTTGGATCGATCGCAACCGTCGGATCATCGGCGATCGGACCGATCACAACGGTCCAAGATTGGTCATGGCCGGTCGGGATCAGTACTTGCATCGATCGCAACCGTGAGATCGTCAGCGATCAGACCGATCACAACGGTTCGAGATCGGTCGTGGCCGATCGGGATCAGGGCTTGGATCGATCGCAACCGTCGGATCGTCACCGATCGGACCAATCGCAATGGGCCGAGATCGGTCGTGGCCGATCGGGATCAGGCTTGGATTGATCGCAACCGTCGGATCGTCGGCGATCGGACCGATCGCCACGGTCCGAGATCGGTCTTGACCGATCGGGATCAGGGCTTGCATCGATCGCAACCGTTGGATCATCGGCGATCAGACCAATCGCAACGATCCAAGATCGATCGTGGCCGATCGGGATCAGGGCATGGATCGATCGCAATCGTCGGATCATTGCCGATCGGACGATCGCAATGATCGAAGATCGATCATGGCCGATCGAGATTAGGGCTTGGATCGATTGCAACCGTCAGATCGTCGGCGATCGGACCGATCGCAACGGTCCAGATCGATAGATGCTGATCGGATCATGCTTGGATCGATCGCAACATCGATCGTCGCCGATCGGACCGATCGCAACGGTCCGAGATCATCTTGGCCGATTGGGATCTGGGCTTGGATCGATCGCAACCATCGAATTGTTGGTGATCGGACCGATCGCAATAGTCCGAGATTGGTCGTGGCCGATTGCGATCAGGGCATGGATCGATCGCAACCGTCGGATCGTCACCGATCGGATCGATTGCAATGGTCCGAGATCGTTGTGGCCGATCGGAATCAGGGCTTGGATCGATCACAACCGTGGATCATCACCGATCGGATTGATCGCAACCGTCCGAGATCGGTCATTACCGATCGGGATCAGGGCTTGGATCGATCGCAACCATCGGATCGTCGGCAATCGGACCGATCGCAACGGTCCGAGATCGGTCGTGGTCGATCGGGATCAGGGCATGGATCGATCGCAACCATCAGATCGTCGCCGATCGGATCGATCGCAACGGTCCGAGATCGGTTGTGGCCGATCAGGATCAGGGCATGGATCGATCGCAACTGTCGGATCATCATCGATCGGACCGATCGCAATGGTCCGAGATCGGTCGTGGCCGATCGGGATTTGGGCATGGATCGATCGCAACCGTCGGATCATCGCCGATCGGATCGATTGCAACGGTTCGAGATCAGTCATGGCTGATCGGGATCAGGGCTTGGATCGATCGCAACCGTCGATCATCGTCGATCAGACCGATCGCAACAGTCCTAGATCGGTCGTGGCTGATCGGGATCACGGCTTAGATCGATCGCAACCATCGGATCGTTGGCGATCGGACCGATCAACATG
>UESW01004940.1:522464-572851 GCA_900491605.1 Calamus simplicifolius | reverse complement strand
ACAAAAAAATTTATGAAATTCTAAAATTCTTCATTTTCAAAATTCAATAATTTTTAAAATGCCTCGTCAAATGCAAACTAGGAGTTTCTTCCATATATATCTTTACTAAATATCTATCTTCAAAAGTTATCATTTGTGCTCTTACGCACATATATCCATCAAATTATTTCACATTTGCAATGATGCTTTTTACATTATATTTCTATGTCAATGAATAATTATTTTAAATGCAAATGACTTGATCATCCTTTTGAATTAATATCCTTGAATATTTGACATAAAAGCATAGTTCTTTTTGGTCCAAATTGTTTATAATATTTGTAAGGATATTAATGTAAAAGGATAATGATTATATTTAAATTGATTGCTAATTAAAAAAGTAGCTAAAAAAAGTGATTAAACCGCAGCTAAAAAAAGGCGAATGCATAGAATAATTTGAGAAGGGTATGAAGTGAGCTACAATGAGCAATGAAATTTGAGAGTGAGGTATGAGTGTAGTGATTTTTGGCTACAATGAGCATTCTTGTTATGAGGTGAACCTTTGGTTAAATAATAAAGCCATGGTTAGAGTCACTTGAGCACCCATTCTTTTGTTTTGCTTGTTATGAGTATGCTTATTTGCAGATTCAATCACATATGACTACCATTTTTGAAATGGAGGCAGAAAATAGAAAAAGCTTGTGCAAAAGGATGGGACAAGATTTTGGCTACAATAAGCATTCTTATTATGAGGTGAACCTTTGTGTTAAATATAAAGCCATGGTTGGAGTCACTTGAGCACCCATTCTTTTGTTTTGCTTATCATAAGTATTCTTATTGCACATTCAGTCACATGCGACTACCATTTCTGAAGAAGAAGTGGAAAATAGAAAAAGCTTGTGTAAAAGGATGGGACAAGTTTTTGGCCACAATGAGCATTCTTGTTGTGAGGTGAGCTTTGGGTTAAATGATAAAGCCATGGTTGGAGTTACTTGAGCACCCATTCTCGTGTTTTGCTTGTCATGAGTATGCTTATTGCAGATTCAGTCACATGTGATTGCCATTTCTAAAATTGAAGCAGAAAATAGAAAAAGCTTGTGCAAAAGGATGCGATAAGTTTTTGGCTACAATGAGCATTCTTGTTATGAGGTGAACCTTTGGGTTAAATAATAAAGCAATGGTTAGAATCACTTGAGTTTCTGGCTCTTTGCTTTAACATAACTTTAGGATAGGACAACTAGTCCCAATACATGAAATATATCTGGTCCGTAGTTGCAAAACTTTCAAAGACCATTTCTACTTTGGCCTCCTGACCCCTTTTTTTTCTCTCTCCTTATGGCATAAATGTCACTAACTCAAAACATAAAGGTCTGCAGTAACTTTTACTTGGAAAGGAATTTGCTTATAACATTTTAGCTAAATTAAATAAATAACTGAGCCCTCTGGGAAGACACTGTAGTTTTTCAATAGAAAGAAAGTATAAGGGCATCCGATGAGAAAGTACAATGAAAAACAACCGATTCTCATTGAGAGAGGGGCTTCCATTTGTTCAGAGAATTCAAAAGAAGGTAGAGCGTCCAAAAGGCAAAAAGAAAAAAAAAAAGGACAAATTGTGATGGAGGGCTTCAAAAGCCATGTATGGATGCCTCTATTAGAAAGAATGGTGAGTGGATTTTTAAACCAACCCTAGAATTAAGAGGTAAAAGACTATGCTTTGTAATGTTTATGATTCTATCTAGTAATGTATCAAACTAGATTCATGTAATATCACTGAGCACATAATACTAAAACACTTCTAGTTGAAAATGATTTAAAGGCAGTCATTTAAATTTTGACTGTTAGTCTAAATGTCTGAAGAGAAACATCCTGTTAGTGGAAGAGTCTCTGGCTCTTTGCTTTAACATAACTTTATGACAGGACAACTAGTCCCAATACATGAAATATATATGGTTCGTAGTTTCAAAACTTTCCAGGACCATTTCTACTTTAGCTTCATGGCCCCTTTTTTTTTCTCTCCTTATGGCGTGTTTTCTTAAATGCATTTTCTACTTCAGCCTAGTGACCTTTTTTTTTGTTTTCTTATACTCACTTTCGGTCCTCCCAGCTATCCCTCTATACATCAACCCCTCTAGAGAAGCTTTAACCCCCGTCTAGAGAAGCTCTAACCTAACTCTCATCACGAAGGATACCGAAAGTTTTTGTGGCCGCCTCTGTAAACTTGTCGTATGTAGTTGTGCAGATTCTGCTTGTCGTATGTAGTTGTGCAGATTCCTGCCAAGGCTGCCTTCAACAAGGGTATGAGCACATTCATTTGTGTTCTATAAGCAGCTAATTGCTACTCTCTTCATGGCACCAATTGCTTTGGTGCTTGAAGGGTACTGCTCTCTTCTCTCTCTTGGGTTTGGACCCCTTCATTATTGTGATTTGTATATTATTTAAACAAGTACACTATAACATGCAGATTTTCTATTTTATTTTTTATTATTGTTTTGAGGTTCTAGTATCTCCCAATTAATTTTTCAGTATTCATGTATTTAAATTGAGCATCCATTCGTGTGTTTTGCTTGTCATGAGTATGCTTATTATAGATTCAGTTACATGTGAGTACCATTTTGAAGTAGAGGCAGAAAATAGAAAAAGCTTGTGCAAAAGGATGGGATAAATTTTTGGCCACAATAAGAATTCTTGTTATGAGATGAACCTTTGTGTTAAATATAAAGCCATGGTTAGAGTCACTTGAGCACTCCTTCTTTCATTTTGCTTGTCATCAATATGCTTATTGCAGATTCAGTCACATGTGACTGCCATTTCTGAAAAGGAGGCAGAAAATAGAAAAAGCTTGTGCAAAAGGATGGGACAAGTTTTTAGCCACAATGAGCATTCTTGTTATGAGGTGAACATTTGGGTTAAATGATAAAGCTATGGTTGGAGTCACTTGAGCACCCATTCTTGTGTTTTACTTTTCATGAGTATGCTTATTGCAGATTCCATCACATGTGAATACCATTTCTAAAAATAAGGTAGAAAATAGAAAAAGCTTGTGCAAAATGACGAGACAAGCGCATGGCCAATGGCCGCGCTTGGTGTGCGCTTTGTGCACCAGAGTCTGCTGCACAAAGACTTTTCCTACCCCATGATGGTCCTTTTTGATTCTTCACAGCTTCCCTCATTTCACCTCCCTTCGTCGTGAGCTTCCAATCCGGAGCTTACTTGATCCTTCCACAGTGAAGGACTTAGGCCAGGGCCTTGCCAAAGCCACAATGCTCGAAAGCCCCCAATTGGTCTCCCAAGATCCTTCCTCTCTTCCCCCTCCTTCCTTCACTCTTCCTTCTGCCACCATCGGCGAAAACCCTAACCCCAATCCACATCTGAATACTAATCCTAGCCCCAACTTCAATCCAAACCCCACTGTCGTGACACCGCCGCCTCAGTCGATTCCGGCCTTCACCCCTTTGTTCCGGCCCTTTGGTTTCCCTCCCATCCTCCAGTACTCCATCCCAAATGCCAGCTTCCAAGGCTCGATGGTGCAAAACCCCAACATCCATCCTCGTGGGGTCTCGGATCCGGTTTTGATCATGCTGCTATTAAAATCGATTCGGGGCCATATGCTATATGCAATTATTTTTTCTCTTACAGTGATGTTGTTCGCAATTATCTGAGTGGCTAACAAAATGGAAATGGTTAAGCATGCTTATTATTACCACCGTCCAGTAAAGCTTCATTGCCGTCCATGTGGTTAGAATGTAGAACATCCATCTAAGACGTAGCTTGGGGTGATTGTCATTTTTTTAAAATAAAAATGTAATTTTTGTTTTTATTTTTAAAATTTATAATAAAAATCAAAAGTTTAAATTACTTACACATCATCATCAGGATCAAGTTTTTTAATTATTATTAAATTATTATTTAAATATGACCTTTTTATAAAAAATCAGAAAGTTGGAATTGACTTTAAGGATGCATTTAGTACCTAAAAAAAAGGAAAGAAAACAAAATATTTTATATTATTTTTAAAAAAAGAATAAAATTTTATCTCATAAAATAATTAATCTCATGAAAGAAATAATTATTTATCTTATTCAGCTATTATTTTTTAATTTTTTATTATTAATCATAGCTACTATTTTTTTAAAAAAAATTATAATTATTTCTTTAGGCTTTTATATACAGGTAGAATAATTTTTATTCTATCCTAATATTTGTGCGATTATACCGAGTCTTTTATCCGGTCATGTTCCAACATTAAACTACGGGAAGACTTAACAAACCATGGTAAACCGGGTCGCTGGTTTAGCATGGTGGGAATGTATATGTTCAACCCTTTTCAATCACCAACCATTCCTCAGCATACCGATGGCTAGTGATTTGGCACTTTCAAACAGGTGGCCCACGGATGCGGCCACGAGTGGGGTAATTTCTGAAACCCTCGAGCCCGGTAATAAAATCAACGGAGAAATCCCACCAGCCTGCTGTCTCGACTACGCTTGGGAGATTCGAGCTCCAAATCGTATCCTCTTCTTTTGATCCCCAGGTCGAAGGGGCGATGGAGAGCTTCGAGGACGCCGTCGTCCTTCGTTTGCCCGAAGAATCCTCCTCTCCCCTCTCTCAACGAAAGCTGAAACGCCTGAGGAAGGCATCGCAACCTAGGGCTTCCGATCAGCCGATCGCTCCAACCCTAGATCTCGTTTCCTCTACCCCCTCCCCCTCCCCTTCCCCGGCCTCCGAGGATCTCCCTGACGCGTGAGAGGCGCCAGCTTTGGAAGGATCCGCGGCGGATGCGGTTGATGCGGCACTGGGATCAGAGCATTTGGGCAAGGAAATATCTTCGGATGATGAGCTTGAACCTTTGTTTCCAGACCTGAAGGATGCTTCTAGGGGATGGGAGCCTCGGGACATGGAGGAAAGAGAAGAAGAGGAAGAATGGTTGGGGTATTCCTCTTGGGGAGCAGAGAGTGGAAGCATTGGAAAGGGGGGAATAATGGATGAACTGAGGAAGGAGAAATCGGCAAAAAAATGGCTGAATTTGAAAGGGGAGGAGGATACGACGGAAAAGAAGAAAAAGAAGAAGACTAAGTCTGGTGAGTTGGCTGGCAGGAAGGGAGACCAAAAGGATCCATCCGGGAGAAGAGAAGACTTGATAAGGTTGTGATATTTCTCGTTCATGTGGCCGTATCAATTTCATGACCCTTGAGGATAAGGCTAAAGAAGTCAACTGACAAAGATGGACTGGTACGAATGTTCAAAAAGATTATTCGCGACTCACCTTCCTCCTTATGTTTGTGATCCATTGCTTGGGCAATCATGTGTATGAGTTGCATATGATTATAGATACAAACATTATGACTTTATGTTTTTCAGGTGCTGCTCAGGATGATCTCTTAAGGGATTGAGAGTGCTTGATTAGGTGTGATCGAATTATCTGGAACACATATAGGATTGGATTATATTTATGTTCGCTGCGTTAGTTATTTATTAACTTAATGCAATATATCCACTATGTGTCACTGTGTGTGAGTTTCGTTGGGTCGCATACCCCACCGTACTGCATGTTGAGTGAGTTGAGGTTATTGTTCCTATGTGAACGAGTGGAAGATTATTGGCTTAGGTGCCAGGTCAGTGCCCACACAGAGTCCCAGGAGACGAGACTTTTCGTAAGTCTGGAACTCTTGGTATTCCTTGGCCTTATCCACTATTAAATTCATGTTCTATATGAAGATCGGGGGTGTCTTCTGAGAGGAACAGAACAAGGATACAGAGCCTTCTTCTTTCTCTTCCTCACCGATATTGCGGCTTAGGCGTGTGGACGCACTGAGGACTCTAGTAGCCCTCGACGACCGACGATCCGCTGCTTCCGCTGCCACCAAAATAAGGTATGTTCCTTGAACCATAAACAAGGAACATACCTTGTTTCGGCGACAGTGGAAGCAGTGGATCATCGGTCGTCGGGGGCTACCAGAGTTTTCAGTGCGTCCACACCCCTAAGCCGCAGTACCGGTGAGGAAGAGGAAGAAGAAGGCTCCGTATCCTTATTCTATTCCTCTCAGAAGACATCCAGGTCTTCATATAGAACAGGAATTTAATAGCGGATAATGCCTAGGAATACCAAGAGTCTTCTAACTTACGAAAAGTCTTATCTCTTGGGACACTGTGTGGGCACCCAGGCCAAGGAACATACCTTGTTTCGGCAGCAGCGGAAGCAGTTGATCGTCGGGGGCTACCAGAGTCCCCAGTGTGCCACACCCCTAAGTCGTAGTACCGGTGAGGAAGAGAAAGAAGAAGGCTCCATATCCTTGTTCTGTTCAGAAGACACCCCCGGTCTTCATATAGAACATGAATTTAATAGCGGATAAGGTCAAGAAATACCAAGAGTCCCAGACTTACGAAGAGTCTCGTCTCCTGGGAATCTGTGTGGGCGCTGACCTGGCACCCAGGCCAATACTTTTGAATTCTTTCCTTTCATTACTTAAAATTCCGGGTTTTATTTGTTGTTGATCTACTTTTTCTTTCTTGTTCCACAGGAGAGGAGGTCTAATTTGGATCAAATTCATGCTGAAACTCAGAGACTGTTGCGCGGTTTATGCAATCCTCTTACTCCTTTTTCCCCATTTTGTTCGATTTGATCATCACCCTATGGTCTACATGCGTTTCTCTTATTTTGTTCGGTTTGATCATCACCCTAAAGTCTACATGCGTGACTTTAAACCAGTAAGACAAAGATGGAAAAGCTAAAATTTCCTTTCTATCTATTGCATTCCGAGGCAGAATCTAGAGATGCTTCATTTAAACCTGTGCCTGTTGTTCAAAAGCCAATCTCATCTGTTTTGGAGAAGATCAGGCTAAGGAAGTTGGAAGTATCAAAAAAGCGAGTCATCAAATCAACCTTTGCCATTAATTTTAGATATTGAATTTTGCAAGCTCTATGTGAGCTACTTGAAAAAATAAATTATTGGAATTTACCACTGACTGCAGATCTCACATTCTCCATCATTCTGATTCTATTGCTGATACTGATTTTTCAATGCGTGAGATGTCTCAACTCTCTAATCTATCTGGGTCTCAGAGTGGGAAAGAAAACCATGAGGAGCCAAAATCATATGTATCTTTCTCCCCAAAAAGTTCCATGCCTCTGCATTTGTTTTTCTAACATTTCTTCGTGTAAGAACAGAAGAAAAGCTTTTTATATAAACTACTTTCTGTGGAACTATCAATATTTATAGAAGTGCTTGTATGGTTGCAGGATGATGTTGTCGAAGCTGCAGATGGTGGCAGCAATGCGACTATTCTGAGTCGCTGTGAGGATGTTACCAATAGTAAGGTTAGCAAGTGTATTCATGGATTTTTCTCTCTTTTTTTTTCAGTATGTAAATATTGTGGGAAAAATGAGGGAAGCTTTGCGCCAGACTTCAATATCATCTAAGCATTTGTCAACCTCCTGTCAAATTGTTTTTCTCTTGAAAACACTAAATTGTGTGTTCAAATCAAATGGCAGTACTTCATATGTGTGCTAGAAATTGCTTTTTTGTTGTAGGCTATTGCAAATCAATTACATAACTTGAACAATTTCCACTTTTCCCTACGATTTAAAGAAAAATATTAAAATCGTAGGAAAAAATGTGGATAAAAATTTTTTTTCAAATTTTTCCTACGATTTTAAGGTTTTTCGTAGGAAAAAGAATTATTAAAAATTATTATTAGTCAACTTTCTCCTACGATTTAAAAAAAATCATAGGGAAATATGTTTTTTAAAATTTTTTTTTGATTTTTTCTTACATTTTTGGGGTTTTTCGTAGGGAAAGAAATCATTAAAAAAATTTATTAGCCAACTTTTTTCTACAATTTTAAGAAATTTCGTAGGGAAAGATGTGGATAATTTTTTTTTTTGATTTTTGCCTACGATTTTGGGGTTTTTCGTAGGGAAAGAAATCTTTCAAAATAATTATTAGCCAACTTTTTTCTATGATTTTAAGAATTTTGTAGGGAAAGATGTGGATAAAAAAATATATATTTTACTTTTTTCCTATGATTTTTTATATTCGCAGCAAAAGTTTTTAAATTTAAATTTAAATTTTAAATACTGATCACTCTTTTCCTTTGAAATATGAACTTTTTCCTATAAAAAAATTGTAGGAAAAAGGTCTGCTCCTACGATTTTGAAAGTCGTAGGCAAAGGCTTTTTTGACGCACTTATGTCTACGACTTTTTTCAGCTTTTGCCTACGACAAAAATTATAGGGAAAGGCTTTCCCTATAATTTTTCTATCTTTCCCTACGAAAAAAATCATAGGCAAAAGTCATTTTTCATGTAGTGAGTCTCTACCAGGGGATTATATGGGCTTACAGGTCTGACTTTTTGACTTTTTTCTTTCGAAAATAACATTTTCATATTCTAGACCCTAGTATATTTTGTAGTGGTAGTCTTGTTATATTTTGTTCTTTTACATGTGATACTATTGGTTTAATTCATTTCCTTAGCATGTTTTGGCAAATGTTTTCATGATTGCCATGTAATATTCAATTTAAATACATAAATGCTAAAAAATTAATTGGGAGATAGTACTAGAACCTCAAAACAACAATAAAAAATAAAAATAGAAAATCTACATGTTATATTGTACTTGTTTAAATAATATATAAATCACAATAATAAAGTGGTCCAAATCCAAGAGAGAGAAGAGAACATTACCTTTCAAGCACCAAAGCAATTGGTGTCATGAAGAGAGTAGCAATCAGCTGCCTATAGAACACATAAATGAATGTGCTCATACCTTGTTGAAGGCAGCCTTGGCGGGAATTTGTACAACTGCGTACACTAAGTTTACAAGAGAGGCAGCCACAAAAACTTTTGCATCCTTCATAATGAGAGTTAGGTTAGAGCTTCTCTGGAGTCTGGATGGGTTGGATGGATATATAGAGGGATGGATGGGAGGACAAACAAAAATATCCCCTAAACAGAGATGGGTACACCTAAAAGAAGCGGGGGTGGCGGTTGATGGTGAGGAGGCCTGCCTTCTATTTTTCATCCATGAGTTCTTTGCATGTAGACATTCTTGCTAGTATAACTTATTATACATTTATTTTTCAAAAATCACTACACTCGTACATTTCTCAAATTATTCTATTTCTGCATTTGCCTTTTTTTAGCTGCGGCTTTAATCACTTTTTTTAGCTGCTTTTTTGAATAGCAATCAATTTAAATATAATCATTACCCTTTTACATTAATATCCTTACAAATATTATGAACAATTTGGACCAAAAAGAACTATGCTTTTATGTCAAATATTTCTTAAATGGGCTAGTTAGAAGTTTTACAAGAAGCACGATTGTAAATAAAATCACAATTTAGTAAATGGCCTTGTTGGTCTGACCTTCAAGGAAATTTATTAATGCTATATGCTGTAGATTTTTGAAGCCAAGATCCCCAATAACTGGAGTAAATGTTGTAATTAATACAAAATTAAAAGAAAAGAAAATAATAAAATTATGATACCATCGAAACATCTGCCATTATAATGCAAATTAGTCTAGACCACCAACTTTGACTCTGGTGTTGAGCCTCGATAGGTACGGTGCTTTATATATACTCTTTGCTTTTTAATATACTCCCTCTCTATATAAATATATGCGTACTAGAAAGGCATAGAAGCCAGAGTCGCCTGCCATCGCCTCTGCATTGATGGCTTTTCTTGCATCACGACCAAGCAAGTTTTCCCTATGTGCAAGAAGGATGCGTCGAGCACTAGCATGTTGTTGCAGGGAATGCAAACATTTCTTAGTTGGGTATACAAATTAAGGTCTTCTAATCGGACAGGAACTCTCACTTTCTAATAACTGAGATGGTTAAGGTGAAACAAAAATCGCTTCTTACGTTAGTTTATCACAAGAATCATTGTGCTAGCAATTATTCAGATGCGGGTTGCATCTTGGCAATGATGCGCCATAACCAGCTGCTAGTGGGCAACACTTCAGAGCACTCTCACTGAATAATATTTCGCTGTCCAAGGTTAAAGCGTCATCAAACGTACTTGGCTTTGTCGACCACTAGGAATGTTAGTATGGACTTTTTATAAAGAACCTAGGGTCCAAAACGAAGAAAAGGTATGGTTTAGAA
This sequence comes from Calamus simplicifolius, assembly GCA_900491605.1. Classification (NCBI taxonomy): domain Eukaryota; kingdom Viridiplantae; phylum Streptophyta; class Magnoliopsida; order Arecales; family Arecaceae; genus Calamus; species Calamus simplicifolius. The sequence goes on along the minus strand of UESW01004940.1, from coordinate 562,764 downwards.
TCCAAAGGACATTGAGATGTAAAATAAACTCCAAAATTTGAATTGTTCGTTAACTTAGCAGAAAGGAGGAATCTCCTGGCTCAGACCTACTCTGGGGCTTTGAGCTATGGGACATGGATTTGTAACTTTTCCTTCTGTCTTTTCTGAGGAGAAGAAGACAGACAAAATCCGACCTACTTATGTTGTAGCCCATCTATGCTGGCTTTACAGAACCAGTGATATCTGCATGAGGGAAAGATGAGCAACACTACTGTTGCATGCATCATCTAACTAAAAATCATCTACGCTCTTCTATTTTTTCCTACTCTAAGTTCTGTGCTCCACTCGAATATCATCTAAGAAAATAGTAGATATAAAGTGCTTAACATTTTTAATAATTAAAAGAAAAAGGATAAAATAACAAGAGATCATATAAGGAAAGGAAAAAGAGCATTGCTAACTATGGAATAAACTTGCTAGTAACACTGTTCGCTAACAATGGTTGCAAAGAACTAGATCCTCTTTCTTCTCTTTTCCTCACATTTGTTGCTGTGCTTGGTGCTATTAATGACCCAAAATCCATTCCACCCTAACTTTCTTCTCATCCATTTTTTGGGCCATCAAATTGATATATCTTATATTAAAGCAAGGTTTAACAAATCTTTGTCCACTTATAGTAAAAAGAATTAAGGATGCATTTCGAAAGAGGATTTTCATAAGGAATTTCATTTTAAGTAAGAATTTTAGATTCTCAAAACTAAAATTCTTTGTTTGGTTATTCTCAAAAGAAAATTTCTAAAATTTCATAGAATCTACAAATTCATCATTTACGAATTACACCTCTGAAGGTATTATTTACAAATTCTTCATAAAAATCTACTCTTGAAAATATTTAATTTTATTTACACACTAAACTATTTACATAATTTTTATAAAAATTATTTTAACTAAATATTTATTTTTTACATATAAATATTTATTTAAATATTTTTATAATTTTAATTTATTTTACATGTTTTCTATATTTACTAAATATTTATTAAATAAATCATTAATAATATATGCTACAAAAATAATATTATTAAATTAAAATATTTAGGTAATTAAATTAGTATGTATTTATAATTTCTAAATTTAAATATCATCTATAACTTATTAAAAATATTAATTTATAATTTATAATTATTAATTTAAATATTTTATAAAATAAATTTAATTTTAATTAATAAAGTAATTATAATGAAAATATAAATTTAAATAGAAACATTTCTAATATTATTTATAAATATTTTATTTTTTAATTAAAGAAATTTTAAAATAAAACAATAAATATAAATATTTAATAAATATATTATTAAATATATAAATAAATATTATTATTTTAAAATATTATTAATATGTACAATAATATTAATAATAAATATTTTAATATAAAAAAAAATATAATATTGAAATAATAAATATTGATTTGTATTATCGAAATAAATATTAAATATTTATTACGTAAATATTTAATATTTACATAAAAAATTATAATTCTTAAACAAATTTTCATTTCTAAGAGTAACTATTCAGACAAAAAAATTTATGAAATTCTAAAATTCTTCATTTTCAAAATTCAATAATTTTTAAAATGCCTCGTCAAATGCAAACTAGGAGTTTCTTCCATATATATCTTTACTAAATATCTATCTTCAAAAAGTTATCATTTGTGCTCTTACGCACATATATCCATCAAATTATTTCACATTTGCAATGATGCTTTTTACATTATATTTCTATGTCAATGAATAATTATTTTAAATGCAAATGACTTGATCATCCTTTTGAATTAATATCCTTGAATATTTGACATAAAAGCATAGTTCTTTTTGGTCCAAATTGTTTATAATATTTGTAAGGATATTAATGTAAAAGGATAATGATTATATTTAAATTGATTGCTAATTAAAAAAGTAGCTAAAAAAAGTGATTAAAACCGCAGCTAAAAAAAGGCGAATGCAGAAATAGAATAATTTGAGAAGGGTATGAGTGTAGTGATTTTTGGCTACAATGAGCATTCTTGTTATGAGGTGAACCTTTGGGTTAAATAATAAAGCCATGGTTAGAGTCACTTGAGCACCCATTCTTTTGTTTTGCTTGTTATGAGTATGCTTATTTGCAGATTCAATCACATATGACTACCATTTTTGAAATGGAGGCAGAAAATAGAAAAAGCTTGTGCAAAAGGATGGGACAAGATTTTGGCTACAATAAGCATTCTTATTATGAGGTGAACCTTTGTGTTAAATATAAAGCCATGGTTGGAGTCACTTGAGCACCCATTCTTTTGTTTTGCTTATCATAAGTATTCTTATTGCACATTCAGTCACATGCGACTACCATTTCTGAAGAAGAAGTGGAAAATAGAAAAAGCTTGTGTAAAAGGATGGGACAAGTTTTTGGCCACAATGAGCATTCTTGTTGTGAGGTGAGCTTTGGGTTAAATGATAAAGCCATGGTTGGAGTTACTTGAGCACCCATTCTCGTGTTTTGCTTGTCATGAGTATGCTTATTGCAGATTCAGTCACATGTGATTGCCATTTCTAAAATTGAAGCAGAAAATAGAAAAAGCTTGTGCAAAAGGATGCGATAAGTTTTTGGCTACAATGAGCATTCTTGTTATGAGGTGAACCTTTGGGTTAAATAATAAAGCAATGGTTAGAATCACTTGAGTTTCTGGCTCTTTGCTTTAACATAACTTTAGGATAGGACAACTAGTCCCAATACATGAAATATATCTGGTCCGTAGTTGCAAAACTTTCAAAGACCATTTCTACTTTGGCCTCCTGACCCCTTTTTTTTCTCTCTCCTTATGGCATAAATGTCACTAACTCAAAACATAAAGGTCTGCAGTAACTTTTACTTGGAAAGGAATTTGCTTATAACATTTTAGCTAAATTAAATAAATAACTGAGCCCTCTGGGAAGACACTGTAGTTTTCAATAGAAAGAAAGTATAAGGGCATCCGATGAGAAAGTACAATGAAAAACAACCGATTCTCATTGAGAGAGGGGCTTCCATTTGTTCAGAGAATTCAAAAGAAGGTAGAGCGTCCAAAAGGCAAAAAGAAAAAAAAAAAGGACAAATTGTGATGGAGGGCTTCAAAAGCCATGTATGGATGCCTCTATTAGAAAGAATGGTGAGTGGATTTTTAAACCAACCCTAGAATTAAGAGGTAAAAGACTATGCTTTGTAATGTTTATGATTCTATCTAGTAATGTATCAAACTAGATTCATGTAATATCACTGAGCACATAATACTAAAACACTTCTAGTTGAAAATGATTTAAAGGCAGTCATTTAAATTTTGACTGTTAGTCTAAATGTCTGAAGAGAAACATCCTGTTAGTGGAAGAGTCTCTGGCTCTTTGCTTTAACATAACTTTATGACAGGACAACTAGTCCCAATACATGAAATATATATGGTTCGTAGTTTCAAAACTTTCCAGGACCATTTCTACTTTAGCTTCATGGCCCCTTTTTTTTTCTCTCCTTATGGCGTGTTTTCTTAAATGCATTTTCTACTTCAGCCTAGTGACCTTTTTTTTTGTTTTCTTATACTCACTTTCGGTCCTCCCAGCTATCCCTCTATACATCAACCCCTCTAGAGAAGCTTTAACCCCCGTCTAGAGAAGCTCTAACCTAACTCTCATCACGAAGGATACCGAAAGTTTTTGTGGCCGCCTCTCGTAAACTTGTCGTATGTAGTTGTGCAGATTCCTGCTTGTCGTATGTAGTTGTGCAGATTCCTGCCAAGGCTGCCTTCAACAAGGGTATGAGCACATTCATTTGTGTTCTATAAGCAGCTAATTGCTACTCTCTTCATGGCACCAATTGCTTTGGTGCTTGAAGGGTACTGCTCTCTTCTCTCTCTTGGGTTTGGACCCCTTCATTATTGTGATTTGTATATTATTTAAACAAGTACACCATAACATGCAGATTTTCTATTTTATTTTTTATTATTGTTTTGAGGTTCTAGTATCTCCCAATTAATTTTTCAGTATTCATGTATTTAAATTGAGCATCCATTCGTGTGTTTTGCTTGTCATGAGTATGCTTATTATAGATTCAGTTACATGTGAGTACCATTTTTGAAGTAGAGGCAGAAAATAGAAAAAGCTTGTGCAAAAGGATGGGATAAATTTTTGGCCACAATAAGAATTCTTGTTATGAGATGAACCTTTGTGTTAAATATAAAGCCATGGTTAGAGTCACTTGAGCACTCCTTCTTTCATTTTGCTTGTCATCAATATGCTTATTGCAGATTCAGTCACATGTGACTGCCATTTCTGAAAAGGAGGCAGAAAATAGAAAAAGCTTGTGCAAAAGGATGGGACAAGTTTTTAGCCACAATGAGCATTCTTGTTATGAGGTGAACATTTGGGTTAAATGATAAAGCTATGGTTGGAGTCACTTGAGCACCCATTCTTGTGTTTTACTTTTCATGAGTATGCTTATTGCAGATTCCATCACATGTGAATACCATTTCTAAAAATAAGGTAGAAAATAGAAAAAGCTTGTGCAAAATGACGAGACAAGCGCATGGCCAATGGCCGCGCTTGGTGTGCGCTTTGTGCACCAGAGTCTGCTGCACAAAGACTTTTCCTACCCCATGATGGTCCTTTTTGATTCTTCAGCTTCCCTCATTTCACCTCCCTTCGTCGTGAGCTTCCAATCCGGAGCTTACTTGATCCTTCCACAGTGAAGGACTTAGGCAGGGCCTTGCCAAAGCCACAATGCTCGAAAGCCCCCAATTGGTCTCCAAGATCCTTCCTCTCTTCCCCCTCCTTCCTTCACTCTTCCTTCTGCCACCATCGGCGAAAACCCTAACCCCAATCCACATCTGAATACTAATCCTAGCCCCAACTTCAATCCAAACCCCACTGTCGTGACACCGCCGCCTCAGTCGATTCCGGCCTTCACCCCTTTGTTCCGGCCCTTTGGTTTCCCTCCCATCCTCCAGTACTCCATCCCAAATGCCAGCTTCCAAGGCTCGATGGTGCAAAACCCCAACATCCATCCTCGTGGGGTCTCGGATCCCATTTTGATCATGCTGCTATTAAAATCGATTCGGGGCCATATGCTATATGCAATTATTTTTTCTCTTACAGTGATGTTGTTCGTAATTAGCTGAGTGGCTAACAAAATGGAAATGGTTAAGCATGCTTATTATTACCACCGTCCAGTAAAGCTTCATTGCCGTCCATGTGGCTAGAATGTAGAACATCCATCTAAGACGTAGCTTGGGGTGATTGTCATTTTTTTTAAAATAAAAATGTAATTTTTGTTTTTATTTTTAAAATTTATAATAAAAATCAAAAAGTTTAAATTACTTACACATCATCATCAGGATCAAGTTTTTTAATTATTATTTAAATTATTATTTAAATATGACCTTTTTATAATAAAAATCAGAAAGTTGGAATTAGACTTTAAGGATGCATTTAGTACCTAAAAAAAGGAAAGAAAACAAAATATTTTATATTTATTTTTAAAAAAAGAATAAAATTTTATCTCATAAAATAATTAATCTCATGAAAGAAATAATTATTTATCTTATTCAGCTATTATTTTTTAATTTTTTATTATTAATCATAGCTACTATTTTTTTTAAAAAAAATTATAATTTTTCTTTAGGCTTTTATATACAGGTAGAATAATTTTTATTCTATCCTAATATTTGTGCGATTATACCGAGTCTTTTATCCGGTCATGTTCCAACATTAAACTACGGGAAGACTTAACAAACCATGGTAAACCGGGTCGCTGGTTTAGCATGGTGGGAATGTATATGTTCAACCCTTTTCAATCACCAACCATTCCTCAGCGTACCGATGGCTAGTGATTTGGCACTTTCAAACAGGTGGCCCACGGATGCGGCCACGAGTGGGGTAATTTCTGAAACCCTCGAGCCCGGTAATAAAATCAACGGAGAAATCCCACCAGCCTGCTGTCTCGACTACGCTTGGGAGATTCGAGCTCCAAATCGTATCCTCTTCTTTTGATCCCCAGGTCGAAGGGGCGATGGAGAGCTTCGAGGACGCCGTCGTCCTTCGTTTGCCCGAAGAATCCTCCTCTCCCCTCTCTCAACGAAAGCTGAAACGCCTGAGGAAGCATCGCAACCTAGGGCTTCCGATCAGCCGATCGCTCCAACCCTAGATCTCGTTTCCTCTACCCCCTCCCCCTCCCCTTCCCCGGCCTCCGAGGATCTCCCTGACGCGTGAGAGGCGCCAGCTTTGGAAGGATCCGCGGCGGATGCGGTTGATGCGGCACTGGGATCAGAGCATTTGGGCAAGGAAATATCTTCGGATGATGAGCTTGAACCTTTGTTTCCAGACCTGAAGGATGCTTCTAGGGGATGGGAGCCTCGGGACATGGAGGAAAGAGAAGAAGAGGAAGAATGGTTGGGGTATTCCTCTTGGGGAGCAGAGAGTGGAAGCATTGGAAAGGGGGGAATAATGGATGAACAGAGGAAGGAGAAATCGGCACAAAAAATGGCTGAATTTGAAAGGGGAGGAGGATACGACGGAAAAGAAGAAAAAGAAGAAGACTAAGTCTGGTGAGTTGGCTGGCAGGAAGGGAGACCAAAAGGATCCATCCGGGAGAAGAGAAGACTTGATAAGGTTGTGATATTTCTCGTTCATGTGGCCGTATCAATTTCATGACCCTTGAGGATAAGGCTAAAGAAGTCAACTGGACAAAGATGGACTGGTACGAATGTTCAAGAAAGATTATTCGCGACTTCACCTTCCTCACGTTATGTTTGTGATCCATTGCTTTGGCAATCATGTGTATGAGTTGCATATGATTATAGATACAAACATTATGACTTTATGTTTTTCAGGTGCTGCTCAGGATGATCTCTTAAGGGATTGAGAGTGCTTGATTAGGTGTGATCGAATTATCTGAACACATATAGGATTAGATTATATTTATGTTCGCTGCGTTAGTTATTTATTAACTTAATGCAATATATCTACTATGTGTCACTGTGTGAGTTTTGTTGGGTCGCATACCCCACCGTACTGCATGTTGAGTGAGTTGAGGTTATTGTTCCTATGTGAACGAGTGGAAGATTATTGGCTTAGGTGCCAGGTCAGTGCCCACACAGAGTCCCAGGAGACGAGACTTTTGTAAGTCTGGAACTCTTGGTATTCCTTGGCCTTATCCACTATTAAATTCATGTTCTATATGAAGATCGGGGGTGTCTTCTGAGAGGAACAGAACAAGGATATAGAGCCTTCTTCTTTCTCTTCCTCACCGATATTGCGGCTTAGGCGTGTGGACGCACTGAGGACTCTAGTAGCCCTCGACGACCGACGATCCGCTGCTTCCGCTGCTACCAAAATAAGGTATGTTCCTTGAACCATAAACAAGGAACATACCTTGTTTCGACGACAGTGGAAGCAGTGGATCATCGGTCGTCGGGGGCTACCAGAGTTTTCAGTGCGTCCACACCCCTAAGCCGCAGTACCGGTGAGGAAGAGGAAAAGAGGAAGGCTCTGTATCCTTATTCTATTCCTCTCAGAAGACATCCAGGTCTTCATATAGAACAGGAATTTAATAGCTGATAATGCATAGGAATACCAAGAGTCTTCTAACTTATGAAAAGTCTTATCATAAACAAGGAACATACCTTGTTTCGACGACAGCGGAAGCAGCGGATCGTCGGTCGTCGAGGGCTACCAGAGTCCTCAGTGCGTCCACACCCCTAAGCCGCAGTACCGGTGAGGAAGAGGAAGAGGAAGGCTCTGTATCCTTATTCTATTCCTCTCAGAAGACATCCAGGTCTTCATATAGAACAGGAATTTAATAGCTGATAATGCATAGGAATACCAAGAGTCTTCTAACTTATGAAAAGTCTTATCTCTTGGGACACTGTGTGGGCACCCAGGCCAAGGAACATACCTTGTTTCGGCAGCAGCGAAGCAGTTGATCGTCGGTGATCGGGGGCTACCAGAGTCCCCAGTGTGCCACACCCCTAAGTCGTAGTACCAGTGAGGAAGAGAAAGAAGAAGGCTCCATATCCTTGTTCTGTTCTGTTCAGAAGACACCCCCGGTCTTCATAAAGAACATGAATTTAATAGCGGATAAGGTCAAGAAATACCAAGAGTCCCAGACTTACGAAGAGTCTCGTCTCCTGGGAATCTGTGTGGGCGCTGACCTAGCACCCAGGCCATTACTTTTGAATTCTTTCCTTTCATTACTTAAAATTCTGGGTTTTATTTGTTGTTGATCTACTTTTTCTTTCTTGTTCCACAGGAGAGGAGGTCTAATTTGGATCAAATTCATGCTGAAACTCAGAGACTGTTGCGCGGTTTATGCAATCCTCTTACTCCTTTTTCCCCATTTTGTTCGATTTGATCATCACCCTATGGTCTACATGCGTTTCTCTTATTTTGTTCGGTTTGATCATCACCCTATAGTCTACATGCGTGACTTTAAACCAGTAAGACAAAGATAGAAAAGCTAAAATTTCCTTTCTATCTATTGCATTCCGAGGCAGAATCTAGAGATGCTTCATTTAAACCTGTGCCTGTTGTTCAAAAGCCAATCTCATGTTTTGGAGAAGATCAGGCTAAGGAAGTTGGAAGTATCAAAAAAGCGAGTCATCAAATCAACCTTTGCCATTAATTTTAGATATTGAATTTTGCAAGCTCTATGTGAGCTACTTGAAAAAATAAATTATTGGAATTTACCACTGACTGCATATCTCACATTCTCCATCATTCTGATTCTATTGCTGAAACTGATTTTTCAATGCGTGAGATGTCTCAACTCTCTAATCTATCTGGGTCTCAGAGTGGGAAGGAAAACCATGAGGAGCCAAAAATCATATGTATCTTTCTCCCCAAAAAGTTCCATGCCTCTGCATTTGTTTTTCTAACATTTCTTCGTGTAAGAACAGAAGAAAAGCTTTTTATATAAACTACTTTCTATGGAACTATCAATATTTATAGAAGTGCTTGTATGGTTGCAGGATGATGTTGTCGAAGCTGCAGATGGTGGCAGCAATGCGACTATTCTGAGTCGCTGTGAGGATGTTACCAATAGTAAGGTTAGCAAGTGTATTCATGGATTTTTCTCTCTTTTTTTTTTCAGTATGTAAATATTGTGGGAAAAATGAGGGAAGCTTTGCGCCATACTTCAATATCATCTAAGCATTTGTCAACCTACTGTCAAATTGTTTTTCTCTTGAAAACACAAAATTGTGTGTTCAAATCAAATGGCAGTCCATCATATGTGTGCTAGAAATTGCTTTTTTGTTGTAGGCTATTGCAAATCAATTACATAACTTGAACAATTTTCATTTTTCCCTACGATTTTAAGAAAAATATTAAAATCGTAGGAAAAAATGTGGATAAAAAATATTTTTTTCAATTTTTTCCTACGAATTTAAGGTTTTTCGTAGGAAAAAGAATTATTAAAAATTATTATTAGTCAACTTTCTCCTACGATTTAAAAAAATCATAGGGAAATATGTTTTTTAATTTTTTTTGATTTTTTCTTACATTTTTGGGGTTTTTCATAGGGAAAGAAATCATTAAAAAATTTTATTAGCCAACTTTTTTCTACAATTTTAAGAAATTTCATCGGGAAAAATGTGGATAAATTTTTTTTTTTGATTTTTGCCTACAATTTTGGGGTTTTTCGTAGGGAAAGAAATCATTCAAAATAATTATTAGCCAACTTTTTTCTATGATTTTAAGAATTTTGTAGGGAAAGATGTGGATAAAAAAATATATTTTTAATTTTTTTCCTATGATTTTTTATATACGTAGGCAAAAGTTTTTGAAATTTAAATTTTAATTTTAAATTCTGATCACTCTTTTCCTATGAAATATGAACTTTTTCCTATAAAAAAATTGTAGAAAAAAGGTCTGCTCCTACGATTTTGAAAGTTGTAGGCAAAGGCTTTTTTGACGCACTTATGTCTACGACTTTTTTCAGCTTTTGCCTACGACAAAAATCATAGGAAAAGGCTTTCCCTATAATTTTCTATCGTTCCCTGCGAAAAAAATCATAGGCAAAAGTCATTTTTCATGTAGTGAGTCTCTACCAGGGGATTATATAGGCTTACATGTCTGACTTTTTGACTTTTTTCTTTCGAAAATAACATTTTCATATTCTAGACCCTAGTATATTTTGTAGTGGTAGTCTTGTTATATTTTGTTCTTTACATGTGATACTATTGGTTTAATTCATTTCCTTAGCATGTTTTGGCAAATGTTTTCATGATTGCCGTGTAATATTCAATTTAAATACATAAATGCTAAAAAATTAATTGGGAGATAGTACTAGAACCTCAAAACAACAATAAAAAATAAAAATAGAAAATCTATATGTTATATTGTACTTGTTTAAATAATATATAAATCACAATAATAAAGGGTTCCAAATCCAAGAGAGAGAAGAGAGCATTACCTTTCAAGCACCAAAGCAATTGGTGTCATGAAGAGAGTAGCAATCAGCTGCCTATAGAACACATAAATGAATGTGCTCATACCTTGTTGAAGGCAGCCTTGGCGGGAATTTGTACAACTGCGTACACTAAGTTTACAAGAGAGGCATCCACAAAAACTTTTGCATCCTTCATAATGAGAGTTAGGTTAGAGCTTCTCTGGAGTCTGGATGGGTTGGATGGATATATAGAGGGATGGATGGGAGGACAAACAAAAATATCCCCTAAACAGAGATGGGTACACCTAAAAGAAGCGGGGGTGGCGGTTGATGGTGAGGAGGCCTGCCTTCTATTTTTCATCCATGAGTTCTTTGCATGTAGACATTCTTGCTAGTATAACTTATTATACATTTATTTTTCAAAAATCACTACACTCATACATTTCTCAAATTATTCTATTTCTGCATTTGCCTTTTTTTAGCTACGGTTTTAATCACTTTTTTTAGCTGCTTTTTTGAATAGCAATCAATTTAAATATAATCATTACCCTTTTACATTAATATCCTTACAAATATTATAAACAATTTGGACCAAAAAGAACTATGCTTTTATGTCAAATATTTCTTAAATGGGCTAGTTAGAAGTTTTACAAGAAGCACGATTGTAAATAAAATCACAATTTAGTAAATGGCCTTGTTGGTCTGACCTTCAAGGAAATTTATTAATGCTATCTGCTGTAGATTTTTGAAGCCAAGATCCCCAATAACTGGAGTAAATGTTGTAATTAATACAAAATTAAAAGAAAAGAAAATAATAAAATTATGATACTATCGAAACATCTGCCATTATAATGCAAATTAGTCTAGACCACCAACTTTGACTCTGGTGTTGAGCCTCGATAGGTATGATGCTTTATATATACTCTTGCTTTTTAATGTACTCCCTCTCTATATAAATATATGCGTACTAGAAAGGCATAGAAGCCAGCAGTCGCCTGCCATCGCCTCTGCATTGATGGCTTTTCTTGCATCACGACCAAGCAAGTTTTCCCTATGTGCAAGAAGGATGCGTCGAGCACTAGCATGTTGTTGCAGGGAATTCAAACATTTCTTAGTTGGGTATACAAATTAAGGTCTTCTAATCGGACAGGAACTCTCACTTTCTAATAACTGAGATGGTTAAGGTGAAACAAAAATCGCTTCTTACATTAGTTTATCACAAGAATCATTGTGCTAGCAATTATTCAGATGCGGGTTGCATCTTGGCAATGATGCGCCATAACCAGCTGCTAGTGGGCAACACTTCAGAGCACTCTCACTGAATAATATTTCGCTGTCCAAGGTTAAAGCGTCATCAAACGTACTTGGCTTTGTCTACCACTAGGAATGTTAGTATGGACTTTTTATAAAGAACCTAGGGTCCAAAACGAAGAAAAGGTATGGTTTAGAATCCAAAGGACATTGAGATGTAAAATAAACTCCAAATTTGAATTTTTCGTTAACTTAATAGAAAGGAGGAATCTCCTGGCTCAGACCTACTCTGGGGCTTTGAGCTATGGGACATGGATTTGTAACTTTTCCCTTCTGTCTTTTCTAAGGAGAAGAAGACAGACAAAATCCGACCTACTTATGTTGTAGCCCATCTATGCTGGCTTTACACAACCAGTGATATCTGCATGAGGGAAAGATGAGCAACACTACTGTTGCATGCATCATCTAACTAAAAATCATCTACATCTTCTATTTTTTCCAACTCTAAGTTTTGTGCTCCACTCGAATATCATCTAAGAAAATAGTAGATATAAAGTGCTTAACATTTTTAATAATTAAAAGAAAAAAGGATAAAATAACAAGAGATCATATAAGGAAAGGAAAAANGCCTCTGCATTGATGGCTTTTCTTGCATCACGACCAAGCAAGTTTTCCCTATGTGCAAGAAGGATGCGTCGAGCACTAGCATGTTGTTGCAGGGAATGCAAACATTTCTTAGTTGGGTATACAAATTAAGGTCTTCTAATCGGACAGGAACTCTCACTATCTAATAACTGAGATGGTTAAGGTGAAACAAAAATCGCTTCTTACGTTAGTTTATCACAAGAATCATTGTGCTAGCAATTATTCAGATGCGGGTTGCATCTTGGCAATGATGCGCCATAACCAGCTGCTAGTGGGCAACACTTCAGAGCACTCTCACTGAATAATATTTCGCTGTCCAAGGTTAAAGCGTCATCAAACGTACTTGGCTTTGTCGACCACTAGGAATGTTAGTATGGACTTTTTATAAAGAACCTAGGGTCCAAAACGAAGAAAAGGTATGGTTTAGAATCCAAAGGACATTTGATGTAAAATAAACTCCAAAATTTGAATTGTTCGTTAACTTAGCAGAAAGGAGGAATCTCCTGGCTCAGACCTACTCTGGGGCTTTGAGCTATGGGACATGGATTTGTAACTTTTCCTTTCTGTCTTTTCTGAGGAGAAGAAGACAGACAAAATCCGACCTACTTATGTTGTAGCCCATCTTATGCTGGCTTTACAGAACCAGTGATATCTGCATGAGGGAAAGATGAGCAACACTACTGTTGCATGCATCATCTAACTAAAAATCATCTACGCTCTTCTATTTTTTCCTACTCTAAGTTCTGTGCTCCACTCGAATATCATCTAAGAAAATAGTAGATATAAAGTGCTTAACATTTTTAATAATTAAAAGAAAAAGGATAAAATAACAAGAGATCATATAAGGAAAGGAAAAAGAGCATTGCTAACTATGGAATAAACTTGCTAGTAACACTGTTCGCTAACAATGGTTGCAAAGAACTAGATCCTCTTTCTTCTCTTTTCCTCACATTTGTTGCTGTGCTTGGTGCTATTAATGACCCAAAATCCATTCCACCCTAACTTTCTTCTCATCCATTTTTTGGGCCATCAAATTGATATATCTTATATTAAAGCAAGGTTTAACAAATCTTTGTCCACTTATAGTAAAAAGAATTAAGGATGCATTTGGAAAGAGGATTTTCATAAGGAATTTCATTTTAAGTAAGAATTTTAGATTCTCAAAACTAAAATTCTTTGTTTGGTTATTCTCAAAAGAAAATTTCTAAAATTTCATAGAATCTACAAATTCATCATTTACGAATTACACCTCTGAAGGTATTATTTACAAATTCTTCATAAAAATCTACTCTTGAAAATATTTAATTTTATTTACACACTAAACTATTTACATAATTTTTATAAAAATTATTTTAACTAAATATTTATTTTTTACATATAAATATTTATTTAAATATTTTTATAATTTTAATTTATTTTACATGTTTTCTATATTTACTAAATATTTATTAAATAAATCATTAATAATATATGCTACAAAAATAAATATTATTAAATTAAAATATTTAGGTAATTAAATTAGTATGTATTTATAATTTCTAAATTTAAATATCATCTATAACTTATTAAAAAAATATTAATTTATAATTTAAATTTTTTTTTAATAAATTTAATTTTAATTAATAAAGTAATTATAATGAAAATATAAATTTAAATAGAAACATTTCTAATATTATTTATAAATATTTTATTTTTTAATTAAAGAAATTTTAAAATAAAACAATAATAATTTAATATATATTAAATAATATAATAAATATATTATTTAAATATTATGTACAATAATATTAATAAATATTTTAATATAAAAAAAAATATAATATTGAAAAAATATGATTTGTATTATCGAAATAAATATTAAATATTTATTACGTAAATATTTAATATTTACATAAAAAATTATAATTCTTAAACAAATTTTCATTTCTAAGAGTAACTATTCAGACAAAAAAATTTATGAAATTCTAAAATTCTTCATTTTCAAAATTCAATAATTTTTAAAATGCCTCGTCAAATGCAAACTAGGAGTTTCTTCCATATATCTTTACTAAATATCTATCTTCAAAAAGTTATCATTTGTGCTCTTACGCACATATATCCATCAAATTATTTCACATTTGCAATGATGCTTTTTACATTATATTTCTATGTCAATGAATAATTATTTTAAATGCAAATGACTTGATCATCCTTTTGAATTAATATCCTTGAATATTTGACATAAAAGCATAGTTCTTTTTGGTCCAAATTGTTTATAATATTTGTAAGGATATTAATGTAAAAGGATAATGATTATATTTAAATTGATAATTAAAAAAGTAGCTAAAAAAAGTGATTAAAACCGCAGCTAAAAAAGGCGAATGCAGAAATAGAATAATTTGAGAAGGGTATGAGTGTAGTGATTTTTGGCTACAATGAGCATTCTTGTTATGAGGTGAACCTTTGGGTTAAATAATAAAGCCATGGTTAGAGTCACTTGAGCACCCATTCTTTTGTTTTGCTTGTTATGAGTATGCTTATTTGCAGATTCAATCACATATGACTACCATTTTTGAAATGGAGGCAGAAAATAGAAAAAGCTTGTGCAAAAGGATGGGACAAGATTTTGGCTACAATAAGCATTCTTATTATGAGGTGAACCTTTGTGTTAAATATAAAGCCATGGTTGGAGTCACTTGAGCACCCATTCTTTTGTTTTGCTTATCATAAGTATTCTTATTGCACATTCAGTCACATGCGACTACCATTTCTGAAGAAGAAGTGGAAAATAGAAAAAGCTTGTGTAAAAGGATGGGACAAGTTTTTGGCCACAATGAGCATTCTTGTTGTGAGGTGAGCTTTGGGTTAAATGATAAAGCCATGGTTGGAGTTACTTGAGCACCCATTCTCGTGTTTTGCTTGTCATGAGTATGCTTATTGCAGATTCAGTCACATGTGATTGCCATTTCTAAAATTGAAGCAGAAAATAGAAAAAGCTTGTGCAAAAGGATGCGATAAGTTTTTGGCTACAATGAGCATTCTTGTTATGAGGTGAACCTTTGGGTTAAATAATAAAGCAATGGTTAGAATCACTTGAGTTTCTGGCTCTTTGCTTTAACATAACTTTAGGATAGGACAACTAGTCCCAATACATGAAATATATCTGGTCCGTAGTTGCAAAACTTTCAAAGACCATTTCTACTTTGGCCTCCTGACCCCTTTTTTTTCTCTCTCCTTATGGCATAAATGTCACTAACTCAAAACATAAAGGTCTGCAGTAACTTTTACTTGGAAAGGAATTTGCTTATAACATTTTAGCTAAATTAAATAAATAACTGAGCCCTCTGGGAAGACACTGTAGTTTTTCAATAGAAAGAAAGTATAAGGGCATCCGATGAGAAAGTACAATGAAAAACAACCGATTCTCATTGAGAGAGGGGCTTCCATTTGTTCAGAGAATTCAAAAGAAGGTAGAGCGTCCAAAAGGCAAAAAGAAAAAAAAAAAGGACAAATTGTGATGGAGGGCTTCAAAAGCCATGTATGGATGCCTCTATTAGAAAGAATGGTGAGTGGATTTTTAAACCAACCCTAGAATAAGAGGTAAAAGACTATGCTTTGTAATGTTTATGATTCTATCTAGTAATGTATCAAACTAGATTCATGTAATATCACTGAGCACATAATACTAAAACACTTCTAGTTGAAAATGATTTAAAGGCAGTCATTTAAATTTTGACTGTTAGTCTAAATGTCTGAAGAGAAACATCCTGTTAGTGGAAGAGTCTCTGGCTCTTTGCTTTAACATAACTTTATGACAGGACAACTAGTCCCAATACATGAAATATATATGGTTCGTAGTTTCAAAACTTTCCAGGACCATTTCTACTTTAGCTTCATGGGCCCCTTTTTTTTTCTCTCCTTATGGCGTGTTTTCTTAAATGCATTTTCTACTTCAGCCTAGTGACCTTTTTTTTTGTTTTCTTATACTCACTTTCGGTCCTCCCAGCTATCCCTCTATACATCAACCCCTCTAGAGAAGCTTTAACCCCCGTCTAGAGAAGCTCTAACCTAACTCTCATCACGAAGGATACCGAAAGTTTTTGTGGCCGCCTCTCGTAAACTTGTCGTATGTAGTTGTGCAGATTCCTGCTTGTCGTATGTAGTTGTGCAGATTCCTGCCAAGGCTGCCTTCAACAAGGGTATGAGCACATTCATTTGTGTTCTATAAGCAGCTAATTGCTACTCTCTTCATGGCACCAATTGCTTTGGTGCTTGAAGGGTACTGCTCTCTTCTCTCTCTTGGGTTTGGACCCCTTCATTATTGTGATTTGTATATTATTTAAACAAGTACACTATAACATGCAGATTTTCTATTTTATTTTTTATTATTGTTTTGAGGTTCTAGTATCTCCCAATTAATTTTTCAGTATTCATGTATTTAAATTGAGCATCCATTCGTGTGTTTTGCTTGTCATGAGTATGCTTATTATAGATTCAGTTACATGTGAGTACCATTTTTGAAGTAGAGGCAGAAAATAGAAAAAGCTTGTGCAAAAGGATGGGATAAATTTTTGGCCACAATAAGAATTCTTGTTATGAGATGAACCTTTGTGTTAAATATAAAGCCATGGTTAGAGTCACTTGAGCACTCCTTCTTTCATTTTGCTTGTCATCAATATGCTTATTGCAGATTCAATCACATGTGACTGCCATTTCTGAAAAGGAGGCAGAAAATAGAAAAAGCTTGTGCAAAAGGATGGGACAAGTTTTTAGCCACAATGAGCATTCTTGTTATGAGGTGAACCTTTGGGTTAAATGATAAAGCTATGGTTGGAGTCACTTGAGCACCCATTCTTGTGTTTTACTTTTCATGAGTATGCTTATTGCAGATTCCATCACATGTGAATACCATTTCTAAAAATAAGGTAGAAAATAGAAAAAGCTTGTGCAAAATGACGAGACAAGCGCATGGCCAATGGCCGCGCTTGGTGTGCGCTTTGTGCACCAGAGTCTGCTGCACAAAGACTTTTCCTACCCCATGATGGTCCTTTTTGATTCTTCACAGCTTCCCTCATTTCACCTCCCTTCGTCGTGAGCTTCCAATCCGGAGCTTACTTGATCCTTCCACAGTGAAGGACTTAGGCCAGGGCCTTGCCAAAGCCACAATGCTCGAAAGCCCCCAATTGGTCTCCCAAGATCCTTCCTCTCTTCCCCTCCTTCCTTCACTCTTCCTTCTGCCACCATCGGCGAAAACCCTAACCCCAATCCACATCTGAATACTAATCCTAGCCCCAACTTCAATCCAAACCCCACTGTCGTGACACCGCCGCCTCAGTCGATTCCGGCCTTCACCCCTTTGTTCCGGCCCTTTGGTTTCCCTCCCATCCTCCAGTACTCCATCCCAAATGCCAGCTTCCAAGGCTCGATGGTGCAAAACCCCAACATCCATCCTCGTAGGGTCTCGGATCCAGTTTTGATCATGCTGCTATTAAAATCGATTCGGGGCCATATGCTATATGCAATTATTTTTTCTCTTACAGTGATGTTGTTCGCAATTATCTGAGTGGCTAACAAAATGGAAATGGTTAAGCATGCTTATTATTACCACCGTCCAGTAAAGCTTCATTGCCGTCCATATGGTTCGAATGTAGAACATCCATCTAAGACGTAGCTTGGGGTGATTGTCATTTTTTTAAATAAAAATGTAATTTTTGTTTTTATTTTTAAAATTTATAATAAAAATCAGAAAGTTTAAATTACATACACATCATCATCATGATCAAGTTTTTTAATTATTATTTAAATTATTATTTAAATATGACCTTTTTATAATAAAAATCAGAAAGTTGGAATTAGACTTTAAGGATGCATTTAGTACCTAAAAAAAAGGAAAGAAAACAAAATATTTATATTTATTTTTGAAAAAAAGAATAAAATTTTATCTCATAAAATAATTAATCTCATGAAAGAAATAATTATTTATCTTATTCAGCTATTATTTTTTAATTTTTTATTATTAATCATAGCTACTATTTTTTACAAAAAAATTATATATTATTTTCTTTAGGCTTTTATATACATGGGTAGAATAATTTTTATTCTATCCTAATATTTGTGCGATTATACCGAGTCTTTTATCCGGTCATGTTCCAACATTAAACTACGGGAAGACTTAACAAACCATGGTAAACCGGGTCGCTGGTTTAGCATGGTGGGAATGTATATGTTCAACCCTTTTCAATCACCAACCATTCCTCAGCACACCGATGGCTAGTGATTTGGCACTTTCAAACAGGTGGCCCACGGATGCGGCCATGAGTGGGGTAATTTCTGAAACCCTCGAGCCCGGTAATAAAATCAACAAAGAAATCCCACCAGCCTGCTGTCTCGACTACGCTTGGGAGATTCGAGCTCCAAATCGTATCCTCTTCTTTTGATCCCCAGGTCGAAGGGGCGATGGAGAGCTTCGAGGACGCCATCGTCCTTCGTTTGCCCGAAGAATCCTCCTCTCCCCTCTCTCAACGAAAGCTGAACGCCTGAGGAAGGCATCGCAACCTAGGGCTTCCGATCAGCCGATCGCTCCAACCCTAGATCTCGTTTCCTCTACCCCCTCCCCCTCCCCTTCCCCGACCTCCGAGGATCTCCCTGACGCGTGAGAGGTGCCAGCTTTGGAAGGATCCACGGTGGATGCGGTTGATGCGGCACTGGGATCAGAGCATTTGGGCAAGGAAATATCTTCGGATGATGAGCTTGAACCTTTGTTTCCAGACCTGAAGGATGCTTCTAGGGGATGGGAGCCTCGGGACATGGAGGAAAGAGAAGAAGAGGAAGAATGGTTGGGGTATTCCTCTTGGGGAGCAGAGAGTGGAAAGGGGGGAATAATGGATGAACTGAGGAAGGAGAAATCGGCAAAAAAATGGCTGAATTTGAAAGGGGAGGAGGATACGACGGAAAAGAAGAAAAAGAAGAAGACTAAGTCTGGTGAGTTGGCTGGCAGGAAGGGAGACCAAAAGGATCCATCCGGGAGAAGAGAAGACTTGATAAGGTTGTGATATTTCTCGTTCATGTGGCCGTATCAATTTCATGACCGATAAGGCTAAAGAAGTCAACTGGACAAAGATGGACTGGTATGAATGTTCAAGAAAGATTATTCGCGACCTCACCTTCCTCACCTTATGTTTGTGATCCATTGCTTGGGCAATCATGTGTATGAGTTGCATATGATTATAGATAAAAACATTATGACTTTATGTTTTTCAGGTGCTGCTCAGGATGATCTTTTAAGGGATTGAGAGTGTTTGATTAGGTGTGATCGAATTATCTGGAACACATATAGGATTGGATTATATTTATGTTCACTGCGTTAGTTATTTATTAACTTAATGCAATATATCCACTATGTGTCACTGTGTGTGAGTTTCGTTGGGTCGCATACCCCAGCATGTTGAGTGAGTTGAGGTTATTGTTCCTATGTGAACGAGTGGAAGATTATTGGCTTAGGTGCCAGGTCAGTGCCCACACAGAGTCCCAGAGACGAGACTTTTCGTAAGTCTGGAACTCTTGGTATTCCTTGGCCTTATCCACTATTAAATTCATGTTCTATATGAAGATCGGGGGTGTCTTCTGAGAGGAACAGAACAAGGATACAGAACCTTCTTCTTTCTCTTCCTCACAGATATTGCAGCTTAGGCGTGTGGACGCACTGAGGACTCTAGTAGCCCTCGACGACTGACGATCCGCTGCTTCCGCTGCCACCAAAATAAGGTATGTTCCTTGAACCATAAACAAGGAACATACCTTGTTTCGGCGACAGTGGAAGCAGTGGATCATCGGTCGTCAGGGGCTACCAGAGTTTCCAGTGCGTCCACACCCCTAAGCCGCAGTACCGGTGAGGAAGAGGAAGAAGAAGGCTCCGTATCTTTATTCTATTCCTCTCAGAAGACATCTAGGTCTTCATATAAAATAGGAATTTAATAGCGGATAAGGTCTAGGAATACCAAGAGTCTTCTAACTTACAAAAAGTCTTATCTCTTGGGACACTGTGTGGGCACCCAGGCCAAGGAACATACCTTGTTTCGACAGCAGCGGAAGCAGTTGATCGTCGATCATCGGGGGCTACCAGAGTCCCTAGTGTGCCACATCCCTAAGTCAAAGTACCGGTGAGGAAGAGAAAGAAGAAGGCTCCATATCCTTGTTCTGTTCTGTTCAGAAGACACCCCCGGTCTTCATATAGAACATGAATTTAATAGCGGATAAGGTCAAGAAATACCAAGAGTCCCAGACTTACGAAGAGTCTCGTCTCCTGGGAATCTGTGTGGGCGCTGACCTGGCACCCAGGCCATTACTTTTGAATTCTTTCCTTTCATTACTTAAAATTTCGGGTTTTATTTGTTGTTGATCTACTTTTTCTTTCTTGTTCCACAGGAGAGGAGGTCTAATTTGGATCAAATTCATGCTGAAACTCAGAGACTGTTGCGCGGTTTATGCAATCCTCTTACTCCTTTTTCCCCATTTTGTTCGATTTGATCATCACCCTATGGTCTACATGCGTTTCTCTTATTTTGTTCGGTTTGATCATCACCCTAAAGTCTACATGTGTGACTTTAAACCAGTAAGACAAAGATGGAAAAGCTAAAATTTCCTTTCTATCTATTGCATTCCGAGGCAGAATCTAGAGATGCTCATTTAAACCTGTGCCTGTTGTTCAAAAGCCAATCTCATCTGTTTTGGAGAAGATCAGGCTAAAGAAGTTGGAAGTATCAAAAAAGCGAGTCATCAAATCAACCTTTGTCATTAATTTTAGATATTGAATTTTGCAAGCTCTATGTGAGCTACTTGAAAAAATAAATTATTGGAATTTACCACTGACCGCAGATCTCACATTCTCCATCATTCTGATTCTATTGCTGATACTGATTTTTCAATGCGTGAGATGTCTCAACTCTCTAATCTATCTGGGTCTCAGAGTGGGAAAGAAAACCATGAGGAGCCAAAAATCATATGTATCTTTCTCCCCAAAAAGTTCATGCCTCTGCATTTGTTTTTCTAACATTTCTTCGTGTAAGAACAGAAGAAAAGCTTTTTATATAAACTACTTTCTGTGGAACTATCAATATTTATAGAAGTGCTTGTATGGTTGCAGGATGATGTTGTCGAAGCTGCAGATGGTGGCAGCAATGCGACTATTCTGAGTCGCTGTGAGGATGTTACCAATAGTAAGGTTAGCAAGTGTATTCATGGATTTTTCTCTCTCTTTTTTTTCAGTATGTAAATATTGTGGGAAAAATGAGGGAAGCTTTGCGCCAGACTTCAATATCATCTATGTCAACCTCCTGTCAAATTGTTTTTCTCTTGAAAACACTAAATTGTGTGTTCAAATCAAATGGCAGTTTTCATATGTGTGCTAGAAATTGCTTTTTTGTTGTAGGCTATTGCAAATCAATTACATAACTTGAACAATTTCCACTTTTCCCTACGATTTAAAGAAAAATATTAAAATCGTAGGAAAAAACATGGATAAAATTTTTTTTTCAAATTTTTCCTACGATTTTAAGGTTTTTCGTAGGAAAAAAAATTATTAAAAATTATTATTAGTCAACTTTCTCCTACGATTTAAAAAAAATCATAGGGAAATATGTTTTTTTAAATATATTTTTTTTGATTTTTTCTTACATTTTTGGGGTTTTTCGTAGGGAAAGAAATCAATAAAAAATTTATTAGCCAACTTTTTTCTACAATTTTAAGAAATTTCGTAGGGAAAGATGTGGATAATTTTTTTTTTTTTGATTTTTGCCTATGATTTTGGGGTTTTTCGTAGGGAAAGAAATCTTTCAAAATAATTATTAGCCAACTTTTTCTATGATTTTAAGAATTTTTGTATGGAAAGATGTGGATAAAAAAATATATTTTTAATTTTTTCCTATGATTTTTTATATTCGCAAGCAAAAGTTTTCAAAATTTAAATTTAAATTTTAAATACTGATCACTCTTTTCCTATGAAATATGAACTTTTTTCTATGAAAAAAAATTATAGGAAAAAGGTCTGCTCCTACGATTTTGAAAGTCGTAGGCAAAGGCTTTTTTGACGCACTTATGTCTACGACTTTTTTCAGCTTTTGCCTACGACAAAAATTATAGGGAAAGGCTTTCCCTATAATTTTTCTATCTTTCCCTACGAAAAAAATCATAGGCAAAAGTCATTTTTCATATAGTGAGTCTCTACCAGGGGATTATATGGGCTTACAGGTCTGACTTTTTGACTTTTTTCTTTCGAAAATAACATTTTCATATTCTAGACCCTAGTATATTTTGTAGTGGTAGTCTTGTTATATTTTGTTCTTTTACATGTGATACTATTGGTTTAATTCATTTCCTTAGCATGTTTTGGCAAATGTTTTCATGATTGCCATGTAATATTCAATTTAAATACATAAATGCTAAAAAATTAATTGGGAGATAGTACTAGAACCTCAAAACAACAATAAAAAATAAAAATAGAAAATCTACATGTTATATTGTACTTGTTTAAATAATATATAAATCACAATAATAAAGTGGTCCAAATCCAAGAGAGAGAAGAGAACATTACCTTTCAAGCACCAAAGCAATTGGTGTCATGAAGAGAGTAGCAATCAGCTACCTATAGAACACATAAATGAATGTGCTCATACCTTGTTGAAGGCAGCCTTGGCGGGAATTTGTACAACTTCGTACACTAAGTTTACAAGAGAGGCAGCCACAAAAACTTTCGCATCCTTCATAATGAGAGTTAGGTTAGAGCTTCTCTGGAGTCTGGATGGGTTGGATGGATATATAGAGGGATGGATGGGAGGACAAACAAAAATATCCCCTAAACAGAGATGGGTACACCTAAAAGAAGCGGGGGTGGCGGTTGATGGTGAGGAGGCCTGCCTTCTATTTTTCATCCATGAGTTCTTTGCATGTAGACATTCTTGCTAGTATAACTTATTATACATTTATTTTTCAAAAATCACTACATTCGTACATTTCTCAAATTATTCTATTTCTGCATTTGCCTTTTTTTAGCTGCAGCTTTAATCACTTTTTTTAGCTGCTTTTTTGAATAGCAATCAATTTAAATATAATCATTACCCTTTTACATTAATATCTGTTGAGGGGTAAAATCGTTATTGCGTTAATATCCGTACGAGGCGATTAAGGCTAACCCCCTCCCTTCGTCCCATCCGGGCTTCCATAGCTCGGGGCTTCCATAGCTCGGCTCCCTCCGGGCTTCCATAGCTCGGTCCCATCCAGGCTTCCATAGCTCGGCCCTTCCGGGCTTCCATAGCTCGGCTCCCTCCGGGCTTCCATAGCTTGGCCCCTTCCGGGCTTCCATAGCTCGGCCCTTCCGGGCTCCTGTAGCTCGGTCCCTTCCGGGCTTCCATAGCTCGGCTCCCTCCGGGCTTCCATAGCTCGGCTCCCTCCGGGCTTCCATAGCTCGGCCCCTCCGGGCTTCCATAGCTCGGCCCCTTCCGGGCTTCCATAGCTCGGCCCTTCCGGGCTTCCATATAGCTCGGCCCTTCCGGGCTTCCATAGCTCGGCTCCCTCCGGGCTTCCATAGCTCGGCCCCTCCGGGCTTCCATAGCTCGGCCCTTCCGGGCTCCTGTAGCTCGGTCCCTTCCGGGCTCCTGTAGCTCGGCTCCCTCCGGCTTCCATAGCTCGGCCCCTCTGGGCTTCCATAGCTCGGCTCCCTCCGGGCTTCCATAGCTCGGCCCATCCGGGCCGTAGCTCGGCCCCTCTGGGCCTCCATAGCTCGGCCCCTCCGGGCCTCCATAGCTCGGCTCCCTCCGGGCTTCCATAGCTCGGCCCCTCCGGGCTTCCATAGCTCGGCCCCTCCGGGCCTCCATAGCTCGGCTTCATTGCGATCCGCAACCTAACACTTACCTCGCGGAACCTGACGCGGGAGAGCCCAAGCCTACCAGAACGGCATCCTAGACAAGGAATCATATCGGGACGTGGCCTAAAGCCTATCATAACCGCCCCGGGCCTACTCAACCAGATCTCGAGGCGTCAAGGAGCTCTCCCAGCCGTCAATCTCTGAACAAACAAGGTACGGATTCTAACGGCCCCACAACGGCCTGATTCTGTCCGCCTCCGTATCGTAACAACCTCTGAACCTTCCAGAAGACGCTCAAGATCCAGGTGACAGTCTATAAATATCAGATTCACAGATTCTCTCAGGTACGCAACTCTGGACGCACACAAAACTCTGGGCTCTCTCTCTCTCTCTCTCTCTTTGGCCGCCCCCCTGGAGAGGTCTCCCGGAGAGATCCACCTCCCCACTGTCTGGTTGATCGCCGATTCCTTCCCACTGACTTGAGCGTCGGAGGGCCTTCCGCGGAGGACCACCCCCAGCGTCCCTCCGCGTGGGCTTCTTTTTGCAGGTCCGCCCACCCCTCTCCCTGGAGATCGACCGCGCCCGAGTCGGAGGACGGATCCCGGCGGCAACAGATTGGCGCTAGAGGAAGGGCCTCAAGTCCCATTAAAACTTGAAGAAAGGAGACAAGGATCTCAATCCGGAGAAGAACCTCCCTGATGGCCAACCGGAAGAGAGCAACCTCTGATGCCCAAGATCAGGTCGCCTCCCAGAGGCCTGATCCGACTGGCGCCACAGCGCCACAACCCCCACCTGTCGAGACTCCGTCACCGCCTGCCATTCCGGTGACCCAGGACCAGTTTGCTACGCTGGTCCAACAAGTCCAGGCTCTTACCCACCTGGTCCAGGAGCGCCTTGCAGCTCCTCCTGCTTCGCATCCTCAGAAGGAGGCGATTCCTTCTTCGCCGATGGCCTCCTCCTCTGATTTCCGTGGGTCCGCGGATCCCCCACATCGGCCCAGGGGGACAAACCAATCCCACGAGGCGGTCATGATCGAGATCCTCTCAGATCTCGGCGAGCCCGCTCCCTCTCCCCGGCGACATCTCACCATGATTCAACGCCATCCTTGCGGTTCTCGCGCCCAGCTGCTCCTCTCGCCGGCGAGGAGGAGATCCGCCGCCAGATCCAAGAGATGCGCCAGGAGCTGGACGCCGCCAAGCAGACCCACCTGCCCAGCCCAAGGCAGAGCAGGGTATCCCTTTCTCTAAGGGGATCATGGAGGAAGTGATTCCCTCCCATGTCAAACTGCCAGCCGTCGAACCCTACCACGGCTCCACTGATCCGGATGACCATCTCAGTAGCTTCCGGTCGATAATGATGTTCCACGGAGCATCCGATGCGGTCCTCTGCCATGCCTTCCCATCCACCCTCAGAGGATCCGCCCGAACCTGGTTCAACGCCTTGAAGCCAGGTTCCATTGATTCATTTGACGAGCTGAGCCTGCCTTTTTATTGGCCAGTTCGTCAGCAGCCGCCGCCACCGACGGAGATCTGACTCCCTCTCCGAAGTCAAACAAAGAGAGGGGGAGTCCTTGAGGAATTACCTTGGCCGTTTCAACAAGGCCATGTTGGAGGTGGACCACCTTAATCATGAGGTGGCTATGTCCGCCCTGGCGGGGGGATCTCAAAGGAGAGCGACTTCTATCTGGCTATGGAGGTCAGTTACCCCCCATGTCTCTCTGATATGATGGCCCTTGCGGACAAGTACGCTAGGGTCGAGGAGTCGCGGAGAGTCGCCCGCGCTGAGCAAGCAAAGAAGAAGGAGCCTAAACTCCTCGACAGACACCGTCCCATCCGTCGACCAAGTCCGCCTCGCCGCCAAAGAGTCCCTCCGCTGCGCCAAGGAATCGCTCCCGGAGTCCCCCCAGGCGATTCGATCGCTACACTCCGTTGACTGTGCCTCGAGCGCAAATCCTCATGGAGATAGAGCGCCAGCTTCCCCGACCAGTACCTCTCCGAGGGAACCCAACCCGGAGAGATCCCGCAAATATTGCCGCTACCATAGGGAGCATGGTCATGACACCGAAGAATGCTGGCAGCTGAAGAATGAAATTGAGAGACTGATCCGGCGGGG
Organism: Calamus simplicifolius; assembly: GCA_900491605.1. NCBI lineage: Eukaryota > Viridiplantae > Streptophyta > Magnoliopsida > Arecales > Arecaceae > Calamus > Calamus simplicifolius. The sequence goes on along the minus strand of UESW01004940.1, from coordinate 536,498 downwards.
ACGGCTGGACCAGTTCAGAAGAGCACCCGAGCCACCACAAGGAGGTAACCGCCAGCCGAGCTCCCACAACCTCCTCCTCCACCAAATCCGCCCGTGGTTGGCCGCATCAACATGATTGAAGAGGCCGGCGGATCGAGCTCCAGGGGCGGCGGTGATGCACCGGTGCCAAAGAAGGCAAGGACAGGCGAACTTTCCTTTCGATGATGATCTTCTGGGATACAGCTCCCCATGATGACGCACTAGTTGTATCCCTTAATTTGAACAATTATGATGTAAGCCGAATCCTCGTCGATAGTGGAAGTTCGGTAAACGTTTTGTACCTCGGTGTGTTTGCCAGGATGAAATTGCTCATGGAAAACCTTCGAGCCGTGGATTCCACCCTGATGGGATTCACCGGCGACGTCATCATCCCGAAGGAATCGTCACCCTGACGGTCCGCGCGGGAACCTGGCCCATCGTGACCATTGTACAGACCGATTTCCTAGTGACCGACCTCAGGTCCCCATATAACGCCATATTCGGCAGGCCCGGCTTGATGTCCCTCAAGGCAGTTGTCTCCATCCCACATCTATCTATGAAGTTCCCTACCGAGCGAGGAATTGGGGTGGTTCGGGGAAGTCAGGCCATGGCTCGGCAATGTTTCGTTACGAGCCTTCAGTCTAGAATGCCCGAAGTTGACGGGCTAGACGCTCGTGAAGATTTCGCCGAACAGCGGGAGAACCAGTAGAAGAACTGGAAGAGGTACCATTAGACGAAGCTCGGCCCGACCGAACCATAAGGATCGGGTCGCTACTCAAAGGAGAGCCTCGTCACGGGCTGATCAGATTCCTCCAAAGCAATGCGGACATCTTCGCCTGGACCGCCTCCGACATGCCAGGGATTAGCCCCGAGGTCCTCGTCCACCATCTCAATGTGGACGAGATGCACAGGCCTGTTAAGCAGAAGAAGAGAAGCTTCGCCCCAGAACGGCAAAAAGCCATTGAAGAGGAGGTCGACAAACTCATCAAAGCCAATTTTGTCCGAGAGGTGAATTACCCAAGCTGGCTGTCAAATGTCGTCATGGTGAAAAAGTCGAACGGCAAATGGAGGATCTGCATCGACTTCACCGACCTCAACAAAGCCTGCCCGAAGGACAGCTTCCCCCTCCCTCGGATCGATCAGCTCGTGGATGCCACCTCAGGCCACCAAATGCTATCATTCATGGATGCCTATTCGGGATACAATCAGATCCGAATGGCCCCGAGGATGAAGAAAAGACCGCCTTCATAACCGACCGAGGTACCTACTGTTACCGAGTTATGCCTTTTGGTCTTAAAAATGCAGGGGCGACCTACCAGCGGCTGGTCAACAAGGTGTTCAAGGAGCAAATCGGCCGGAACATGGAGGTATGTGGACGACATGCTGGTCAAAAGCAAGGAAGCGCCACAGCATGTTGAGGACCTCTCGGAGAGCTTTGCAACGTTGCGCAAATATGGGATGAAGCTCAACCCGACCAAGTGCGCCTTCGGCGTCAACTCGGGGAAGTTCCTCGGCTTCATGGTCTCCCAGCGAGGTATCGAAGCTAACCCCCAGAAGATTCAAGCTCTCCAACAAATGGCGCCCCCAGCGTCTGTAAAGAGGTCCAGCGCCTAACCGGGAGGAATAGCGGCCCTTAACCGCTTTGTGGCGCGGTCAGCCGAGAGATGCCTCCCCTTCTTCAAAACTCTCCGATCGGCCAAAAACTTCCAGTGGACTCCCGAGTGCCAGAAGTCATTTCAAGATCTGAAAAAGTACCTCGGCTCGCCCCCACTTCTCAGTAGCCCAGCCCCAGGGGAGACCCTGTTTCTGTACTGGCTGTTTCAGAGGGCGCAGTTTGTTCGGTGCTGGTCAAAGAAGAAGGCAAAGTCCAGAAGCCGATCTACTATGTGAGTAGGCTGCTCCGCGATGCGGAGACGAGGTACAGCAGGATTGAAAAGATGGTGCTGGCCTTAGTCACCTCGGTCCGAAAGCTACGACCATATTTCCAAGCACATTCCGTGACAGTCCTGACTGACCAACCCATCAAGGCGGTGGTCCACCGTCCAGAAACATCGGGGAGAATGACCAAATGGGCCGTCGAGCTAAGCGAGCATGACATACATTTTCAGCCTCGCCCTGCCATCAAAGCCCAAGTGCTGGCCGACTTCCTCCTCGAGTGTACCATCCCAGAGGACGGTTCTACCCCAGACTCCCCCGAAGAGCCAAATCCAGAGCCCGGTGGCTCCTCCACGTCGATGGGTCGTCCAATGCCCATCACTCCGGCGCGGGTCTAGTTCTCACTAGTCCTGAGGGGATGACTTTCGAGTATGGCGTCCGATTCTCCTTCCCGGCTTCCAACAACGAAGCCGAGTATGAAGCCCTGTTAGCCGGTCTCGGATCGCCCGCAACCTGAAGGTGGAAAAGCTCAGCGCCTTCACCGACTCTCAGTTGGTAGCCGGCCATGTTCGGGAGAGTTTGAAGCTCGGGAGCCAAACATGGTTCGGTATCTCCAGGAGGTGCGTGACTTGCTTCCTCATTTTTCTGAATTTGAAATTATTCAGATCCCCAGATCTGAGAACGCCCGTGCCGACCTACTCTCCCGACTGGCAACCACGGAGTCAATGGATGCCGAGCAAAAATTCCACCTGGAGACTCTGGAAAAGCCGAGCATCATGGAAGCCGACCGAGTGATGCAAGTCGAGGCCGAACCATCCTGGTTCGACCCTATCCTCAGATATCTCAAAGAAGGGTCGCTTCCGTCCGACCGAAGAGAGGCTAGGAAGCTGAAGCTGCAGGCCACCCATTATGTAGTGATTGACAACCAACTTTACAAGCGGTCTTTCTCCATGCCGCTGCTTAGATGCCTTCGCCCATCGAGGCGGACTATGCTCTGTGCGAGGTGCATGAAGGGATTTGCGGCAACCATCTGGGAAGCCGATCCCTATGTCACAAGGTGCTGCGGCAGGGCTACTACTGGCCGACCATGCAAAGAGACGCGGACGATTTAGTCCGAGCCTGTGACTCCTGCCAGAGACATTCAAACATCCAAAGACTCCCTTCCGCCGAGCTAGTCTCTATATCCTCCGCTTGGCCCTTTGCCAAATGGGGGATGGACATCCTCGGCCCATTCCCGCTTGCGACGGGACAGCGGAAGTTCTTATTTGTCGCCATTGACTACTTCACCAAATGGGTCGAAGCGGAAGCAGTCGCGCAAATTACCGAGGCACGGGCCCGAGACTTTGTGTGGAGATCCATCATCTGCCGATTCGGCCTTCCCCACACCATAATCACCGATAACGGCAAGCAGTTTGACAACTCCAAAGTTCCGCCAGTTTCGCGAGGAACATGGAATCCGTCACCACCTTACTTCGGTCGGGCACCCACAAGCCAACGGAGCGGCCGAAGTAACCAACAGGACCCTCCTCCAGGGAATTAAAGCTCGCCTCTCCAGAGCCCAAGGCAGATGGGCGATGAGCTACATCATGTCTTATGGGCCTACCGAACTACCCCGAGAATCCCGACCGGCGAGACTCCATTCCGAATGGCTTTTGGCACAGAGGCTGTCATCCCTGTGGAAATAGGCCTCCCATCATTGCGGGTGGAGAGCTACTCGGAGGAAGCCAGCAACGAGCAACTCCGCACCAACCTCGACTTGGTAGAAGAAGTCAGAGAAAAGGCCCGAATCAGGACGGCTGCTTATCAACAGAGGGTGGCTCGGTACCATGCCTCCGGGTCAAGGAAAAGCCTTCCTACCCGGCGACCTTGTCCTCCGGAAAGCTTCTGTATCCAAACCGCTGGAGCAAGGAAAACTGGCGCCAAACTGGGAGGGCCCGTATCAGGTCGCGGAGATTATTGGACCAGGAACCTACAAGCTGCAGGATCTGGATGGGAAGTCCATTCCCCGAACTTGGAACGCGGACAACCTTCGTAAATATTATCAATAGGGTATGTCCTCTCCAAACAATCTCCATATACCTCACTGCATATTCCTGCTTAGCTATTTCCTCAAAATCTGTTGCGTGAATCATTATGCACTATATTGCCATAAATTGCAAAAAGAAACAGATACTGCTTACCAATCCTCGGCACAACCGAGCTATCTGTTGAACAGGAAATCTCCGAACCTTGGCAGGGCCAAGTAAAATATTTCTCCGAACCTCGGCAGGGCCGAGCAACAAATCTCCGAACCTTGGCAGGGCCAAGTAAAATATTTCTCCGAACCTCGGCAGGGCCGAGCAACAAATCTCCGAACCTTGGCAGGGCCAAGTAAAATATTTCTCCGAACCTCGGCAGGGCCGAGCAACAAATCTCCGAACCTTGGCAGGGCCAAGTAAAATATTTCTCCGAACCTCGGCAGGGCCGAGCAACAAATCTCCGAACCTTGGCAGGGCCAAGTAAAATATTTCTCCGAACCTCGGCAGGGCCGAGCAACAAATCTCCGAACCTTGGCAGGGCCAAGTAAAATATTTCTCCGAACCTCGGCAGGGCCGAGCAACAAATCTCCGAACCTTGGCAGGGCCAAGTAAAATATTTCTCCGAACCTCGGCAGGGCCGAGCAACAAATCTCCGAACCTTGGCAGGGCCAAGTAAAATATTTCTCCGAACCTCGGCAGGGCCGAGCAACAAATCTCCGAACCTTGGCAGGGCCAAGTAAAATATTTCTCCGAACCTCGGCAGGGCCGAGCAACAAATCTCCGAACCTTGGTAGGGCCAAGTAAAATATTCTCTGAACCTCGGCAGGGCCGAACAACAAATCTCCGAACCTTGGCAGGGCCAAGTAAAATATTTCTCCGAACCTCGGCAGGGCCGAGCAACAAATCTCCGAACCTTGGCAGGGCCAAGTAAAATATTTCTCCAACCTCGGCAGGGCCGAGCAACAAATCTTCGAACCTTGGCAGGGCCAAGTAAATATTCTCCGAACCTCGGCAGGGCCGAGCAACAAATCTCCAAACCTTGGCAGGGCCAAGTAAAATATTTCTCGAACCTCGGCAGGGCCGAGCAACAAATCTCCGAACCTTGGCAGGGCCAAGTAAAATATTTCTCCGAACCTCGGCAGGGCCGAGCAACAAATCTCCGAACCTTGGCAGGGCCAAGTAAAATATTTCTTCGAACCTCGGCAGGGCCGAGCAACAAATCTCCGAACCTTGGAAGGGCCAAGTAAAATATTTCTCCGAACCTCGACAGGGCCGAGCAACAAATCTCCGAACCTTGGCAGGGCCAAGTAAAATATTTCTCCGAACCTCGACAGGGCCGAGCAACAAATCTCCAAACCTTGCCAGGGCCAAGTAAAATATTTCTCTGAACCTCGGCAGGGCCGAGCAACAAATCTCCAAACCTTGGCAGGGCCAAGTAAAATATTTCTTCGAACCTCGGCAGGGCCGAGCAACAAATCTTCGAACCTTGGCAGGGCCAAGTAAAATATTTCTCCGAACCTCGGCAGGGCCGAGCAACAAATCTCCGAACCTTGGCAGGGCCAAGTAAAATATTTCTCCGAACCTCGGCAGGGCCGAGCAACAAATCTCCGAACCTTGGCAGGGCCAAGTAAAATATTTCTCCGAACCTCGGCAAGGCCGAGCAACAAATCTCCGAACCTTGGCAGGGCCAAGTAAAATATTCTCCGAACCTCGAGAGGGCCGAGCAACAAATCTCCGAACCTTGGCAGGGCCAAGTAAAATATTTCTCCGAACCTCGGCAGGGCCGAGCAACAAATCTCCGAACCTTGGCAGGGCCAAGTAAAATATTTCTTCGAACCTCGGCAGGGCCGAGCAACAAATCTCCGAACCTTGGCAGGGCCAAGTAAAATATTTCTCTGAACCTCGGCAGGGCCGAGCAACAAATCTCCGAACCTTGGCAGGGCCAAGTAAAATATTTCTCCGAACCTCGGTAGGGTCGAGCAACAAATCTCCGAACCTTGGCAGGGCCAAGTAAAATATTTCTTCGAACCTCGGCAGGGCCGAGCAACAAATCTCCGAACCTTGGCAGGGCCAAGTAAAATATTTCTCCGAACCTCGGCAGGGCCGAGCAACAAATCTCCAAACCTTGGCAGGGCCAAGTAAAATATTTCTCGGAACCTCGGCAGGGCCGAGCAACAAATCTCCGAACCTTGGCAGGGCCAAGTAAAATATTTCTCCGAACCTCGGCAGGGCCGAGCAACAAATCTCCGAACCTTGGCAGGGCCAAGTAAAATATTTCTCCGAACCTCGGCAGGGCCGAGCAACAAATCTCCGAACCTTGGCAGGGCCAAGTAAAATATTTCTCCGAACCTCGACAGGGCCGAGCAACAAATCTCCGAACCTTGGCAGGGCCAAGTAAAATATTTCTCCGAACCTCGGCAGGGCCGAGCAACAAATCTCCGAACCTTGGCAGGGCCAAGTAAAATATTTCTCCGAACCTCGGCAGGGCCGAGCAACAAATCTCCAAACCTTGGCAGGGCCAAGTAAAATATTTCTTCGAACCTCGGTAGGGCTGAGCAACAAATCTCCGAACCTTGGCAGGGCCAAGTGAAATATTTCTTCGAACCTCGGCAGGGCTGAGCAACAAATCTCCGAACCTTGGCAGGGCCAAGTAAAATATTTCTCCGAACCTCGGCAGGGCCGAGCAACGAGTCCTCCGAGCCATGGCAAGGCCAGGTAAAAGTCATTCGGGCTAAAACCCCAGCAAAAAAGCCTAAGCACACAGGCCTTGACCAAAGTCGAACGACCCCCAAATAGTCCCCAAAGGACTTCGTCCGGTTTAAAAACGAGCACGTTAAACAAAACCCGTAGACGCACAAAAAGAAGCCACCATTGGCAAACCCCCTCTTGGGGCCACCGAGCCCCGCGACATCGGCCAGAGGCCCCAAACAGAGCTAGGAGATTCCCCTCTCCACTGCTGAAAACCTTTTCGGGGCAATGCCCTGACAACCCATCGTTCGAAACCTATATCAGACGCGCAAAAACGATGGGGCCACGCCAACGCCCTGATCCGTCACACAGGTCAAGGCCATAAACTCTTAAAGAAAGGGACTTCAAAATAAGATCCATCTTTCATTTATAAAAAGAGAGGATCACAGAGAGGTAGTGAAAAATGAAAACAAGAAGGGAGGCCCTGAGTCAGAATTCAGAGCCACTCCCGGAGGCCAGCAGCTCCTCTAGGCGCTCCGTCAGGTCAGCCACCTGCTGACGGAGGGATATAATCTCCTCCCTCTGCCGGTCTATCAACCGGCGTGAGGCCTCCGCCTTCCTGACTGACACGTCCAAGAATCCTTCGGCTGTCCTCACAAGCTGCTCATTGCTCGCGAAGGCTGACGCAAGGCTCAGCCCGTCGACAGTGACGGAGGTGCACATCCCCTCCGAACGCGGCAGGCTGCTAAGCGAGGAACGCGATTCGACTGATGATCGCCCTGGAGAGTCCATTTTTCAGAACATAAACCGAGGGGTGGCCAAAACCAATGCCCCTCGGTCGTATTTATACTCGCCAAACAGGTATCTCTATCGATCGCGCCATGACTGCCGACCCATGAGGACTCGCCACGTGTCACCATTTTAATGGAGGAGGAATTCGAGGAGTCGCACCCTATCCCGAGTAAAATTGGGTAGCGCGAGCAGATTGTTCGGAGTTCCCCAAGCAAACATTTTCCGATCTGTCGGCCCTCGCAATAAATGCGTTCGGCGCTTCCCCAAGCCTCTTAGTGCTGGCCTCTTTTTCGGGAAACGCGGAAGTCCGGCATTCGGCCAATAACCTGCCCCCTCGGGAGGAGTGGCAGCACCAATAAAAGCGTGACGATACACCGCCCATTCTGCCCTGGCGCCCCTTTACCAAACGCCATGTAGGCCTAACGCTGCGGCCAGCATCTACAACTAGGTCGCTCCCTTCAATGACCAATTCTCCAAGCCTTGGCAGGGCCAAGTAAAATGTTCTCCAAACCTTGGCAGAGCCAAGTCAAATGTTCTCCAAGCCTTGGCAGGGCCAAGTAAAATGTTCTCCAAACCTTGGCAGAGCCAAGTCAAATGTTCTCCAACCTTGGCAGGGCCAAGTCAAATGTTCTCCAAACCTCGGCAAGGCCGAGCTACAAAATTCTCCGAACCTTGGCAGGGCCAAGTCAAAAATTCTCCGAACCTCGGCAGGGCCGAGTGACCAATTCTCCAAACCTTGGTAGGGCCAAGTCAAAATTCTCCGAACCTCGGCAAGGCCGAGCTACAAAATTCTCCAAACCTTGGCAGGGCCAAGTCAAATGTTCTCCGAACCTCGGCAAGGCCGAGCTACAAAATTCTCCGAACCTTGGCAGGGCCAAGTCAAAATTCTCCAAACCTCGGCAGGGCTGAGTGACCAATTCTCCGAACCTTGGCAGGGCCAAGTCAAAAATTCTCCAAACCTCGGCAAGGCCGAGCTACAAAATTCTCCGAACCTTGGCAGGGCCAAGTCAAAAATTCTCCGAACCTCGGCAAGGCCGAGCTACAAAATTCTCCGAACCTTGGCAGGGCCAAGTCAAATGTTTTCGGACTTCGGCCACAGCCGACTCACGATACTCCGAGCTCCGATGAAGGCGAAACACAAAAATATCGAACTCCTGACCTAAGCAAGGAGCATATTTTGTCGAACGATCTCTGCACCGCCGCGCGCGAACCTCAACTAGTTCGGGCGATATAAGACCCTCGTCTAAGGACGAGCGGAACACTTTCGGCACCCCACAAACAATAATGATAGCAAGCTCAACACGGAAAAGATAAGGATTGAAAAACAGAACCAAAATCCCTTTTTATTGCCGATCAAGATCAGTTACAAATACCCCACAGGCGTTACAAGAGCATTGAAATGCATAAAATAAAGGCAAATACAAAACTCGGGCAACTGCTCCAAAGCAGACCTAGCCAATCTACGATGCTCCAGCGCCCGATCGTTGAGCCAGACAGATCGCGTTCGGTCAGCTCGGGCCGATAATAACCGGACGACATGGACCAATAGTCGCGACTGGCTTCGAGTAGTGGCAATATCTCGGTGGCCCAACCGGGATATCTGGATGGCCATCCCAGACCATCCAACCAGGGGACCCCTCGGCGAGCAGGTGGAGGCCAGCGGACCTTGGCGTTGGAACGCTCTCCCAAACCGAGTGCGTGCCGCCACACCCCGCCAAATTTTAAGGACGAGGAGTCGGCGAACGGCGCGCCTTCACCCCCTTCCCGTGTGATAAAGGATTCCCCAGGCAGCTAAGCCCGGGAATCCAAATCGAGGAAGGAGGAGAAGTTCAAGCGAGGCATGGGGGCCCGCATGCACTTCCGACCCTGCGTCTCCGAGCAGGAGTCGCAGAGATCGCACAGGAAGCGCATATGTGCGCTCTCTGTATGATCTCTGCGCCCCCCGTGTGCGCTCTCCATATGATCTCCGAGACTCATCCTCTAAGGATGAGCCATTCTCTAGCTGCTCCCTAGTCGCCCCAGCTATCCGGCGGCGAGGAGCCCATAAGAGGAAAGCTTGATCCTCCCGCTCGTAGCAGCAAAGAAATGAGCATAATGGAGGCTCTGACGAGAGAGAAGCTTTGGGGATAACCAGATGAGACCCCCTTTTTCCTTTTTTATAGGCAGAAATGGATCGGCAAAAGCTACCCAGGCTACGGGTCCAGAGATTCAAACTCCCGAGAAGTGCCTCCACGTGGTCCCTCAGGATTGGCACAGGGCCTCACTGCACGCCAAACCCGCCGCCTGAGCCATGATGTGTGCGGAGATCCCCTCCTAATCCCGAATCACTGTCATATGATACGGGTGATCGCCAGCCAGCGCCTCGAAAACTGGCGGGCTCAAAAATCATCCTTTGAAAAAGTACCATCCAATAGTAGACGGTTGCGTGCGCATCACGACGAGGTAACCTGCATGGGAAAAGAGCACCTTTCGGAAAGCTCTGATGCAGCTTTATGCCCCCGCTGTGCCGTATCATCGATTCTAGTAAAATAAAAACCAAATCGCCTGTGGGACAGCAGGGTGCTGGCAGAATGGCAGAGAGCGCGAAGACCTATTTCGTCTGTCGGCCCCAGCCGACCTATCCTTTCCGTCGGCCCTAGCCGACCTATTTCGTCTGTCGGCCCTAGCCAACCTATCCTTTCCGTCGGCCCTAGCGACCTATTTCGTCTATCGGCCCCAGCCGACCTATCCTTTCCGTCGGCCCTAGCCGACCTATTTGTCTGTCGGCCCCAGCCGACCTATCCTTTCCATCGGCCCTAGCCGACCTATTTCGTCTGTCGGCCCCAGCCGACCTATCCTTTCCGTTGGCCCTGGCCGACCTATCCCGTCCGTCGGCCCCAGCCGACCTATTTTTCTGTCGGCCCCAGCCGACCTATTCTTGCTTATCGGCCCCAGCCGACCTATTTCCTCGTCGGCCCAAACCGACCTGATTCGCCCATTGGTGCAAGCCAACACACTTTCCCAATCTCGGAATAATGACCCAAGGGCATCGGGAACCACAAACTGATCGAGGCAAGACTAAGCAACAGCGAAATCATGCGAGAAAAACGCTCAAGTGTAAACAGGAAGTTCCTTCACTATGAAACGTGAACAAATGTTAATGGATGAGGTACATGAATGGCCCCTAAGGATCGAGAGCCGCACCAGCTCTAGAGGAACCCTCAGTAGCACCTACAGAAGCATGACTAGATTCGCCCTTCTCTGACATTTTTGCCCCCTCTGCGGCAGTTGCGACCGTCCCTCAGAAACTGCAGCTCCGCTGGGACCAGGGACGTCGCCAAGTTCGGCATCAGAAACATCAATATATTCATCTTCATCTTCTTCTTCAGACTCGCCATCTTCGGGACTTTCAACACTCAGGAAAGAAAGATCCCATTCCGGGTGCCCACTGAGTATCCTCTGCTTGCACTCTTCCATCCCGTGATGGAACGCATCTACGCTCATAGCGTCTTGCCTCCCCCTGAGTATGGCGAGCTGCGTCTTGGCCTCCGCCCTGTTTCTCAGCCTCTCGCCTGGGCCTTCAAGATGACATTTTGCTCCTCGAGCTCGCTAGCCCGCATCTCGAGCTCCGAGCTCCTATCGCGAGCGGACGCGAGCTCACCTTGAAGAGCCGAACCTCCGACCCCATCTTCGCCATCCAAAAAATCCAAGATCAAATCGGCACTGCGAGAACCCAATAGTAAAACAAAAAGGGGAAGAATAAGAGCGTACCTCCCCCTCGGGCCAACCTTTTGGCCTCTTCTGCCTCGCTCCTGGCTCTCGTCCTGTCAGCCCTTATCAGCTCAACCCTCTCCTGCAGAGTGTTGATCTTCAACTGCTTGGCTCCGATTGCCCTTGAGCTTGGGTTAGCTCGTCGTTCACCCGAGTCATCCCCTTGTTGCCACCTAGCGCCCTCCTTCAAATGGGCGATCTCGCCATCACGCGTTTCAGTTTCTCCTCCACTTCGCCGAGCATCCTCGCCAAACGCCTTCTTTCTCGTCGGCCTCTCTTCCCAGCCGACCTATGCTCTCATTATGTTCTTTCTGCATCGCCTTCACCTCCGCGGAATGCTTCGATTCAATCTGGCCAGCTCCCGCACGCGTCGTCATTCTTCGCCAGGAGCCCCTGCAGCTCCTTTACTTTGCGCTTCTGCTTGGACACCTCGTCCACGGCAGCCTGATGTGCCGCCCTTCCCCCTTCAAGTTCCTATCCATCGTGTCCATGAGCTCTTCAAATGCTCAGACACCTTCAGCCGCGACTGGAGCTCGACATTCTCCCTCCGGGCCTGGACACTGGCCCCCGTCGCCAAACTCAAGCGCCAGCAAATCGCCCGGGAAAGCAAAACGCTCTGCAAAGGCAAAATTGAATAAGAGCCCACGATGGGGTCAATCGAGAAACATCTATCACACAAGAAAAGTAACTCACCCGCGAGGCATAGGCCCGGGTCATCCTCATCAAGGTTGTGTTATCAATGTCGGGAAGAAGATGGATACTCTCTGCCACGCCTTGCTGCCCAAACGCAGCATCGACCAGCCCCAGGTCGGCAAATTTGTCCGCCGAGGGATCCGCGCCCGGATACAGGCCGACCTGATCATGGCAGAGAATGCCTCCTCAATACTAGCGTCCGAGCTGCCGGATGGGCCAACCCCGCCTGAAGGACCGGCCTGGGCGGCCCCCGCCTGAGAGGCCTTCAACCTCCCAGCCTCCTCTACCAAGGCCCTGGCTTGGGTTTCCTCAGATAATTCGGCCAGCCCAAGCGCCAGCCTCCCCAAAACCTTTCTCGAAGAAGCTCCCAATGCGGAGCTCCCGCCTTGCTGCGTCTCCTCCTTCGACGCCCCTCCCTCGGTCACCACCATTTGTGTCTCCGCCACCGGGCCCTCCGAGATCCCGGCCTGTTCCACCACTTGCGTCTCCTCCGCAGGCTCCCCCGAAGCCTCAGTCTGACCTGCCTCACTGCTACCGGCCCCCTGAGAGACCGAGAGAAAGTTCCCCCTGAACCTCCCCAGCTGCGGCTGCCACCTCTTCCTCTCCTGGGAGCCGGTGGTGATCCCGCGGGGACAATGGCCCCCTCAAAATGGCCGCCTTCCGCCGAATCCGCCGCCGTTTCCTCTTTCAGGGGGACGCGGTCGGCGAGCCATCGGAGCCTCATCTGAGCTGTCCGAATCTCCAACACGAGAGGGTCGGAGGCCATAACCCCTCCCCGGGCTCTCCTTCGCCCCCGGCGCTTCTGCCATGACTGCCCCGGCATCCGGCGGCTCCTCGCGGAAGTATGAGCCCTTTTTCGGGCCGGCCACTATCCGCGCCGCTACCTTCCCCGGGACGTTTCCCTCTCTTCCTCTTGGAGAGGTTTGACAACGCCGACCTTGCAGCTATTAGAATAGAGCACACATACTCAGAATCAAGCACACTAATCGAGAAAGATACACGGCACGAAAGAGACTCACCTTGCGGGTCCAGGGGCTGAGCCCGGCTGCGAAGAGGGCCCCCTCCGATAGCAGGTCGTTAGCCGAAAACACCTGCCCGTTGCGGAGGACGTCCAAGTCCTTCTCCTCCTGCGCCGACAAAGCCGGATGTGTCTCCGCATCCCTTGCAACATCCCCCCATCTCCGAGGGAAATCGGAACCGACATTCCCCTCCGCGATAAAACCGACTCTTCCACCCCTTGATGGAAGAGGGCTTATCCGCGATAACGTTGAAGGATCTCCGGGGCCCGATATAGGGCCACTCCGACTTCCTCCTAGGAATCAGGTGGTAACAAGTGCGGAAAAGGGGAAGAGTGGCTACGATCCGAATCTGGTGGCACATCGAGATGAATCCGATGATATTCCGCCAACTGTTCGGAGCCACCATTGGCGGGCTGATATTGTAATGGGTCATGATCTCCTTCACCAGGGGGTGGAGAGGAAAATGAAGACCCGCCTTCAAACTATCCTCGTAGATGAAGACCCCGGACTCTAGATCCCGGGTAACTCTATCATTCGGGTTCCGGCGCCCGTAGACGACGTCCAAGGGCAAGCCATATCGCTGATGAATCCTCCCCAGGTCCTCAGCAACGATCTCGGAGGCCACATCGTCGGGGCTCATCGCCATTGAAAGGGGTACCAAACGAAAACAATAAGCGTCGAGGAAGATGAAGGCCAGAACCCTTTTTGAAAGCAAAACGAGAAGACGCCGAGCGCACGCGCACACATATATATACGCAATGCGGCCGTCACTTCGCTTCTCGCCAAGAAAGCCGCCCTAAAGAGGTGGGGCGTCCCATCCCAGGCATCCGGAATCGCCTCGATAAACACCCGATCGATCGGGTTTCGAAGCGTGGCGCGATCTTAACCGTCACTCGGAGGAGCCTTAGCCCCGAAGGCTGGGTGGCCCCGTCGCATTAATTAGGGCATCATTGCGCGAGCTGTCCAAACCAAGACGTCCCATCTGGAACGCGCCATTCGAACTTATACTCCCTATGATCGAACCTACGCTTTGAACTAGGGAGTGGAGGGCATGTGTTGAGGGGTAAAATCATCATTGCATTAATATCCGTGCGAGGCGGTTAAGGCTAACCCCTCCCTTCGTCCCTCCGGGCTTCCATAGCTCGGCTCCCTCCGGGCTTCCATAGCTCGGCTCCCTTCCG
>UESW01004940.1:416835-522249 GCA_900491605.1 Calamus simplicifolius | reverse complement strand
AGCTCGGCCCCTCCGGGCTTCCGTAGCTCGGCCTTTCCGCTCTTCCGGGCTTCCGTAGCTCGGCCCTTCCGGGCTTCCGTAGCTCGGCCTCTTCCGAGCGATCCACAACCTAACACCTACCTCCGCGGAACCTGACGCGGGAGAGCCCAAGCCTACCGAACGGCATCCTAGACAAGGAATCATGTCGGGACGTGGCCTAAAGCCTATCATAACCGCCCCAGGCCTACTCAACCAGATCTCGAGACATCAAGGAGCTCTCCCAGCCGTCGATCCCTTAACAAACAGGGTACGGATTCTAACGGCCCCACAACGGCCTGATTCTGTCCCCTCCGTATCGTAACAACCTCGAACCTTCCAGAAGACGCTCAAGACCCAGGTGACAGTCTATAAATATCACCAGATTCCCTCAGGTACGCAACTCTGTACGCACACTTGGACACACTCTCTCCTCTCTCAGCTCGTCGGCGCTCCTGCCCTGGAGCCTCCGATTGGCCGCCCCTGGAGAGGTCTCCCGGAGAGATCCACCTCCCCATGTCTGGTTGATCGCCGATTTCTTCCCACTGACTTGAGCGTCGGAGGGTCTTCCGCGGAGGACCACCCCCAGCGTCCCTCCGCGTGTGGGCTTCTTTTGCAGGTCCGCCCCCCTCTTCCTGGAGATCGACCGCGCCCGAGTCGGAGGACGGATCCCGGCGGCAACAGATTGGCGCTAGAGGAAGGGCCTCAAGTCCCATTAAAACTTGAAGAAAGGAGACAAGGATCTTGATCCGGAGAAGAACCTCTCCAATGGCCAACCGGAGAAGAGCAACCTCTGATGCCCAAGATCAGGTCGCCTCCCAGAGGCCTGATCCGACTGGCGCCACAGCGCCACAACCCCCACCTGTCGAGACTCCGTCGCCGCCTGCCATCCCGGTGACCCAGGACCAGTTCGCTACGCTGGTCCAGCAAGTCCAGGCCCTTACCCACCTGGTCAGGAGCGCCTTGCAGCTCCTCCTGCTTCGCATCCCAGAAAGAAACGGCGATTTCTTCTTCGCCGGCAACCTCCTCCTCTGATCCGCATGAATCAGCGGATCCCCCACATCGCCCCAGGGGGGACAAACCGGTCCCTCGAACCGGTTATGATAGAGATCCTCCCAGATCTCGGCGAGCCCGCTCCCTCTCTCCGGCGACGTCTCACCATGATTCGACGCCATCCTTGCGGTTCTCCGCCCAGCTCCTCCTCTCCGGTGAGGAGGAGATCCGCCGTCAGATCCAGGAGATGCGTCAGGAGCTGGACGCCGCCAAGCAGACCCATCTGCCCCAGCCCAAGGCGGAGCAGGGCATCCCTTTCTCTAAGGGAATCATGGAGGAAGTGATTCCCTCCCACGTCAAGCTGCCAGCCGTCGAGCCCTATCACGGCTCCACTGATCCGGACGACCATCTCAGCAGCTTCCGGTCAATAATGATGTTCCACGGAGCATCTGATGCGATCCTCTGCCGAGCCTTCCCATCCACCCTCAGAGGATCCGCCCGAACCTGGTTCAACGCCTTGAAACCGGGTTCCATTGATTCATTCGACGAGCTGAGCCACCTTTTTATTGGCCAGTTCGTCAGCAGCCGCCGCCACCGACGAAGATCCGACTCCCTCTCCGAAGTCAAGCAGAGAGAGGGGAGTCCTTGAGAAATTACCTTGGCCGTTTCAACAAGGCCATGTTGGAGGTGGACCACCTTAATCATGAGGTGGCTATGTCCGCCCTGGCGGGGGGAGTTTCGAAGGAGAGCGACTTCTATTGGCATGGAGGTCAGCTACCCCCCATGTCTCTCTGATATGATGGCCCTTGCGGACAAATACGCTAGGGTCGAGGAGTCGCGGAGAGTGGCCCGCGCTGAGCAAGCAAAGAAGAAGCAAGAGCCCAAAGTCCCCGACAGACACCGCCCTGTCCGTCGGCCAAGTCCGCCTCGCCGCCAAAGAGTCCCTCCGCTGCCGCCAAGGAATCGCTCCCGGAGTCCTCCCAGGCGATTCGATCGCTACACTCCGCTGACTGTGCCCCGGGCGCAAATCCTCATGGAGATAGAGCGCCAGCTTCCCCGGCCAGTACCTCTCCGAGGGAACCCGACCCGAAGAGATCCCGCCAAGTACTGCCGCTACCATAGGGAGCATGGTCATGACACTGAAGAATGCTGGCAGCTGAAGAATGAAATAGAGAGCTGATTCGGCGGGGACGGCTGGACCAGTTCAGGAGGGCACCCGAGCCGCAGCACAAGGAGGTGACCGCCAGCCCGAGCTCCCACAACTCCTCCTCCACCAAATCCGCCCGTGGTTGGCCGTATCAACATGATTGAAGAGGCCGGCGGATCGAGCTCCAGGGGGCGGATGGATCAGCGCCAAAGAAGGCACGGACGGGCGAGCTCTCCTTCTCCGATGATGATCTCCTGGGATACAGCTTCCCCATGATGACGCACTAGTTGTATCCCTTAATTTGAACAATTATGATGTAAGCCGAATCCTGTTGATAGTGGAAGCTCGGTAAACGTTTTGTACCTCGGTGTGTTTGCCAGGATGAAATTGCTCATGGAAAACCTTCGAGCCGTGGATTCCACCCTGATGGGATTCACCGGCGACGTCATCATCCCGGAAGGAATCGTCACCCTGACGGTCCGCGCGGGAACCTGGCCCCTTGTGCCATTGTTCAGACCGATTTCCTAGTGACCGACCTCAGGTCCCCATACAACGCCATATTCGGCAGGCCCGGCTTGATGTCCCTCAAGGCAGTTGTCTCCATCCCGCATCTGTCTATGAAGTTCCCCACCGAGCAAGGAGTTGGAGTGGTTCGGGGAAGTCAAGCCATGGCTCGGCAATGTTTCGTCACGAGCCTTCAGTCTAGAATGCCCGAAGTTGACGGGCTAGACGCTCGCGAGGACTTCGCCGAACAACGGGGAGAACCGGCAGAGAATTGGAAGAAGTACCGCTGGACGAAGCTCGGCCCGACCGAACCATAAGGATCGGGTCGCTACTCAAAGGAGAGCCTCGGCACAGCTGATCAGATTCCTCCAAAGCAATGCCGACATCTTCGCCTGGACCGCCTCCGACATGCCAGGAATCACCCCGAGGTCCTCGTCCACCATCTCAATGTGGACGAGATGCACAGGCCTGTTAAGCAGAAGAAGAGAAGCTTCGCCCCAGAGCGGCAAAAAGCCATTGAAGAAGAGGTCGACAAACTCATCAAAGGCCAACTTCGTCCGAGAGGTAAATTACCCGAACTTGGCTGTCAAATGTCGTCATGGTGAAAAAGTCGAACGGCAAATGGAGGATCTGCATCGACTTCACCGACCTCAACAAAGCATGCCCGAAGGACAGCTTCCCCCTCCCTCGGATCGATCAGCTCGTGGACGCCACCTCAGGCCACCAAATGCTGTCATTCATGGATGCCTATTCGGCTACAATCAGATCCGGATGGCCCCCGAAGATGAAGAAAAGACCGCCTTCATAACCGACCGAGGTACCTACTGTTACCGAGTTATGCCTTTCGGTCTTAAAAATGCAGGAGCGACCTACCAGCGGCTGGTCAACAAGGTGTTCAAGGAGCAAATCGCCGGAACATGGAGGTGTACGTGGACGACATGCTGGTCAAAAGCAAGGAAGCGTCACAGCATGTCGAGGACCTCTCGGAGAGCTTTGCAACGCTGCGCAAATATGGAATGAAGCTCAACCCAACCAAGTGCGCCTTCGGCGTCAACTCGGGGAAGTTCCTCGGCTTCATGGTCTCCCAGCGAGGTATCGAAGCTAACCCCCAGAAGATTCAAGCTCTCCAACAAATGGCGCCCCCAGCATCTATTAAAGAGGTCCAGCGCCTAACCGGGAGGATAGCGGCCCTTAACCGCTTTGTGGCTCGGTCGGCCGAGAGATGCCTCCCCTTCTTCAAAACTCTCCGATCGGCCAAAAACTTCCAGTGGACTCCCGAGTGCCAGAAATCATTTCAAGATCTCAAGAAGTACCTCGGCTCGCCTCCGCTTCTCAGTAGTCCGACCCCAGGAGAGACCCTATTCTTGTACCTGGCTGTTTCGGAGGGCGCGTTTGTTCGGTGCTAGTCAAAGAAGAAGGCAAATCCAGAAGCCGATCTACTATGTGAGCAGGCTGCTCCGCGATGCGGAGACGAGGTACAGGATTGAAAAGATGGTGTTGGCCTTGATCACCTCAGTCCGAAAGCTACGGCCGTATTTCCAAGCACATTCTGTACGGTCCTGACTGACCAACCCATCAAGGCGGTGGTCCACCGTCCAGAAACATCGGGGAGAATGACCAAATGGGCCGTCGAGCTAAGCGAGCATGACATACATTTTCAGCCTCGCCCGGCCATCAAAGCCCAAGTGCTGGCCGACTTCCTCCTCGAGTGTACCATCCCGGAGGACGGTTCTACCCCAGACTCCCGAAGAGCCAAAGTCTGAGCCCGGTGGCTCCTCCACGTCGACGGGTCGTCCAATGCCCATCACTCCGGTGCGGGTCTAGTTCTCACCAGTCCTGAGGGGATGACCTTCGAATATGGCGTCCGATTCTCCTTCCCGGCTTCCAACAACGAAGCCGAGTACGAAGCCCTGTTAGCCGGTCTCCGGATCGCCCGCAACCTGAAGGTGGAAAAGCTTAACGCCTTCACCGACTCTCAGCTGGTGGCCGGCCATGTTCGGGGAGAGTTTGAAGCTCGGGAACCGAACATGATTCGATATCTCCAAGAGGTGCGTAACTTACTTCCCCATTTTTCCGAATTTGAAATTATTCAGATTCCTAGATCGAGAACGCCCGTGCCGACCTACTCTCCCGATTGGCAACCACGGAGACAATGGATGCCGAGCAAAAATTCCACCTGGAGACTCTGGAAAAGCCGAGCATCATGGAAGCCGACCGGTGATGCAAGTCGAGGCCGAACCATCCTGGTTCGACCCTATCCTCAAATATCTCAAAGAAGGGTCGCTTCCGTCCGACCGAAGAGAGGCTAGGAAGCTGAAGCTGCAGGCCACCCACTACGTGTTGATTGACAACCAACTTACAAGCGGTCTTTTCCATGCCGCTGCTCAGATGCCTTCGCCCATCCGAAGCGGACTATGCTCTGCGGAGGTACATGAAGGGATTTGCGGCAACCATCTGGGAAGCCGGTCCCTATGCCACAAGGTGCTGCGACAAGGCTATTACTGGCCGACCATGCAGAAAGACGCGGACGATCTAGTCCGAGCCTGTGACCCCTGCCAGAGACATTCAAGCATCCAGAGGCTCCCTTCCGCCGAGCTAGTTTCTATATCCTCCGCTTGGCCCTTTGCCAAGTGGGGGATGGACATCCTCGGCCCATTCCCGCTTGCGACGGGACAGCGGAAATTCTTATTTGTCGCCATCGACTACTTCACCAAATGGGTCGAAGCGGAAGCAGTCGCACAAATCACCGAGGCACGGGCCCGAGACTTTGTGTGGAGGTCCATCATCTGCCGATTCGGCCTCCCCCACACTATAATCACCGATAACGGCAAGCAGTTCGACAACTCCAAATTCCGCCAGTTCTGCGAGGAGCACGGAATCCGTCACCACCTTACTTCGGTCGGGCACCCACAAGCCAACGGAGCGGCCGAGGTACCAACAGGACCCTCCTCCAGGGAATCAAAGCTCGCCTCTCCAGAGCCCAAGGCAGGTGGGCGATGAGCTACACCATGTCTTATGGGCCTACCGCACCACCCCGAGAATCCCGACGGCGAGACCCCATTCCGAATGGCTTTCGGCACAGAGGCCGTCATCCCTGTGGAAATAGGCCTCCCATCATTGCGGGTGGAGAGCTACTCGGAGGAAGCCAGCAACGAGCAACTCCGCACCAACCTCGACTGATAGAGGAAGTCAGAGAGAAGGCCCGAATCAGAACGGCTGCCTATCAACAGAGGGTGGCCCGGTACCATGCCTCCAGGTCAAGGGGAAAGCCTTCCTGCCCGGCGACCTTGTCCTCCGAAAGCTTCTGTATCCAAACCGCTGGAGCAAGGAAAGCTGGCGCCAAACTGGGAGGGCCCGTACCAAGTAGCGGAGATTATTGGACCAGGAACCTACAAGCTGCAGGATCTGAATGGGAAGTCCATTCCCCGAACGTGGAACGCGGACAACCTCGCAAATATTATCAATAGGGTATGTCCTTTTCACGCATGCCTCAATTCCTGCTTATCTGTTCCTCAAAACCTGTGCGTGAATCATTATGCACTATATTGCTATAAATCGCAAAAGAAACAGATACTGCTTACCAATCCTCGGCACACCGAGCTTCTGTTGAACAGGAATCTCCGAACCTTGGCAGGGCCAAGTAAAATATTTCTCCGAACCTCGGCAGGGCCGAGCAACAAATCTCCGAACCTTGGCAGGGCCAAGTAACTCCGAACCTCGGCAGGGCCGAGCAACAAATCTCCGAACCTTGGCAGGGCCAAGTAAAACAAATCTCCGAACCTTGGCAGGGCCAAGTAAAATATTCTCCGAACCTCGGCAGGGCCGAGCAACAAATCTCCGAACCTTGGCAGGGCCAAGTAAAATCTCCGAACCTTGGCAGGGCCAAGTAAAACTCCGAACCTCGGCAGGGCCGAGCAACAAATCTCGAACCTCGGCAGGGCCAGCAAAAATCTCCGAACCTCGGCAGGGCCGAGCAACAAATCTCCGAACCTTGGCAGGGCCAAGTAAAATATTTCTCCGAACCTCTCCGAACCTCGGCAGGGCCGAGCAACAAATCTCCGAACCTTGGCAGGGCCAAGTAAAATATTCTCCGAACCTCGGCAGGGCCGAGCAACAAATCTCCGAACCTTGGCAGGGCCAAGTAAAATATTTCTCCGAACCTCGGCAGGGCCGAGCAACAAATCTCCGAACCTTGGCAGGGCCAAGTAAAATTCTCCGAACCTTGGCAGGGCCAAGTAAAATCTCCGAACCTCGGCAGGGCCGAGCAACAAATCTCCGAACCTTGGCAGGGCCAAGTAAAATATTTCTCCGAACCTCGGCAGGGCCGAGCAACGAATCCTCCGAGCCATGGCAAGGCCAGGTAAAAGTCATTCGGGCTAAAACCCCAGCGAAAAAGCCTAAGTACAAGCCTCGACCAAAGCCGAACGGCCCCCAAATAGTCCCCGAAGGACTTCGTCCGGTTTAAAAACGAGCGCGTTAAATAAAAACCGTCGACGCGCAAGAAGAAGCCACCATTGGCAAAACTCTAAGGCCATCGAAGCCCCACGTAGTCGGCCAAAGGCCCCAGCAGAGCTAGGAGATTTCCCTCTCTGCTACTGAAAACCTTTGGGTGACGCCCCTATAACCGTCGTTCAAAGATCCTACGTTAATGCGCAAAAACGGGGCCAGGCCACACCCTAATGTCACGCATCAGGGCAATCGTTCTCAAAGAGGAAAAAATTCAAAAACAGATCCATTTTTCATTAAAAAGAAGGATTACAACGAGACAAAAAACAGAAAAAAACAAAAGCAAGAAGAAGAGGCCCTGGAGTCAGGCCCCCAGGGCCAGCAACTCCTCCAGGCGCCCGTCAGGTCAGCCACCTGCTGACGAAGGACACGATCTCCTCCTCTTGCCGGTCCATTACCGGCGTAGGGCCTCCGCCTCCCTGACCGACACGTCCAATACTCTTCGGCGATCCTCGCGAGCTGCTGATTGCTCGCGAAGGCCGACGCAGGCTCAGCCCGTCACAGTACGGAGACGCTCCTCCTCCGAACGTGGCCGCCGAGCAAGGAATGCAGTCGCCTGATGATCGCCCGGGATAGGCCATTTTTTCGAACTCAAACCGAGGGATGGCCGAAACCGGTCCCCCTCGGTCATATTTATACCCGCCAGGCAGGTATCTCGATCGGCCGCACCGCGACTGCCGACCCATGAGAACTCGCCACATGTCACCATTTTAATGCATGAGGAATCCGAAGAATCGCGCCCTATCCCGAGTAAGATCGGAAAGCGCGAGCAGGTTGTTCGGAGTTCCCCAAGCAAACATTTTCCGATCTGTCGGCCCCCAATAAATGCATTCGGCGCTTCCCCGAGCCTCTTAATGCTGGCCTCTTTTTCGGAAACGCAGAAGTCCGGCATTCGGCCAATAACCTGTCCCCTCGGAAAGAGTGGCGCCACCAATAAAAGCGTGAAATATACCGCCCGTTCCGCTCTGACGCCCCTTATCAAGCGCCACGTGGACCTAACGATGTGGCCCGCCACGACAACTAAGTCGCTCCCTTGAGCCTGGGCCTCGAACCTCGGCAGGGCCGAGCTACAAAATTCTCCGAACCTCGGCAGGGCCGAGCTACAAAATCCTCCGAACCTCGGCAGGGCCAAGCTACAAATTCTCCGAACCTTGGCAGGGCCAAGTAAAATGTTCCCCGAAACTCGACTAACCCGAGTGACTGGTTCCCTGAACCATGATGGGAAGGGGTACGAATTCCCTGAACTTCGGCCAAGGCCGACCACGATAAATCGGCTCCGGTAAAAGCGAAGCACAAAAACCAGGCTTCTGACCAGAGCAAGGAGCATGTTTCGCCGAATGATCTATGAACCGCCACACACGAACCTCGATTAGTTCGGACGGCGTGAGATCCTCGTCAAGGGACGAGCGGGACGCCTTTGTACCCCACAAACAACAATGACTACAAGTTCGGCACAAGAAAAGATAGAGATCAAAAAAGAACATAACTCTCTTTATTGCCGATCAAGATCAGTTACAAATGCCTCACGGGCGTTACAAGAACATTGAAATGCATAAAATAAAGGCAAATGCAAAACTCGGGCAACTGCTCCAAGGCAGACCTGGCCAATCTATGATGCTCCAGCATCCGATCGCCGAGCCAGACGAGTCGCATCCAGTCAGTTCGGGCTCATAATAGCCGTCGACATGGACCAATAGTTGCGACTGGCTTCAAATGGTAGCGATATCTCGGTGGCCCAACCTGATATCTGGATGGCCATCCCAGACCATCCAACCGAGGAACCCCTCCGAGCAAGCAGGAGGCCAGCGGGCCCTGGCATCGCGCTCTCCCAAACCGAGTGCGTGCCGCCGCGCCCCCCATCTCAAGGACAACGAGTCGGCGGGCGAGGTTCCTTCCCCCCTTCCCGGTGACGAAGGATTCCCCAGGCGGCTGAACCCGGGAATCCGAGCCAGGGGAGGAGGCGAAGTTCACGCAACCCATGGGAGACCCGCGTGCACTTCCTACCGTGCGACCCCGAAGGCCACAAGGTCACACGGAAGAGTTATGTGCGCTCTCCCGTGTGATCTCTGCGCCCCTTTGTGCGCTCTCCATGTGATCTCCGGGACTCATCCCCTAAGGGCGAGCCATTCTTCGGCAGCTCCCCGGTCGCCCCAGCTGTCCGGCGGCAAGGAGCCTATGAGAGGAAAATCGGTCCTCCCACTCGTAGCAACAGAGAAATGAGCATAATGGAAGTTCTAATGGAAAATACACTTTGGGGATAGCCAAACATGACCCCTTTCTCCCCTTTTTATAGGCAGAAAAGACCCGGGATGAGCTATCAGAGCTGAAGGTCCCGAGATTCAAACACCTGGCCCACGCCTCCACGTGGCCCCTCAGGATGAACGCAGCACCCACTGCGCGCCAAGCCCACCGCCTTAGTTGTGACGTGTACGGAGATCCCTTCCTGATCCCGAATCACGGTCATTAAATGCAGGAAATCGTCCACTGACGCTTCGAAAACTGGCGGATTCAGAATATCGTCCTTCGAAAGTGATGTCCCCCAATGGTGAGCGATTGCGTGCGCGACGAAGTGATCCGCATGGGAAAAGAGCACCTTCCGGAAAGCTCTGATGCAGCTTTATGCCCCCCACTACGCCGTATCATCCATTCTGATGAAATAAAAACCGAATCACCTGCGAACAGCAGGACGATTGACAGAACAGCAGAAAGCGCAAAGGCCTTTTTTCCTGTCGGCGTCGGCCGTCGGCCCCAGCCGACCTACCTATTTTGCGTCGGCCCCAGCCGACCTATTTTGGTCCATCGGCCCCAGCCGACCTATTTTGCCGTCGGCCCCAGCCGACCTATTTTGCCGTCGGCCCAGCCGACCTATTTTGGTCCGTCGGCCCCAGCCGACCTATTTTGGTCCATCGGCCCCAGCCGACCCATTTTGATTCGTCGGCCCCGACCGACCTATTTGTCTGTCGGCACCTGCCGACCTGGTTTGCCCATCGGCCTTAGCCGGTACGTTTTCCTTCAATTTCGAGATAAGGATGACCTAAGAGCCTCAGGGGGCCATAGGTCGTTCACAACGAGGCTAAACGACAGCGAAATCACGCAAGAAAGACACTTAAATGGAAATAGGAAATTCTTTCACTATGAAATGTCAGACAAATGTCTAAAGAATGAAGATACAAGAACAGTTCCTAAGAACCGGGAGCTGCATCAGCTTTAGGAGGGCCCTCAGTTACATCTGCGAAAGTGTGACTAGACTCGCCCTTCTCCAATACTTTTGCCCCCTCGGCGATAGCTTGCGACTGCCCCTCAGAAGCTGCAGCTTCGCTGGGACCGGGGGCGGCGCCAAGTTCGGCGTCAGAAACATCAACGTATTCGTCTTCATCTTCTTCTTCGGACTCGCCATCTTCGGGATCTTCAGCACTCAGGAAAGAAAGGTCCCATTCCGGGTGCTCGCTGAGAATCTCTGTTTGCACTCCTCCTTCCCATGATGGAAGGCGTCAACGCTGATAGCGTCTTGCCTCCCCTGAGTATGGCGTGCTGCGTGTTGGCCTCCGCGGCCTGTTTCTCAGCCTCAATCACCTGGGCCTTCAGGATGACGTTTTGCTCCTCGAGCTCGCTAGCCCGCGTCTCGAGCTCCGAGCTCCTATTGCGAGTGGACGCGAGCTCACCTTGAAGAGCCCGAACCTCCGACTCCATCTTCGCCATCTGAAAAATCCAAAATCAAATCAGCATTGCGAGAACCCAGTAGGAAAAACAAAAAGGGTAAGATAAGAGCGTACCTCCCCCTCTCGCTTGGCCAACCTTTTGGCCATGTCTTCTGCCTCGCTCCTGGCTCTGTCCTGTCAGCCCCTATCAGCTCAACCCTCTCCTGCAGAGTGCTGATCTTCAACTGTCTGGCTTCAACATCCCTCCGGGCTTGGGATAACTCATCGCTCACCCGAGCTATCGTCCCCTGGTCCCACCTAGCACCCTCCTTCAAATGGGCAATTTCGCCATTACGTCGTTTCAATTTCTCCTCCACTTCGCCGAGCATCCTCGCCAAACGCCTTCTTTCATCGTCGGCCTCTCTTCCCAGCCGACTCATACTTTCGCCGTGTTCCCGCCGCATCGCTGCCACCTCCGCGGAGTGTTTTGACTCAATCCTGGCCAACTCCAGGCACGCGTCATCGTTCTTCGCCAGGAGTTCCTGCAACTCCTCCACCCGATGCTTCTGCTGGGATATCTCGGCTGGGCAGCTTGATATGCCGCCCTCATCCCTGCAAGCCCCTGTCGCTAATTGCCATGAGTTCCTCGAACTTCTCGGACACCTTCAGCCGCGACTGAGCTCGGCATTAGCCCTCCTGGCTTGGACACTGGCCCCCGTTGCCAAACTCAAGCGCCAGCATATCGCCCGGGAAAGCAAAACGCTCTGCAAAGGCAAAAAATGAATAAAAATCCCACAATAGGATCAATCGGGAAACATCTGTCGCACAAGAACAGTAACTCACCCGCGAGGCATAGGCCCGAGTCATCCTCATCAGGGTTGTGTTGTCAATGTCGGGAAGGAGATGGATACTCTCGGCCACGCCTGCTGACCGAATGCAGCATCCACCAACTCCAAATCGGCAAATTTGTCCGCCGAAGGATCCGCGCCGGATACAGGGCCGACCTCATCATGGCGAAAAACGCCTCCTCAATATCAGCGCCCGAGCTGCTGGGTTGGCCAACCCCGCCTGAAGGACCGGCCTGGGCGGCCCCCGTCTGAGAGGCCTTCAACCTCCCAGCCTCCTCCACCAAGGCCCTGGCTTGGGTTTCTTCGGATAGTTCGGCCAGCCCAAGCGCCAGCTTCCCCAAAACCTTTTTCGAAGAAGCTCCCAATGCGGGGCTCCCGCCTTGCCACGTCTCCTCCTTCGACGTCCCTTCCTCGGTTACCACCATCTGTGTCTCCGCCATCGGACCCCCCGAGGTCTCGGCCTGTTCTGCCACTTGCATCTCCTCCACAGGCTCTCCCGAGGCCTCAGTCTGACCTGCCTCACTGCTACCATACTCCCCTGCTGAGAGACCGAGAGAAGGCTCCCCTGTACCTCCCCGGTTGCGGCTGCCATCTCTTCCTCTCCTGTCGGAGCCGATGGCGATCCCGCGGGGACAGTGGGCTCCTCGGCGATTACCGCCTCCGCCAGATCTGTCGCTGGTTCCTCTTTCAGGGGGGACGCGGTCGACGAGCCAATGGAGCCTCGTCCGAACTATCTGAGATCTCTAACACGAGAGGGTCGAAGGCCATAACCTCTTTCCCCGGGCCCTCCTTCGCCCCCGGCGCTTCTGCCGTGACTGCCCCGGCGTCCGGCGGGCTTCTCGCAGAAATATGAGCCCTTTTTTCGGGCCGGCCACTATCCACGCCGCTCCCCTCCCCCGGGCGTTTTCCTCTCTTCCTCTTGGAGAGGTTCAACAACGCCGACCTTGTGGCTGCCACATCAGAGCACACGTGCTCAGGTCCAAGCACATTAATCGAGAAAAATGAACTGCACGAAAGAGACTCACCTTGCGGGTCCAGGGGGCTGAGCCCGGCTGTGAAGAGGGCCCCCTCCAATAGCAAGTCATTAGCAGAAAACACCTGCCCGTTGCGGAGGACGTGCAAGTCCTTCTCTTCCTGCGCCGATAAGGCCGGATGCGTCTCCGCATCCCTTACAACCTCCCCCATCTCCGAGGGAAGTCAGAGCCGACGTTCCCCTCCGTAATAACAAATCGATTCTTCCATCCCTTGATGGAAGAGGGCTTATCCGCGATTACGTTGAAGGATCTCTGGGGCCCGATGTAGGGCCACTCCGATTTCCTCTCGGGAATCAGGTGGTAGCAGGTGCGGAAAAGGGGAGGGTGGCGACGATCCGAATCTGGTGGCACATCGAGATGAATCCGATGATATTCCGCCAGTTGTTTGGAGCCACCATTGACGGGCTGATGTTGTAGTGGGTCATGATCTCCTTCACCAGGGGGTGGAGAGGAAAACGAAGACCCGCCTTCAAACTATCTTCGTAGATGAAGACCACAGACTCTAAATCCCGGGTAACCCTATCTTCGGGTTCCGGCGCCCGTAGGACGACGTCCAAGGGCAAGCCATACCGCTGATGAATCCTCCCCAAGTCCTCGGCAACGATCTCGGAGGCCACATCGTCGGGGCTCATCGCCATTGAAAGAGGTACCAAGCAAAAACAATAAGCGTCGGAGAAGATGAAAGACCAGAACCCTTTTGAAAGCAAAACGAGAAGATGCCGAGCGCACGCGCACACATATATATAGCGACAATGCGGCCGTCACTTCGCTTCTCCGCCAAGGAAGCCTCCCTAAAAAGGTGGAGTCTCATCCTAGGCATCCCAAATAGCCTCGACAAACGCCCGATCGATCGGGATTCATGGCGTGGCGCAATCCCAGCCGTTGCTCGCAAGGGAGCCTTAGCCCCGAAGGCAGGATGACCCTGTCGCATTAATTAGGGCATCATTGCGCAAGCTAGTTAAACCAAGACGTCCCATCCAAGACGCGCCATTCAAACTCGTACTCCCTACGCCCGAACCTACGCTTCGAACTAGGGAGTGGAGGGCATGTGTTGGGGGGTAAAATCATCATTGCATTAATATCTGTGCGAGGCGGCTAAGGCCAACCTCCCCCCTTCGTCTTTTCCGGCTTCCTTAGCTCGGCCCTTCCGGGCTTCCTTAGCTCGGTCCTTCCGGGCTCCCGTAGCTCGGCCCCTCCGGGCTGTAGCTCGGCCCCTCCGGGCTTCCGTAGCTCGGCCTCTTCCGGGCTCCCGTAGCTCGGCCCCCTCCGGGCTTCCGTAGCTCGGCCCTCCGGGCTTCCGTAGTTCGGCCCCTCCGGGCTTCCGTAGCTCGGCCCCCTCCGGGCTTCCGTAGCTCGGCTCTTCCGGGCTCCCGTAGCTTGGCCCCTCCGGGCTTCCTTAGCTCGGCCCTTTCGGGCTTCCTTAGCTCGGTCCTTCCGGGCTTCCTTAGCTCGGCCCTTCCGGGCTTCCGTAGCTCGGCCCCTCCGGGCTCCCATAGCTCGGCCCCTCCGGGCTTTCGTAGCTCGGCCTCTTCCGGGCTCCCGTAGCTCGGCCCCCTCCGGGCTCCCGTAGCTCGGCCCCTCCGGGCTTCCGTAGCTCGGCCTCTTCCGGGCTCCCGTAGCTCGGCCCCCTCCGGGCTCTCGTAGCTCGGCCCCTCCGGGCTCCCGTAGCTCGGCCCCCTCCGAGCTTCCGTAGCTCGGCTCTTCCGGGCTCCCGTAGCTCGGCCCCTCCGGGCTTCCGTAGCTCGGTCCTTCTGGGCTTCCTTAGCTCGGCCCTCCGGGCTTCCGTAGCTCGGTCCTTCCGGGCTTCCGTAGCTCGGCCCTTCCGGGCTTCCGTAGCTCGGCCTCTTCGAGCGATCCACAACCTAACACCTACCTTCGCGGAACCTGACGCGGGAGAGCCCGAGCCTACCAGAACGACATCCTAGAAAAGAAATCATGTCGGGACGTGGCCTAAAGCCTATCATAACCACCCCAAGCCTACTCAACCAGATCTCGAGACATCAAGGAGCTCTCCCAGCCGTCGATACCAGAACAAACGGGATATGGATTCTAACGGCCCCACAACGGCCTGATTCTGCCCGCCTCCGTATCTTAACAACCTCCGAACCTTCCAGAAGACGCTCAAGACCCAGGTGACAGTCTATAAATATCATAATCGCAGATTCCCTCAGGTACGCAACTCTATACGCATACTTGCGCGCTTACACCCCCACTCTTACTCTCCTGCTCTCGCCGGTAGCTCGTCGGCGCTCCTGCCCTCTGGAGCCTCCGATTGGCCGCCCCCGGAGAGGTCTCCCGGAGAGATCCACCTCCCCACTGTCTGGTTGATCGTCGATTTCTTCTCCACTGACTTGAGCATCAGAGGGTCTTCTGCGGAGGACCACCCCCAGCGTCCCTCCGCGTGTGGACTTCTTTTGCAGGTCCGCCCCCCTCTTCCTGGAGATCGATCGCGCCTGAGTCGGAGGACGGATTTCAGCGGCAACAGTCACCATAATGGACGCCATGGTGAGCTTGATCACTACTGCCACCTTATCACATATCTATAAGTAGTCTATATACCTTTTCTCATTCCATCCTATCATATCTTTTAATATTTTAATATGCAAAACATTTTTAATGCCACATCATCAACATTATAAACTATGCTACTATAGTATAAGATATGCCATAACTATATGCATGTAACTTGAAATCATACTATAATAGCTAAAAAAAATTCATATCCATGCATAGTCAAATTATGTTGATAAATGATATATAACAAAATCATGATTCATGCTAGTAAAACCATATACAAGAAATTATCCATCTTTTATATGTGTACACGTAAGGTTTTTACACATCCACAAGGGATAGGCAAGGTTCTTACCTCTAATTGCATTTCACAAATTAATATAATCCACTACAAATCCAAATACAATCCATCATGGATCTAAGCACCAATAAATGCCCGATAGCTCTTGTTCGATCTCAAAAGTATGATTACCTTCAATCATTATTATTAATTAATTAATTATTCCTTCATATTATTAGATCACACATTTAGATTTAGATCTAGACCCATCCTAGTTTAATTAGATCAAATTAGGTCCAATTAATTTAATTGGATCAAATTATAATTAATTAGGATAGGGACTCTAGAATTAGATCAACTTAATTATGGTCTAATTGAGCTAATACTCCTCTTAATAGAATTAAATTAGGCTATTGCTCTTTAACTAGAGATTAATTAAACTAATTAAAGTCTAATTAAATCATTTTTTCTTAGTTAAGATTTGATTAGGAAAATATACCTATAATGAGGGTTTAGACCCTCTAATTAGGGTCATGGTCCATCTATTCAAGGTTATATTTGGATCTGATATAGTTAATTAGGTTCGATTTAGGTTTTGATTCGATCAATTGTGTTTGGTTTAGGATCTAGTTTAGAAAATTAGGGCTGGTTAATGTTTTGGTTTAGTGGAAATTGAACTCAAAATGAGTTTTCATTTAGTAAATGGGTTCAATAAGAATTTAAATTAGACCAGATATTGAATTGGATCAAATTAACTCAGGTTGGGTTTAGTTTAAGTTAGTTTGAGTGGGTTTAAATGAATTAAAGTTTAGATTGGTTTTGAATTGAGCCTAATCGGATCTAATTAGCTCAAATTCAGGTTCGGTTCAAGGTAACTAGCTTGGTTTGGTTTGAATTAGGCTTATGTTAGGGTTAAAGATTAAGAAGGGCTTGGGTTAATGGAATTAGATTGAATCGGTCTTGATTTGGCTCAAGAAGACAACATCTTCTCAAATTGATTAATAGAGAGGAAAGAGGCCCCTTTTTTTTATCTTGAGGTCAAGGATTTGGCTCTTCTTCTAATTGTAGCCAATTAGATAGGCTGCCTTTGGCTACAACCAGCCAGCCTAGGGCAGTATGGCCTGGTGAACAAATTGAAAAATACAAGATTACCAGTTGTGTTGTCATTTGAGAGAGGAACAAGGAGAAAAAGAGCAAGGTTCGATTGGTTGATGCAAGACTCAGTTGCAAGAAATAAATTTGCAATGGATTGAGTGATGGCAAAACTAGGCAGAGATTCTTGTGACAACTCGGGTGGACAATAATGCTTGGTTTTATCCAATATGGATGAAAAGTGAGACAAAGAGAGATTCTTGTGACAAACCCCATTTCATTGAGAACTTTGAAGCCCATACCAGATGCAAGAAAGGGCCCTAAAATAAGTGATGGAAAATGAGGGATTAAAAAGTGAAGGCTTATTTTTAAGACAGTCTAAGCATGCTCACCCAGCCACTACGTCCTCATATAGATGTGAGATAGGATAAAAGGTACCCAATTCAGAAAGTTTGGTTTTCTTAAGAGGAAAGGAAGCGATGCCTTTGTCCTTAACCATGTTATAGTTGGAAGATAAAGAACGAAGGAGAGGAATGAAAATAGTTGGCAACAAGGAAGAAGCCAATAAAAATAAAGGAGATCAATGAGGTACGAAAGAATGAAAAGTGCTTTCAATTTGCCATATAATGATTAAGTCCTTTGCATGTTTCACGTTCTGAAATAGATTCCAAAGAAATGGAACCAAAATGGTTGTATAAATAATAAGTATCAAAAAAAGTTATTAAAAGGAGCGACCTTGCAAGATCCATGGTGAAAGGTAAAGGAGCCCAATAATTAATGCCAAGCTTTAGGATGTTAGGATATGATTCGTCAATACCATCCTTTGCCTTTTGTAAGACGAAGTAGTAGGCTAAAGAATGTAAAGGCTAACCATTAGACTAGAAGTTTACTAATGCTCTCCAGTTAGTAGGAGCTAAGTTATTAACCTTTAGAAAATTAAGCCCAAAGTAACAGAAAAATGAATTAGGTCTTCCTAGTAGCATCAGTCTGAACAGAAGACCAGAGAAAATAATTTAAATTATAGAGTAAACAAGAAGTTATCAGTTGCCACAAATTGAAGAAAGTTTTTAGCAGCTTTCAAAACTAAATAGGAGTTTTCGAAAGTTTCAAGTAGTTATCTTTTGTAGTTATGACCAAAGCATTATAAATATAGTCGAACTCAAGTATGTGCAAGGATCATCTCCAATCAAATCCAAAACTTAGGTTTAGATATCAATTTAAACTACAAAGGAGTAGCCAATAATGTACCTTTAGAAGTGGCTTTTGTAACTTGACCGATCGCACCCTGCTTCTATGTCAAGAAAAATTGACAATTGCATTAGTTTAATCTCATTCTGATTTACTTTATTTTTCTTGTAAGTCATAAAATTATCTTTGGCATGCCTTAATCTTTATCCTTGCAATAATATCGTATTTTTATAATATATTAAATTTGAAAAACTAAAACCCTTATTGTTCACTTCTTTGTTCCTCACTTTTAAGCCCTCTATGCAACTAGAGTCACCTTTTGTCCTTCAACCTTTTTTGCCTTCATTGCTAGACTATCTTGAAAGTCAGTTAGGCTCAACCTGGCAACCTAGGTCAAATCTAGCATAAAAGATTTGAATGTAAGGTCGGTATGGAATCAAGTCTGATTTGTATTTAAGTCAAGCATTAATTTGATTATAATTTTTGATGTGGCTGATGTAGTCACGAAGGCAATCATGGTAAAATCAAAAGCTTAAGGCAGCCCCGGGACCTCCAAGTCGGCCAAGTCGGCTCCGACTTCTCAAGTCGGCCCCGCTCGGCCCCAGCACCTCCAAGTCGGCTGAGTCTGCCCCGACTTTTCCAAGTCGGCCCCGCTCGGCCCGGCACCTCCAAGTCGGCCGAGTCGGCCCCGACTTTTCCAAATCGGCCCCGCTCGGCCCCGGCACCTCCAAGTCGGTCGAGTCAGCCCCGACTTTCCTAAGTCGGCCCTGCTCTGGCTCGGCACCTCCAAGTCGGCCGAGTCGGCCCCGACCTTCCCTGGTCGTCCCCGCTCGGCCCCGGCATCTTCAAGTCGGACGAGTCGGCCCCAACCATCCCTGGTCGCCCTGCTCGGCCCTGGCATCTCCAAGCCGGCCGAACCGGCCCAGACAATCCCTGGTCGGCCTCGCTCGGCCCCGACATCTCCAAGCCGGCCGAGTTGGCTCCGACCATCCCTAGTCGGCCCCGCTCGGCCCCGGCATCTCCAGGTTGGCCGAGTCGGCCCTGACCATCCCTGGTCGGCCCCGCTCGGCCTCGGCGCCCTCAGGAGAGTCAAGGCGGTCCCGACTTTCCCAAATCGGCCCTAGGACGGTCCTGGCAGTTTCAGCCGCCATCTTTTTGGCCTGCGCCGTCTGACACCACCAGACCCAACTACCCACTGGCCATGCTTTCGATGGGACCAGACCTAACTACCTGTTAGCCCCATTGACTGATGGGATGTAGCTCACCAACCGCCATTTTTTCCCTCTCCAATAGGACAGGACCCACCAACCAGCCCAGATTCATGCAACCCCCATGAACCCCGCGGACACTCTTTTCTCACGAAACTTCACGTGGTCGTGCAGGTGTCAACCACCTATAAAAGGGTAGGTCCACTCAAAAACCAGGTACGCAATCTCATACACTCGCTACCCTGATATCCAGAGAGGGATTCCCCCTTTCTGAGGACTCTTTTCACCTAAAGAAGAGCTCATCTGAGCTCGTCCTCAGCTGTGACCTCGGTTGTTGACTTGAGCATCAGAGGGTTCCCACCGAAGCACCCCTCCGGTTTTGGGACTTTTTTGCAGGCCATCCGATCAGGCGTGGGTTTGAGGATTAAGTAGCTCTCTCCTCCCGATGTTCAAGATAGGTGATCGGGCGTCATCAGATTGGCGCGCCAGGAAGGGGGATAGAACATTGAGGGTGCCTGCTTAGTCATCTGTGATACCTAGCGGTGAACTCCTACCCCTCGTCTTCCTTCATCGAGCCATGGTGGTAACACGTGCTCAAGATGCTTCCATCAGTTGTCCAATGGGGCTTCCCCTGGCGGCTAGGCAGCAGAAGGCTAATTCCCCTGCTGTCGATCCTCTCATCCCTTGTCCGCCACTAGATGCGACTGCCCCGACTGTGGAACAGCTGGCAGCTCTTACTCAACAAGTCCAGACTCTCATTGCCATAGTCCACGGGCTCCAGCAGCAGCAGTCTGTAGCCACCCAGCACCAGACCGCTCCCCCTGTCAGTCAGCAGTCCGCAAGGGGAGGCTCTCCCTAGCGAGAGGCCGATCGTCATTAGGCTCCCCTAGGAAGCCTCGCCGTGAGCCTCCCAAGCGGCCACGGTCTCTTGATTGTGGCCCAAGAAAGTTCCCTCCGGAGCCGCACCACCAGGAGGAACCAAAGCGGAAGTCCCACCTTCCGCATCCTTCTCCTTCTTCTTCTTCCTCCTTCGAGCTGTCTCGGAGGGCCCCGACGATCAGCCGCTAGACGGAGGAGCGCCTGGATGAGTACAATCGGCGGGTAGATGAGCTCGCCAGGAAGATCAACAATCAGTCGGAGGAGGAGTTTGACACCCATCCTCCCTATACACGCCGAATACTGGAGGAGCCCATTCCCTCTAGATTTTGTTTCCCCCAGATATATCCGTACGATGGTACGATGGATCCTCTCGACCACCTCGAGAGTTATAAAGCCATGATGCAAGTCCAGGGTGCTGCAGATGCCCTTCTCTGCAAGGCAGGGAAGGCTTTCCCTGCTACTCTACGGAAGGCTGCTCACACTTGGCACTCGCGCTTGCCCTCTCACAGCATCGACTCTTTTCGAGAGCT
This sequence comes from Calamus simplicifolius, assembly GCA_900491605.1. NCBI lineage: Eukaryota > Viridiplantae > Streptophyta > Magnoliopsida > Arecales > Arecaceae > Calamus > Calamus simplicifolius. The sequence continues at coordinate 501,873 of UESW01004940.1, read as the reverse complement.
GAAAAGGACCTTTCTGGCGCATTTTCATGCCTGCCGGCGGATCCCAAGGGTTGCAGATAGCCTCTTCTCCGTGCGCCAGAAGAAGGGTGAGTCGCTGCGGGACTTTGTGTCCTGGTTCAAGACCGCTGCCCTTGAATTCTATCATCTGGATGACGCAGTGGCGACATTGGCGCTAAAGCGGGGGCTCCTCCCATCCCGCTTCACCTTCTCTCTGCACAAGAAGCCCCGAGTTCCTACTCCGACCTCCTCCTCCGGGCTTATAAATACATCCGTGCGGATGAGGCCGACCTCACCCGCTGGGAATCCTCAAGGAGTTCCAGCAAGCCTGCTCGCCCCGAGCCGAGTGGACCCCCTCGCCACCGGCGGTCCGACCCGCCTCGCTGATCTGACAACAAGCGTTGAAGCCCCGTCCCTGATGAGAGCAAGCTAACGCCCCTTCTCGCCCCTCGATCTTACATCCTTATGGAGATCGAGGGTGAACCTTATCTCCATCGCCCTCCTCCTATGAAGAAAGGACCTTCCCGCGACAAGACCCGTTATTGCCGATTCCATCGGGATTACGGCCACGACACCGACAGCTGCTTCAGCCTGAAGCATGTCATTGAGGAGCTCATCCAGCGGGGCTACCTCGGCAAGTATATTCAAAAGGCACCACAACCGCTGCCAACGCTTATGGGGTCCCCACCCATTCAGGCTACTGTCGATAATACTCCCACGGAGTGCACGGTCGGGATGGCATCTTAGGGAGCAGCTTTCTCATCTAAGCGGCCGAGAGGGGAGGGGACACCGGGTAATGTAGTTCTTGGGGGGGATCGGAAATGTTGAGAATGTAAATAATGAAGGCATCGTCGTCTCTATGACGATCGCCAAGCACCCTATAAAGAGGATATTAGTTGATAGTGGCAGCTCAGCTGACATCCTTGCCTATGACACCTTTGTTCGGATGGGATTGTCCCTTGACTCTCTTTAGCCTATGGCAACCCCTTTGGTCGGATTTACATGGGATTCAATAAGGGTTGAGGGTGAGATATCCCTGCCTGTGACAGTCGGGACACTGCCATGCCAAAGCACGATCATCATGAAGTTCCTGGTCGTACGATTCCCCTTGGCATACAACGCCATCCTCGGGTGACCAGGTTTAAATCTATTGGATGCAATTATCTCCACCCGGCGCCTACTGGTGCAGTTCCCTACTAGCGAAGGTGTCGGGGAGATGAAGGGTGAGGTTGGCTCAGTCCTGCCCTGCTATCACACAGCATCAAGTCCTTTGGAGGCAGTGTCGGTCCTAGAGGCGCCCGATCCCAGGGAGTCCGGCAGGGGGGAAAGCTGGCCGAGGACCTCCTAACCTTTCCCCTCGGGAACGATCCGGCAAAGACCGTGCGTGTCAGCAGACTCCTTCCCCCGAAAGACCGTGATCGCCTCCTAACCTTCCTGCGGGCCAACTCGGATGTCTTCGCGTGGTTAGCGTCTGACATGCCTGACATCCCTCCAGAGGTGATCACCCATAAGCTCAATATCGATCCAAAACACCGTCCAGTCTACCAAAGGAAGAGAAGCTTCGCTCCCGAGCGGCAAAAAGCTATCGATGAGGAGGTCAACAAGCTGCTCGGTGCCGGCCATATCCGAGAAGCGCATTAGCCTAGCTGGCTGGCTAATGTGGTCATGGTGCGAAAGGCAAACGGGAGCTGAAGAATCTGCATCGACTTCACTGACTTCAACAAAGCATGTCCAAAAGATAGTTTTTCCCTGCCTAGGATAGACCAGCTGGTGGATTCTACCTTCGATCACGAGCTCCTCAGCTTCATGGATGCCTTCTCTGGATATAACCAAATAAGGATGGACCCCAACAACGAAGAGCACACCTCTTTTGTGACGGAAAAAGGATTTATTGTTACAAAGTGATGCCCTTCGGTCTCAAGAACGCGGGGGCAACCTATCAGAGATTGATGAATAAAGTTTTTCATGACCAGTTGGATCGGAACATGAAGGTCTATGTGGACGACATGCTGATAAAAAGCACCTGTGCTTCCAACCACATCTCCAACCTTGAGAAAACCTTCAACAACCTCCGCCGCTTCCAGGTCAAGCTGAATCCCAGGAAGTGTGCCTTTGGGGTCACGGCGGGCAAGTTTCTAGGTTTTATGGTGACTCAATGGGGGATTGAGGCAAACCTAGAGAAGATCAGCGCCATCCTCAACATGAGGCCACCATCGAGCAAGAAGGAACTGCAACGACTAACGGGGAGGATGGTGGCTTTAAGTTATTTCCTCTTCAAATCAGCCGAGAGGTGCTTGCCCTTCTTCAAGGCCTTGCGGAAAGTGAATAGCTTCGAGTGGACGGACGACTGCCAGAAAGCCTTTGACGGACTGAAGGCATTTCTATTGGGGAGATTGTTGAGAATTTATTGCCCCAAGATTATTGATTTTGATGATTACCAAAAGCCATGAGTATATTAAAAGATGCAATGAGTTTATTTACATAAGAAATGAATTTATTTAGAACAATGAATGAGAATGTTAAAGTATAACTTTAATCAATTTGAAAGTAACTTCAAGATCAATGTTTAAGCTTTCAAAAAGAAATTTTATACTTCATATTATAATCAATGAGTTTTTGAAACATTTCTTGAATTGATTTCTAATGACAATATTATTATATTCAAGTTAAAAATTTGATTTAAAATGAATCTGGAACGAATTTCAAGTCAATCAGAAAATTCTTGATTTTTGATACGTTCCGGAGCCGACTTTAGAGTTTCAGAGTCGACTCCACTCAGAATACAGAAATAACTGTCTATCTCGAGTCGACCCATGTGATTTCTCGAGTCGACCCCCGATTCTGTCGAGCCGACTCCATGACTGTGTGAGTCAACTCCGCTCAGACACTAGATGTGTGTTTTTCTGAGCATTTCTCGAGTCGACCCCTAACTTTTCATGAGTCGACCCTCGACTGTTAGGAGTCGACACTTTATTTTTGATGAGTCGACCCTTTGACTTTCTGAGTATTTTTATTTTTGGTATCTCGACTTCGAGCCGACTTGTGGAAAGCAGGAGTCGACTCCAGCAAATCTGGGCAAGATTTTTCCGAATGCCAACTCAGCGTCAACGGTAAGATTTTTAATTAACGGCTATTTTTCTTTATTTCTAACGGCTATATTTTCGCAGAATCTATAAATAGAGAAGCCATTTTCAAATCAAAGATATACATATAGAGAGATATTCACTTCAAAAGAAAAGAAGAGAAAAATCAAAAAACAGAGCTTCATTTGAAAAAATCCGAGATTCAAATTAGAGTGAAAGAAAAGAGTGAAATCAAAGGAAGCTCCTTCTGTGCTCAAGCTCAATAATCCAAGGAAGCTTCAGAAGAAAATCCAAGAGCTATTCAAGAGCATCTCAAGTGATTTTCAACACTCAAAGAAAAGAGAAAAAGCTCAAATCAACTCCAACATACATTCTGTGAAGAATCCGAGTTGAGGCCCGATTCTACACTTCAAAAGAGTTGAGAAAAAGAAGAAAAGAAGAAAAGCTCAAAAGCCAACCAACTGCAAATCAGGCTTTTCTAAACTTTATTCTTATATTTGTTTATCTGCTCATTGAGGAGCTTTGTAACTGAAAAATAATATTTCTATTCTTGGTGTCTAGTTCAATCTGGGGGATTGAACTAGTGGAGGTAGTCTTACCTCGGTACAAGCTTGGTAAAGCTTGTGTTAGGGTTTTTGTGCTGGTGAGCCCTTGAAAACCAGCTGGGTTCGTTGTGTTCCCGGGAAAACAACAAGTTTGAGTTGTGAGCTTGTAAAACAACTCTGCTGTAATCAAGGAAAATTATAGTGTGGACCCAAGTGAATCTTGGGAGTGGACGTAGGTGTTGGATACACCGAACCACTATAAAATCTTTGTGTTTGCCGTGCTTTCATTGACTCTTTCTCTATCTCTATTTTATTCACTGCACTTTGTATTTACATTGCTTTTGCCTTCATTCATCTTAAGCAAACTATTTTAAAAGGCTAATTTTTAAAGAACCCAATTCACCCCCCCCCTCTTGGGTTGTCATCTGGGCCAACAATTGGTATCAGAGCTAGTGCTCATTAGATTTTGATCACACGATCAAGAGCTAAAGATCCAAATGGCAACACAAGTTGGATCATTTGCTGAAGGTCATTCTACGAATAGACCTCCACTGTTTAATGGTTCAAATTATTCTTATTGGAAAGCAAGAATGAGGATATTCATTCAAGCTTCTGATTATGAATTATGGGGTGTTATAATTAATGGACCTAGTACACCCACACATGTTATTGATGGCACTATTGTTCCTAAGCCCGAAAGGGACTGGAATGATAATGATAGGAAGATGGCACAGCTCAATGCTAAGGCCATGAATGTCCTATATTGCTCTTTAGACGCTAATGAATTTAATAGAATCTCCACTTGTAATTCCGCAAAGGAGATTTGGGATAGACTAGAGGTTACCCATGAGGGTACCAACCAAGTAAAAGAATCTAAAATTAATATTCTTGTTCATAAATATGAGTTGTTTAGCATGGAACAATCTGAAACCATTGCATGCATGTACACTAGATTTACAGATATTGTAAATGGTTTGAAAAGTCTTGGTAAGACATATACTAACTCAGAACTTGTTCGAAAAATTCTTAGGTCATTACCAAGATCATGGGAAGCAAAAATGACAGCAATCCAAGAAGCAAAGGACCTCAACACTTTACCCTTAGAGGAGCTTCTAGGATCTCTTATGACCCATGAGCTGACTATGAGGCAGCATGTAGAGGAGGATACAAAGAAGAAGAAAGTGATTGCCCTCAAAGCTGCAAAAGAAGAAGAGAGTAGCAGTGATGATGATGATGATGATGAAGAGACTGCTCTCTTAGCTAAGAAATTTAAAAGATTCATGAGGAGAAAGAAACCCTTCCACAAGAAAAATTTGGAACAAAGTGGGAAGGAGAAAAGGATAAGAACAAGGACAAGGACAAAGAAAAAGAGAAAGACCCCTTGACTTGCTATGAGTAATAAACCGGGGCACTTTAGGAATGAATGTCCTAAATTGAAGAAAGCCTACAAAAAGAAAAAGAAGGCTTATGTGGCGACTTGGAGTGACAGCGAGGAATCTTCTTCCGAAGAAGAAGAACAAAAGGAAGTCGCAAACGTATGTTTATGGCGGACGACAACGATGAGGTAAGTTCCGATAACCCTTGCGATGAATTTGCTTTTGATGAACTTTTGATGCTTTAATGAACTTGTTGGGGATTTCAAGGTTTTGAAAAAGAAATACAAGATTTTGAAAAATGAAAATTTAACTTTCATTAAAGAAAAGGAAAATCTTAATAATGAAGTTAAGAAACTTAAATCTGAAAATAAAATTTTGGTAAAAGAAAAGAATTAATTCCAATGAAAATAATAAACTAAGGAAAGAGGTTGAAAAACATAAGAACATAGTTGATAAGTTTACATTAAGCTCAACTAAATTAGACATGTTATTAAATAGTCAAAAAGCAGTTTTTGACAAAGCCGGATTAGGGTATAACACTTTAAGAAAAAAAAATCACTAAAAATATTTTTGTGCGTGCTGGCCAAAGTAATTTTACATGCTTTAAATGTAATCAAAAAGGACATAAATCTTATGAATGTAAAATTCTGAAACCTAATAAAAACTTAAATGTTAAAGGGAAGAAAATATGGGTTCCGAAAGGAACAATATTTGTTGGTACTAACCATGAAGGACCCAAGAAAGCTTGGGTACCTAAACATAAAGTTTGATATCATTGCAGGAATGTCTTGTGGCCAAGAGATCAAAGAGAAAGTGGTATCTTGATAGTGGCTGCTCAAGACATATGACGGGTGACAAAGAAGAATTCATCACCCTTGAAGAAAAGAAAGGAGGAGTTGTTACATTTGGCGACAATGGCAAAGGCCAAATCTTGGGGTTTGGTAACATTCAAATAACTCCCTCCACATATATTGAAAATGTACTTTATGTTGATGGTTTAAAGCATAACTTAATTAGTATAAGCCAATTATGTGACAAAGGTTTTAAAGTATCATTTGAATCTTCTATATGCACAGTAGCTAATCCCATTGATAATAGCATTGTTTTTATTGGAAATAGAAATGGCAATGTATACTTGATTGACTTAGACAAATTGTCTACTAATAATCATTGCTTAGTTGCTAATAATGCTAATATGAATGAGATTGGTTGGTTGTGGCATCGAAGATTAGGTCATGCAAGCACACACCTAATTTCAAAACTAATTAGAATGGATTTAGTAAAAGGTTTACCTAAAATAGATTTTGAAAATAAAAATATGTGATGCATGTCAGTTTGGAAAACAAACAAGAAGTTCTTTTAAATCTAAAAATGTTGTTTCAACTTCTAGGCCATTAGAGCTACTTCACATGGACCTTTTTGGACCAACTAGAACCACAAGTCTAGGAGGAAAGAAATATGGTCTTGTGATAGTAGATGATTACTCTAGATTCACTTGGGTAATGTTTTTAGCTCACAAAGATGAGACTTTCTCGATATTCCTGAAATTCTTCAAGAAAGTAACAAATGAGAAAAACACTACCATAGTGTCTCTAAGAAGTGATCATGGAACTGAATTTGAAAATCACTTATTTGAAAGTTTTTGCAATGAAAATGGTATTAATCATAACTTTTCTGCACCTAGGACCCCACAACAAAATGGAGTAGTTGAAAGAAAAAATAGGACTCTAGAAGACATGGCCCGTACCATGCTATGTGAAAGTAAACTCCCAAAATACTTTTGGGCGGAAGCTATTAACACAGCATGTTACATCCTAAATAGAGCCTTAATAAGACCTATTTTAAAGAAAACACCTTATGAATTATGGCATGATAGAAAACCCAACATTAAATATTTTCATGCATTTGGTTGTAAATGTTTTGTTCACAATAATGGTAAAAATAATTTAGGCAAATTTGATGCTAAATCTGATGAAGGAATATTCTTAGGATACTCTACAACTAGTAAAGCATATAGAGTATTTAACAAGAAAACTTTAGTTGTTGAAGAATCCATTCATGTAGTTTTTGATGAATCTTTAGCAACTCGTTCCGAAAATTTGATGATGAAGAAGATACAAACTTAATTGAAAAGATCTTGAAAAATTAAATATTGATGTATCTTCAGATCATGAGCAAGACGCTAAAGATAATGATTCACCTAAGGATGATGATACTAACACTAATCATAATGATGTAGATCTACCTAGGGATTGGAGATATGCTTATAGTCACCCTAAGGAATTGATTATAGGTGATCCATCTCAAGGAATAAGAACTAGATCATCTATGAGAAATATTAGTAATCATCTTGCATTTGTATCACAAATTGAACCTAAAACCATTGAAGAAGCTGAAAAAGATAATAATTGGATGTTAGCAATGCAAGAAGAATTAAATCAATTCACTAGAAATAATGTATGGACTTTAGTAGAAAGACCTAAAAATCATTCTGTTATAGGATCAAAATGGATATTTAGAAATAAACTAGATGAAAATGGCATAGTAATTAGAAACAAAGCTAGATTAGTTGCAAAAGGATATAATCAAGAAGAAGGTATTGATTTTGATGAAACCTTTGCACCAGTAGCTAGATTAGAAGCCATTAGACTATTACTTGCATTTGCATGTCACATGAATTTTAACTTATTTCAAATGGATGTAAAAAGTGCTTTTCTAAATGGATTTATAAATGAAGAAGTATATGTAGAACAACCACCAGGTTTTGAAGATCATGAATTTTCAAATCACGTTTTTAAATTGCACAAAGCATTATATGGTTTGAAACAAGCACCTAGAGCTTGGTATGATAGATTAAGTAAATTCTTAATTGAAAATGATTTTAAAGAGGAAATGTTGATAAAACATTATTTTTGAAAAGAAAAGGTAAAGATTTATTAGTAGTTCAAATATATGTTGATGATATTATTTTTGGTGCTACTAACAATCTTCTATGTCAAGAGTTTGCTAAGTTGATGCAGGGCGAATTTGAAATGAGCATGATGGGAGAACTCAACTTCTTCCTTGGACTCCAAATCAAACAAAGCAAAGAGGGAATCTTTATCAACCAAACAAAGTACACAAGAGAAATTCTAAAGAAGTTTGGTATGGAATCAATCAAACCCCTCGGAACACCAATGAGTCCTTCATGCAAGCTGGACAAAGATGAAGAAGGTAAGAAGGTTGATCAAAAATATTATCGAGGTATAATCGGATCCCTACTTTACTTAACTGCAAGTAGACCAGACATAATGTTTGCTGTTTGCTTATGTGCTAGATTTCAGTCTGAACCTAAAGAATCACACTTAATTGCTGTTAAAAGAATACTAAGATACTTAAGTGGAACAAAAAATGTAGGTTTATGGTATTCTAGAGACTCAACATTAACTTAATTGCATACACTGATTCTGATTATGCTGGATGTAAGTTAGATAGAAAAAGCACAAGTGGTGCATGCCAATTCTTAGGAAGTAACTTAATCTCATGGTTTAGCAAAAAGCAAAATTCAGTTGCATTATCAACTACTGAAGCTGAATATGTAGCAGCTGGAAGTTGCTGTGCTCAAATCCTATGGATTAAGCGACAACTTGAAGACTATGGTATCACACTTGATAAAACACCTATAAGATGTGATAATACAAGTGCAATTAATCTAACTAAAAATCCAATTCAACATTCTAGAACCAAACACATAGAAATTAGATATCATTTTATAAGAGAACATGTTGCAAATAATGAAATGTCTTGATTATGTCAATACTGAAGAACAATTAGCAGATATATTTACAAAACCCTTGAGTGAAGAAAGATTCTGTTATCTTAGAGGAGAGTTAGGGATTTGTGATCCATTAGAATGAATTTGAAACCCCTAAGGAAAGTTTATCTAAGATTCTTTCAAATCCTTGATCTTTAAGGAAATCTTATCTAGAATTCATATCTAATTGATCTATTAAATTCCAATGATTATTTTATCAATTTTTATGATCATTATCCGGACACATTTCAGATTATTTGAAACTTTATATTTTTGCTCTGAAATGGTCTCGGAGCCGACTCGGTGAGTATCGGAGTCGACTCCAGGTTTCTACTGAAACTCTTGAGTCGACCCCTTCTCTGTGCGAGTCGACTCCACTTCGGGATAGTTTTCTGTGACTGTCCGGAGTCGACCCCTCGCTTTGCGGGAGCCGACTCGAAGTGGTCCCAGGTCGATTTATCTAGGGCAGAGTCGACTCGCCGTTCATTTCTAACGTCTCAATCTCTCAAATACTCTCTCCAAAATTTTCCCTGACCTTCCAAATCCTCAAAAATCCTAATTAACCCTTCCAATAGATCAATGGCCCCTAAAACTCGAGGTTCTAACCTTGGTGCGGCCGGAGTAAAGAGGAAGAGAGCGGTGAGGAAGACCGTGAGGCGTCCTGTTCGTGAGCCTTCACCAAGCACGGATTCAACCTCATCCTCCTCGACCCCTAATGCTTCTCCATCTATGGCTCCATCACAGGTAGATAGACTTGCCGATAGAGTGATAACTACGGGGAGAAAAGTAGATTTTGAATTGTTTGAAGCTGAGGGATTTATTTGGGAAGGCAGTTGATTGAGATGGGTTGGGAAAAGATTTGCTCTTTAGATTGTCCCACCTACCCAGCTCTTGTCAAGGAATTTTATAAGAATCTATCTAGAGGAGATAATGGATTGTAAGCATGTGAGAGGAAATAGATTTCAGTGACAGTGGATTTGCTTCTAGATTATTGAATCTTCCAGTCAGGAACATCTACATTTTCTTCTAAGACCGAAGCCCAGCTCTTTCTAGACTACTTAACAGGGAGATTGTCGGTTTTGAGGAAGTTTTTGCTAATCAGTTATCCTTAGAATTGAGACTTCTTACAACATCTGTAGTAGAATCCTTTCCCAAGATTGGAGGTTTGATTATGTGTCAGAAAGGGATATTTTGTAATGGATGCAATTGTACGGGTAAACCCATTAACCTTCCTAGTATATTTTATGGTATATTGCCGATTGTGGAGGTAAGAGAAAATCAAGTTTGCCCTACGGCATGATTCTTACCAAAATATTTCAAAGCCAAGGGATTGTCATTTCAGATAGTGAGCCTATGAGGAACTTAAGACACACAGATTTTTACAGTTTGGCCACTATACAAAGAATGGGTTTTGAAGAGAAATGGGAGATGGGAAAGGAAAGGTTTGATGGATGATAGAGCAGTGGACACTGAGGCACCGGGACCATCAGTCAGACATTTTTCGCCTGTTCCTCCGAGCTCTCCTATTCCTGCTCCTGCCCCTACCCCTGCTCCGTTATTTGATCATGCATCATCTTCATCTTTGGCTTCACAGAACTTCAGTTAAGGCAACTTAAAGGCCTTCTTGATGATCAGTCAGATAAGAAAATCAGAGTTTGAAAACAAGTTTATGAATCTCAAGGAAACTCTTTACTCTTTGGATGACCGAATCACCAAGATAGAATCAACCATTAGCAATTCATCTAAATCTTTAAGTGGAGACCTAAGAACATATTTGAAGAACTTAAAGATGTCTGCGGAGATGGTGAAACTTATGCTAAATGCAATGCTGAGCTCCAAGATAAAATTTTGACTGCTTGCACCTTTGTTGATGAGAGACTGAAGGACTATGTAAAGATACAAACAGATGAAATGAAAAATATAATAGATCATTTGACTAGGATTGTTAGGACTCACTTTTGATGTATTAGATACTTAGTCCTTACAATGTAATGAAGTTTATATTGTGTTTTGCACTTTTATACTTTGATGTAATGAAAAGTCTATTGTCAATGTAATCTGAGTCTTAGTGTATTTCTTCCTTTTATCAATGAATGAATGATTTTGTTAAATCAAATCTTGAATGAATGAATGAATGACTTGTTTGATGCATCTCTACCTTTTTGTTGATAACAAAAAAGGGGGAGAGTTTTATAGTTTTATAACTGTATATGCATATGGGAGAATGGAGAAATTAATTAATCAAATGATATTAAAATGATTGAATGAATGAAATAAATAATTGGATGAATGGGATATTTATTTGAGTTTCATAGGGGGAGCTACCTCATTCAGGGGGAGCCTAAGCTAACTATGAAAATAAAATAAATTCTCTAATCAATCATGCATAAACTCAATGTTTTTGTCATCATCAAAAAGAAGATTGTTGGGGAGATTGTTGAGAATTTATTGCCCCAATTATTGATTTTGATGATTACCAAAAGCCATGAGTATATTAAAAGATGCAATGAGTTTATTTACATAAGAAATGAATTTATTTAGAACAATGAATGAGAATGTTAAAGTATAACTTTAATCAATTTGAAAGTAACTTCAAGATCAATGTTTAAGCTTTCAAAAAGAAATTTTATACTTCATATTATAATCAATGAGTTTTTGAACATTTCTTGAATTGATTCCTAATGACAATTATTATATTCAAGTCAAAAATTTGATTTAAAATGAATCTGGAATGAATTTCAAGTCAATCAGAAAATTCTTTGATTTTTGATACGTTCCGGAGCCGACTCTAGAGTTTCAGAGTCGACTCCACTCAGAATACAGAAATGACTGTCTGTCTCGAGTCGACCCATGTGATTTCTCGAGTCGACCCCCGATTCTGTCGAGTCGACTCCATGACTGTGTGAGTCGACTCTGCTCAGACACCAGAGGTGTATTTTTCTGAGCATTTCTCGAGTTGACCCCCAACTTTTCATGAGTCGACCCCCGACTGTCAGGAGTCGACACTTTATTTTTGATGAGTCGACCCTTTGACTTTCTGAGTATTTCTATTTTTGGTATCTCGACTTTGAGCCGACTCGCAGAAAGCAGGAGTCGACTCCAGCAAATCTGGGCAAGATTTTTCCGAATGCCAACTCAGCATCAACGGTAAGATTTTAATTAACGGCTATTTTTCTTTGTTTCTAACGGCTATATTTTCGCAGAATCTATAAATAGAGAAGCCGTTTTCAAATCAAAGATATACAATAGAGAGATATTCACTTCAAAAGAAAAGAAGAGAAAAATCGGAAAAACAGAGCTTCATTTGAAAAAATCCGAGATTCAAATTAGAGTGAAAGAAAAAGAGTGAAATCAAAGGAAGCTCCTTCTGTGCTCAAGCTCAACAATCCAAGGAAGCTTCAGAAGAAAATCCAAGAGCTATTCAAGAGCATCTCAAGTGATTTTCAACACTCAAAGAAAAGAGGAAAAGCTCAAATCAACTCCAACATACATTCTGTGAAGAATCCGAGCTGAGGCCCGATTCTACACTTCAAAGAGTTGAGGAAAAGAAGAAAAGAAGAAAAGCTCAAAAGCCAACCAACTGCAAATCAGGCTTTTCTAAACTTTATTCTTATATTTGTTTATCTGCTCATTGAGGAGCTTTGTAACTGAAAAACAATATTTCTATTCTTTGTGTCTAGTTCAATCTGGGGGATTGAACTAGTGGAGGTAGTCTTACCTCGGTACAAGCTTGGTAAGCTTGTGTTAGGGTTTTTGTGCTGGTGAGCCCTTGAAAACCAGCTGGGTTCGTTGTGTTCCCGGAAAAAAAGTTTGAGTTGTGAGCTTGTAAAACAACTCTGCTGTAATCAAGGAAGATTATAGTGTGGACCCAAGTGAATCTTGGGAGTGGACGTAGGTGTTGGATACACCGAACCACTATAAAATCTTTGTGTTTTGCCGTGCTTTCATTGACTCTTTCTCTATCTCTGTTTTATTCACTGCACTTTGTATTTACATTGCTTTTGCCTTCATTCATCTTAAAGCAAACTATTTTAAAAGGCTAATTTTTAAAGAACCCAATTCACCCCCCCCTCTTGGGTTGTCATCTGGGCCAACAATTTCTGTCTTCTCCACCACTCCTGTCCAAGCCAAGGGATGGGGAGAGTCTTTTTCTCTACCTCGCCGCCTCTCTTGAGGCTGTTAGCTTAGTCTTGGTGCGTCTTGACGCCGACGGAACCTAGAGGCCTATCTATTACGTGAGCAAGGTACTCCATGATGCAGAGGTCAGGTACTCTAAGACAGAGAAAATCATTTTCGCCCTGGTTATCTCCGTCCGGCGTCTCTGCTCATATTTTCAAGCCCATCCCATTATGGTGCTCACAGACCAGCCCCTCTGAGCCATCCTGGCCCGTCCGGATACCTCGGGCCGACTCGCCAAGTGGGCCATCAAGCTAGGAGAGTTTGACCTTTCCTTCCAAGCACGGCCGGCTCTGATATCCCAAGTCCTAGCTGATTTTCTAGTTGAGTGCATTTGGGCGGATGAGAAGACCGAGGAGGTTTCCGCAGAGCATCTTGAGCCCAAGCTGAGCGATGATGGAGAAACATGGATCCTCCATATGGACGGCGCGTCGAACTCTCAGGGAAGTGGCGTCGGCCTCTTTCTTGCCGGACCGAGTGGAGAGAGGGCAGAATGCGCCCTGCATTTTCTATTCAAAGCCACCAATAACCAATCCGAGTATGAGGCCCTTCTGGCAGGATTGAGGCTAGCCCAAGAGTTCTGAATAAGGCATCTCAGAGCTTTCACTAACTCGCAACTTGTCTCCGGACAAATCAATGGAGAGTACGAGGCGCGTGACCCTGCTATGACTCAATACCTGGGCAAGGTTCGACTCTTGGTCTCCCCGTTAGCTTATTTCAGCATCAATTACATTCCTCGAAGTGAGAACGCCAAGGCCGACATCCCTTCCCTCCTGGCTACCTCCACCGACGGCATCACAAGAGACGCCTACATCGAATATCTAAAAAGGCCCAGCATAGAAGATGGTGAGGAAGTCCTCTCGCTCACCCAAGAGCCAACGTGGATGGATGCCTACGTCCACTATCTCACTAACGGCACCCTCCCCAACGATCGCAATGAAGCCAGGCTGCTCAAGTGGAGGGCCTCCAAATTCGTCCTCCTAGACGGACGTCTATACAGGAGGTCGTTCTCCTACCTCCTACCCAAATGCATAGGACCCACCGACGCCGACTACGTCCTTAGAGAAATCCATGAAGGCATCTGCGAAAATCACCTGGGAGGCAGGTCCCTGGCCTAGAAGGCCCTCCGTCAGGGATATTTCTGGCTTACCATGAGGGATGATGCTGCCAAACTAGTTCAGAAGTGCGATGGTTGCCAGCGCCACGCACACATCCAGCATCAGCCGTCTACCCCGCTAAGCCCGCTTTCGGCTTCTTGGCCCTTCGCTTAGTGGGGAATGGATATCCTCGGGCCATTCCCCCCAGCTTCGGGACAGCGGAGATTCTTGCTAGTAGCCATTGACTACTTCACCAAGTGGGTCGAGGTCGAGGTGCTGGCTAAGATCACCGAGAGTAAAGTCAAAGCCTTCTTCTAGAAGTCGATCATATGCCGCTTTGGCCTACCTCACACTCTTGTCACGGACAACGGCCGCCAGTTCAACAATGATGCATTCAAGGCTTTTTGCGGCGAGCTGGGTATTCACCATCGATTCACCTCTGTCAGCCACCCCCAGACCAACGGAGAGGCTGAGGTCATGAACCACATCATTCTCAGAGGGCTCAGGACTCGGCTAGATGGATCCAAGGGTCAATGGGTGGAGGAGCTCCCCAGTGTGATATGGGCTTACCATACAACCCCCAGAGCCCCGACAGGCGAGACTCCCTTCAGTCTCGTCTTCGAATCCGAAGCTGTCATCCCTATTGAGATCGGATTTCCTAGTCCCCGTGTGGAGTCCTTCAACGAAGAAAACAATTCAACAATGATATGAGCCAACCTGGACTTCATCGACGAGGTGAATGACCGCGAGGTGACGCATGGCGACCTTCCGCCAGCGGGCAGCCAAATACTACAATGCTCGGGTCCGTCCCAAGGTCTTTCGCCATGGAGATCTGGTTTTGAGAAAGGTTGAGATATCCAAGCCTACGGAGGGGGGGCAAACTGTCCCCCAACTAGGAGGGTCCTTATCGCGTCGTCAAGACACTCCATCGGGGGGCATACAGACTAGAAGAACTCGATGGACGACCCCATTCCACGTACCTAGAATGCGGATAACCTCTGCCAATATTATCAATGATGTATCCCCCCAGAGCACGAGTAATAAAAGGGTCCCTTCCGGCGCCACAGCCTACTCTCCCTTGTATCCAAGGACCAGATCTCAGAAAAGGAGCTCGCCGGCATCGCGGCCTATGGAACACCACTCGGTCTCGGCACGGAGGTGCCCCCGAGTCGGTTAAGACCCTAAAGGCTCCGTACCCGGTCGAGTCATCCCTCAGGCGGCATACAAACCCCCGAGGTGGTTCTAAAGGAGCTTGCCGGCATCACGGCCCACAGGACACCACTCGACCCCGGCACGGAGGTGCCCTTGAGTCGGTTAAGACCCTAAAGGCACCGTACCCGATCGAGTCGCCCCTCGGATGGCACAAAAACCCTCGAGGTGGTTCTAAAGGAGCTCGCCGGCATCGCGGCCCATGGGACACCACTCGGCCCTGGCACAGAGATGCCCCCGAGTCGGTTAAGACCCTAAAGGTTCCGTACCCGGTCGAGTCGCCCCTCGGGCGGCACAAAAATCATCGAGGTGGTTCTAAAGGAGTTCATCGGCATCGCGGCCCATGGGACACCACTCGGCCCTGGCACGGAGGTGCCTCCGAGTCGGTTAAGACCCTAAAGGCTCCGTACCCGGTCAAGTCGCCCTCGAGCGGCACACAAACCCTCGAGGTAGTTCTAAAGAAGCTCGCCGGCATTGCGGCCCATGGGACACCACTCGGCCCCGGCACGGAGGTGCCTCCGAGTCGGTTAAGACCCTAAAGGCTCCGTACCCAGTTGAGTCGCCCCTCGGGTGGCACACAAACCCTCAAAGTGGTTCTAAAGGAGCTCGCCCGCATCGTGGCTCATGGGACACCACTCGGCCCCAGCATGAAGGTGTCCCCAAGTCGGTTAAGATCCTAAAGGCTCCGTACCCAGTCGAGTCACCCCTCGGGTGGCACGCAAACCCTCGAGGTAGTTCTAAAGGAGCTCGCCGGCATTGCGGCCTATGGAACACCACTCGGCCCTAGCACGGAGGTGCCCCCGAGTCGGTTAAGACCCTAAAGGCTTCGTATCCAATCGAGTCACCCCTCGGACGGCACACAAACCCCCGAGGTGGTTCTAAAGGAGCTCGCCAGCATCGCAGCCTACGGGACACCACTCGTTCCCGGTATGGAGGTGCCCTCGAGTCGGTTAAGGCCCTAAAGGTTCCGTATCCGGTCGAGTCACCCCTCGGGTGGCACACAAACCCCCGAGGTGGTTCTAAAGGAGCTTGCTAGCATCGCGGCCCACGGGATACCATTCGGCCTTGGCACGGAGGTACCCTCGAGTCGGTTAAGACCCTAAAGGCTCCATACCCAATCGAGTCGCCCTTCGAGCGGTACACAAACCCTCGAGGTGGTTCTAAAGGAGATCATCGGCATCGCGGCCCAGGGGACACCACTAGGCCCCAGCACAGAGGTGCCCTCCGAGTCGATTAAGACCTCAAGTTGGTCTCGGCACTATGTTCCCTCAGACCGTTCCAAGTCTTTAGAAGAATTGTGTGCAGACGAATCTCCCTTCAAACAGCCCGCGACAGCTTGAGGCATCTTAAGCAACCTCCCACGCGGCTGGCGTATCTCTCAAAGATGCATCCAAACGTTGGCAAATTTAAGACTGTGATCCGGCCACGACATCGTCGATGTGTGCAGTGCTTAGAAATAGAAAACATCTCAGAAGGAAGGGTCCTCCTCATTAACAGGTATAGGGCCCCGCCTTGTCGTTAGTTGCACGATAAAATGTTCGACCCAAAGGAAGAGAGAAACAAAAAAGACAAGGCAAGGCACAAAAGCATTTTCACAAAAAACTGTTCTTCATTAATGATGGAATTGAAGTATAAAATTTGGGCCGAGGCTGGTTATAAAAGGAAAAGAGAAAAAGAAGAAACAACAACTCTTTAGGGATCGCTGGGGCCCGGCTCTCCCTCGTCGTCCTCCGCCGACCCCTCGTCAGATTCTCTGGGGTGGATCCCCTCGAGCTCGGCGATGTTGATTTTAAGAGCCACGTACACCTTAGTTTTGCACATGTCGAAGCTCTTAACATAGGCATCGAGGCTAGCATCGAGGACCTCCTTCTCGAATTCCGGCGAGGACTTGTAGCTGGTTATGGCCTGTCCTGCCCCGACCTCAGCCTGCTGTGCCCTGGCATCGGCCTCCTAGGCTTGTGTCTCAGCCCACTATGCCCTAGCCTCAGCCTCCTTGGCTCGCACCTTAGCCTCCTTGGCCCGCACCTTGGCCTCCCAGGCTCGGCTCTCGGCCTCCTCGGCACGGGTATTGGCCTCGTCAGCACAGGCCACCGCGTCGGCCTTCTCCTGGCTCGCCTCGGCCACCGCCCTTTCTGCGGTGACGGCTCTCTGTGCGGCAGCGAGTGCCTCTTTCCATGCCTCCTAGGTCTCCCTCTCGGTGTTTTGGAGCTGGCGAACCAGCCCCTCATTCTGCTCTGCGGCAGCCTTCAGTCTGTCCGAGACCAGCTCCAATTTGGCCTCGGCCGCAGATGCCTGGCCACTTTCAGCTTCGGCCCGACATTCCACCTCCCTCATTCAGCCACCTAGGTTCTCCTCCCGGGCCTTGGCCTCCTGATGAAGTCGAGCAAGGCTCTGGGACTGCGTCGTGCTCTCCTTCTTATATTTCTCGGCCTGCGCTATAGCCTTCATGAGCGCGTCCGAGGAATGAGACAGCGCTTCGCGAAGGGCGATCGCACCATTGGCCATCTGCAGCAGGAGAGAGTGTTAATCGCAAGAAAAATTAAGACATCACAAAGCATATTCAAAGATGAAGAAAACTCAGAAGGTTACCCGGATGATGGAGACCATCACCATGTCCAAAATCGTAGAGTGGCTCTGCCCCCGCATTTCTTCATCGGACTCGGCAGTCCGAATCCTTACAAAAGATGGGCGACTTGCCCGGCGTCCGCCATCGAATTGAGCATGGGCGCCGGCCGCGCCGGCCCCTCATGTAGACCTTCAGCCCGAGGGTGAGTCGGGCGGCACGCTGATCATTGGGATGAGATCCCCGGCCCATCCCTCTCCTTCATGGTCACCTCCATCCTAGCCTTGGACCCCTTGGCGACTAAGTCCCCCTCTCCGGCAGTTGGGGGAGCACTCTTCGTCTCCTGCTCCACGGCAGCCGGAGGGCTGACAGCAACTGTAACCTACCCCCCTTGGGCGCATCAGCGGCGGCAGGGGCTTCCTTTTCAAGATCTACGACTACCACAGCAGCTTTAGTGGTGACCAAGATCTCTCCTTCCTCTACCTCGGTCCCGGCCAGCCTCGGGACCACTTCTTCAGCTAGCATTTCCACGGCCGGCTCCTCCGTAGGCGTTGGAGCTTTGGGGGCTTCGGTAGCTCGAGTCGGCTTGGCTTTCTCTCTCCTTCGAGCCCTCTTCGCCGGTCTGGCTGACTCTCCAGCCGCCGGCCTCTTTTGCTTCAGGGCGGCTTCGAACGCGCCGGCGGAAAACTTCATCGCTACGCCCAAAAATGATGAATGTTAGCAACAGCATACAGTAAGCTTCCGATCGAGACAAAAGGAATCAGACGTCATGCTCACCGACCACCGGGGCCAACTCGGCCTTAAACAGGTTCTCCTCGGACAGGAGTTCCTTGTAGCCAGGTATTTGGCAGGATGACAACTAGGTAAAGAGTTCCTTGTCTCTCTCTCCCACGGTGGCATTATCGTTGGAGCTGGTGTCTAGCTCCCTCCAATCAGTCCTCACCCCCTCGACATGGGCAAAAAGAAATCGGGGCTTCCATCCCCTAATCTTAGACGGGAGACCTAGGGGAAAGGCTCTACCCGGCCTAGCGCTGAATGCCCACCAGGCCCCCTCACCTTGGCGGCGAAGCTTATAGAAAGCCCGGAACAGTGACAGCCCTAGTCGGGCCTCTTGGAAGTAGCAAAGAATAACAAAAGCGCAGATGATCCAAATTGAGTTCGGAGTCAACTGCGCCGGCACTAATCTATACCTATCTAAAAGGTTCAAGAAAAAGGGATGGAAAGGAAGGCGTAGCCCGCACCAAAAAAATTCCTCGTATAGAGCGAACCGACCAGGGTGGACGGAAGTCACTCTATCTTTGGGCCCCAGCGCGGACAGGTGGATGAAATTGGGAATTTGGTACCTAGCCCTGATAGCCTCTTCATCCTCAGGGGTCATGGTTGAAGCCATTCCCGTAGGACCTGTTGGATCAAGGCTCACCGCCGAGGGTGGAGCCGGGCGGCGGGAGGACACAGGAACCGCCCTAAGGGGGGAGGATGAGGTAGATGGAGGTTCGTTCGCTAATAGTCGAATGCGGATGGTAATTCCGGCCACTGGCCGAGGCGCCTGATGGGCTAAGGAGGTTTGGTCTTCGCTATCGGAATGGGAAGACTATAGTACATGCCTCTTACCCTCCCTAACAGCACGATGGTCCATGGTGAGACAAAGAATGAAACTAACCTGGGAATCGAAAGGAACTTAAAGGCAGAAGGACTCAGGTTGCAGAGGAACTCAGAGAAGAGAAAGCTGAAAGAAAGCGTTAACAGCGTAAAAGCTTTGCCCGAGCCCTTGGAGCACTTTTATAGCCCCATTTTCGAACAGCGATAATCGAGGCCCCGCCACGTGGCGCTCTTCTATTGTATCACGGGCTGTCCATCATGTGTCACCTCGATTCATTCTGAGGAGCATGATCCCCGATCAATCGCAGGGCATAGAAAATGGAAAAACAATGATAACCCTTACCTTTTTTCATCCCCCGATGAGCTTCCTCGAGGCATCCGGCGCCAACGTCAGCCCCCACCTACCGCATGATTTATAGAAGATTTCCGAAGCGACACTGCCTCAAGGGAATATGCCAGCTCATCAGTTATTAAAAGCGCACTAGGGGGCAATCATTTTTTGAATTTCCGCGCCCCTTTCACCCGAAGGACAGCAGGCACGTGGCCCTTCGTGCTCAGGGGTGGGGGGCATCTGATGTGGCTGATGTAGCCACAAAGGCAATCATGGAAAAATCAAAAGCTTAAGGCGGCCCCGGCACCTCCAAGTTGGCCAAGTCGGCCCCGACTTTCCCAAGTTGGCCCCGCTCAGCCCCGGTACCTCCAAGTCGGCCGAGTTGGCCCCGACTTTCCCAAGCCGGCTCTGCTCGGCCCCGCTACCTCCAAGTCGGCCGAGTCAGCCCCGACTTTCCCAAGTCAGTCCCGCTCTGGCCCGGCACCTCCAAGTCAACCGAGTCGGCCCCGGCATCTCCAAGTCGGCCGAGTCGGCCCCGACCATCCCTGGTCGGCCTCACTCGGCCCCAGCATCTCCATGTCGGTCGAGTCGGCCCCGACCATCCCTGGTCGGCTCCGCTTGGCCCCGGCATCTCCAAGTCAGCCGAGTCGGCCCCGCTCGGCCTCGGCATCTCCAAGCTGGCCGAGCCGGCCCCGACCATCCCTGGTCGGTCCCGCTCAGCCCCAGCATCTCCAAGCCAGCCGAGCCAGCCCCGACCATCCCTGGTCGGCCCCGCCCCGGCATCTCCAGGTCGGCTGAGTTGGCCCTGACCATCCTTGGTCAGCCCCGTTCGGCCTCGGTGCCCTCAGGAGAGTCAAGACGGTCCCGACTTTCCCAAGTCGGCCCCAGGACGGTCCTGGCAGTTCCAGCCATCATCTTTTTGGCCTGCGCCGTCTGACACCACCAGGCCCAACTACCCACTAGCCACGCTTCCGATAGGACCAGACCTAACTACCTGTTAGCCCCACTGACTGATGGGACATAGCTCACCAATCGCCATTTTTCTCCTCTTCGATGGGACAGGACCCACCAACCAGCCCAGATTCATGCAACCCCCACGAATCCTGCGGACACTCCTTTCTCACGGAACTCCACGTGATCGTGCATGTGTCAACCACCTATAAAAGGGTAGGTCCACTCAAGAACCAGATACGCAATCTCATACACTCGCTACCCTGATACCAAAGAGAGATTCTCCCTTTCTGAGGACTCTTTTCACCCAAAGAAGAGCTCACCTGAGCTCGTCCTCAGCTGTGACCTCGGTTGCTGACTTGAGCATCGGAGGGTCCCCACCGGAGCACCCCTCCGGTCTTGGGACTTTTTTACAGGCCATCCGATCAGGCGTGGGTTCGAGGATTAAGTAGCTCTCTCCTCCCGACGTTTAAGATAGGTGATCGGGCGTCATCAATTTTATAGCTAAAATAGTAATTAAATATAGTCATTAAAAATAAATAATACTAAAAATAAGCACCTTGTTCAAAACTTATAATTCTATTCAAGTAATTATTATTCTTTATCTACATAACATGATTTTTAAAGTAATATTAATATACTTGAATATAATGCAAATAACAATTGATCAAAATAAATAATAGAATATTAATATTAATATATAATTAAGTAAAAAAAGGTGCGAAGCAATGTAGCTTTTCAAATAAAAATAAGATAGAATTAATTTAAATGAGATTTGATTTTATGAATTAATAAAGATAATTAGAATAAAAGAATTTAAATTTATATAATTCAGATCTATGATTGGGTCAAATTGAGTTTGATTCAGATCAAGTCCTTTTTTATGATCCAAATTAAATTTGAATGATGCATGAAACATATCAGATTGGATTGATTTAAAAATATAAGATTTAGATCAACTTAAAATTTACATTGTGTCTAATTTTGAAATTTGACTCAACCTATGAGTTTTCAAATATGAAATTAGGTTGGGAATGAATAGGTCCACCTGACACATTGGCAATATTCTTACCTAAATCCTTTGACAAAAAGAAGAAAAAAGGATGATGGGGCTTGAGAGGTCATTAGTATTGCAGCACCATCTTTGTCACTCTCACTGTCGGACCGAACCTATCACTCAAAACCATTGTCAAATGCAACTTGGGTCATCCTTGATTCACCTAAGGATATGCACTGAGTAAGACTTTTTTAGTCATAGAGAAGCCGATTGAGAGTAATTAAGAGTATAACCATTATTTCTCGTCTCTAGTCACCTCAAGTAGGTCCATGGCTATTCGGAAAGATGAAAGGCTAATCGAAGGGTATGTCTGCTAATTAAATTAATGTTTTCTAGATTGATTTGTAAATAGAGATAAGACATATTGTATATATTAATTGTTGATGAATTTTGGATATGATACGAGAAAATTCTTCACGATATCATATTTCTCCAGCAAGCTTTCATAAAATGAAATAGATTAATACATAAAATCAACTAAATAAATAAATAATATGGTATACAAGCAAATATTATAATTGAAGGAGGGGTCTAGCAGCCAATTTAGAAGTCATTTAAAAATATATTTATTTTTTTCTAGATCCAGTTATCCAATAGAACACGTAGGAAGATAAAAAATTAATGAAACTACAACACGTATGAAGGTTAAAAATAATATATAAAGGCATTAACAGCATTAGTGGCATCTCCTTACATTTTATTCACAGATAATGCTCACTATTTGACATTTTATCATTTATTTAAAAATATATTCAAATTTACAAGTTAAAAAAATGAACTTACGATTATAAGTAATTGATCAAATAGAATAATTATTTTTATTTAATTAATTTTTATTTAATGGTGATAAACCTTGATAATAATAAGATACCTATCATTAGTAATTTGTGTTTAATGAAAGAAAATCAATTATGGTGGTTTGGATATATACAACTTAGACCTTTAGATGCTCCAGTTAGAAAGCATGATCTTTTAACAATTCATTATAAGGATAGAGGGAAAGGTAGACCTAAACTAACATAACATAAATAATTAAAAAAATATAACTATTTATAATTTGAATATCGACTTGGTCCTAAATAAAGCAAAATAGAGGAAGCAGATTCATGTAGCCGATCCCATGTACTTGGGAAAAGGCTTAGATGAGTTGAGTTAAGTTGAGAAACTTTGATAATAATAAGATAAGAGAGTGCATATTTCTTCTTTGCTTACAGGGTGAAAGCTATTGAATCTATTGTATGATAAATTTTAAAAAATATTTATTTTTGCTCCTTTTTAATATTTTTTAATCTAATTGCATGGTTTCAAACTCTTGGCCTCTCACGTGTTACAATTGAGAGAAATGTACTTTCATATGCACGTTAGTCAAAAAGGATTATGCTCATATATATATTTTCATACTCATTATGAATATAAAATTTTAGATCCATACCGATATATAAAGAAATTATATAATATTCATACATATCCTATTATTCATACTTGATCCATACTTGTTACCTATCTTTTTAGAATATATTTTTTGAATTAAACAAGTTCAATTAATTTGTATTTATTAGTTCCAAAAAATTTAAAGTTTAAAGATAAAAAAATTATATAATTTTAATATTAATGAATATAATTAAAATTTAATTCTAGATTGATTAAATAGGTTAGGATCAAAGCAATTATGGGTTGCTTTTTTTTTTTTTAAATTTCAATTACAATTTTAGACCTTTTCAATTGATTAGGCTTAGGGAAATTATGGTTTAACAATGTTTGTAAAGTTTTTTTTTCAAAAGTTTGGAACCATGTACTAGTAAATAAGAAAATTAAGTAATTTTATTAGCAGGTACAATGAGTATGGTATAAAATAAAGTGAGGATGATAGGTTCTTTTGGCCCTCTCCCATTGTCGAGATGAATCGGGCCCTTTTCCAACCGTGAATGGCCGATCTCTCGCGCTACCGTGGCCAATCCCTCCTCAGATCATGCCCGCATCTCCGAATCAGCCAATCCATCCACGCTGATGCCACGAAACGTGGCTTCGACTCCAATCCCTTCGTGAGAGCCGAAGTCGTCTCTGTGTACGCGAGGCACGGTTATCAGCGCGGCGTCCGGCAGTTGCTCGACGAAATGACTGAACGGAATGCTGTCATATGGAACGTGGCTATCTCGCGCTTTTTCCATGTAGGCAACTGCAGTGCAGCTCGAGAGGTCTTCGACTGGATGCCGTCTCCGAATGGCGTCACCTGGTCTGCCATGATTGCAGGGTACGCACAGAACGGCCGTCCTCGTGATTCTTTGCTCACGTTTCGGAGGATGCGAAGAGAGGAACCTTGTGCTCTGGTGAATTCTAACATTATTGCTGGTGTCCTCTCAGCCTGTGTGCAGTTGAAAGGTCTCGCTTTTGGAGGGCAAGTGCATGGATGCACAGTGAAGATCAGCACGTATACAGAGACCGATGCATTTGTGGGAGCAGCCCTCGTCAACATGTATGGTAGATGTGACTGCATGGGACTTGCTAGGCTGGCTTTTGATTCCACGGTCACGAAGAGTGTGGTGGCCTGGTCTTCGCTCATTGCAAATTATGTGCGGATTGGTAACTTCTCCATTGCTACAGAGGTGTTTAAGGAGATGGTTCATGGTGGTGCCGTGCCCAATGATGTGACTCTGACCACAATGATCTCCGCTTGCGCGGATACCTCTTGTTTGTTGTATGGAAAGGAATTGCATGGAGCTGTAGTTCGAAGAAGAGCAGAGAAGCCTGATGTATTTGTATCAACTGCGTTGATAGACATGTATAGCAAGTGTGGTTCCATGTCGCATGCTTCTCGGGTTTTCAAAAATGACGGAAGACTTTTGGGTGGCTCTCCGACCCCAGTGTGGAATGCAATGATCTCGGGATACGTAACAAGCGATCTTCTTGATGATGCTTTTTGTTTGGTCCGAGCCATGGGTAGGTCATTTAGAGGTGGGGCATGGTTGAACTCTGTAACCATGGCGACTATCCTTCCTGTTTGTGGTAAATCTGTGTCTCTGCTTCATGGAAAAGAACTCCACTGCTATGCTCTGAAGCATGGCTTAGACAAGAGGTTCTTGTAGGGAATGGGCTTCTAGATATGTACTGCAAGTGTGGGAAGGTCACCTATGCCAAAAATCAATTTGATATGATGATCGAAAAGAATACGATCTCATGGACTACATTGATCAGTGGTTATGGGACGCAAGGTGATGGGCGTGGTGCAATCGAAGTTTTTGAAAGCATGGTTAGAGAGGAAAAAGTGGAGCCAGACCACATCACTTTCGTGGCTCTTATATCTGCATGCAGTCATTCTGGTCTCGTGGAGCAAGGTCTTACATACTTTGAACTGATGTCTCGAGAGTATGGAATAGTACCCACTGAAGAAAATTATGGTTGTCTTGTTGATCTCCTGGCTCGAGCTGGTTACATCAACGAGGCTCGGAATGTCATCAGAAAAATGCCCATAGACCCTGGTTCTAATGTCTGGGGAGCCCTGCTTGGTGCTTGCAGGATTCATGGGAATGTCGAGGGGGCAGAGCTGGCAATGCAACACCTTCTCGAGCTTGAACCAGAGCAAAGTGGCTTCCAGAAGTTGTTGTCAAATACGTATGCCGAGATGGGAAGATTGGATGGTGCTCGGAATGTGCGCAAGGAGATGATTGCGATCGGAGCGGCGAGGAGGCTGGGTTATAGCTGGTTGGAAACCAAGTAGAGGGTTTCGATCGCATTTTGACATGACAAACAAATACAATGCTCGATGGCATAGATACAGAAATCTCCTAGTCATGAGATAGCAGTGATCTTTCGGCATTGGAATGCTTAGGGACAAGATATGAAAGGTTTGTCTTTGTCCTCTATATCTATGAATTTTTAATCTCAGATCAATAGGTAATTATAAGTTTCATTTTCCTCTGCAACTATTATATTCCTTCATATCAATACACTGCTGTTGAATATCAGAACCTAGTTGCAAAGAGGAATATACAAATGTAAGGAACACTAGGACTATAGCTTGCTATGACCCACTAACAGTACTTGATGTTCACTCTTCAGTAGTCAGATGATATTTTTTAAGCATTACATTTTAAAATCACTCCTAGCTTTCTTGTAATACGTTTTAACTTTATTGTCATCCAAGTAGAGCACAGAAGTTTGTGATAGCATTTCTTTTATGGTCAAAGTTGGGACTCCAGTGTGTTCTGATAATATCAAGACGTGATTGGCTCCTGTTATCTCTCTGAGTTACCTAATGCTCCTTGTGCTCTTGGTTGGCTTAGCCTTTGTCTTTGATAATTTAATAAAATTTGAGTTCGGCTTTAGTCAAGTTCGTTCCCTCAAGAAAATACTTTGCCGTCACCTATAAGCTGAAAGCTTGTGGACCTTGGCCAAAATCATGTCTTCTATATAGGCTAGGCAATTTATTAAAATTTTTCATTCAGTAAATTTCTAAGAAGATTATTGTACACTACGTGCATTTTAAACAAGTCAAGTGACAAAAAACCACATTATTTGAAAGGGATACATTTACTATAAATTTCGGTCCTAATTTTGATCCTAATGCAGTACTATTAAGCTCAAATATATATTCTTACAATTCTACATGCTGATTTTGGATATGTTTATAAATGCACACACAAACATGCTCAAGAGTGCATAACGAAGGTGTATCAATATTTTCTTATGTTTCTCAGCCAAATTATGCAAGCAGACAAGATACCTGGTGCATAATTCAAATAGATTGAAATTTTTTTTTGTGTGTTCGTCTTGTTGAAGATCTAGTAATCTCACAGCTCTATATGAATTTTTTTTAAACAAGTCATTTTATAATGCATC
The DNA here is from genome assembly GCA_900491605.1 of Calamus simplicifolius. Classification (NCBI taxonomy): domain Eukaryota; kingdom Viridiplantae; phylum Streptophyta; class Magnoliopsida; order Arecales; family Arecaceae; genus Calamus; species Calamus simplicifolius. Next base: position 475,260 of record UESW01004940.1, on the reverse strand, counting down.
ACAAGACACTCGCTAGAATGAATTTAACAACGTTCTAGCTACATATAATGCGTGGAATTCTAGTATTTAAGCATATACTGGTAACTATCAAGACAATATTAAAGTGAATTTCTTGCACCATATTCTAACATATAGCCTGCAATATTTTCACAAACATTTTCTGATTACTTGTCTACAATGACTCCTTTTGTAGAAATTGTCCACAATGTTAGTCGGTCATATATGCTGAGCTTCGGTAAAATATCTAAGCCACTGGCTTCGTGTTTGCTTAATTAAAATGCGATAAAAACTAAACAGCGCAACGCTGTGGTCTTTTTTTCAAGCTCTCTAATCCTTTATACATGCATGCGTGAAAAGTTAGTGAACACCATACCAAAGGCCAACCTGAGCAATGGGAACAAACAAAACAAAATAAATTTCTTCTTTGCAGCCATGGTGGCTTATTCCAATATCATGCGCTACAGTAAGAGGGTTTCCCAATCCTTTTTCCTGACGCTAGGATAAAGCGTCGTGAGTCCCGTGCAAACTGCCGACGCTTTTAAATAGCGTCAAGCATCGGCCGATAATGACGCTTATTAGCATCGGCACATCATGACGCTTAAAAGCGTCGGGATGAAATGATATATAAACGGTGCCCTAGCTCGGGCAATCGGTGCCCTAGCTTCCTAGCTCCCGCCCGCGCCCACCTCCCCGCCGCCCGCCGATCTTCGTGGATGGATGCTCTCTTCCCCGACGGAGGATAATTCTTGTTTGTTGCCCTAGCTCGGATGCTGAAAAAGCCGCAATTTCCTTAGCGAATATATCGTAGCCATCGATCTCGTCGGATCCGGGGACCTGCTCCAGGTTTGTTTCCTTTTTCAATTTTTCTCCATTTTTTTGGGATAATTCTTAGGTACAATTGGGTGTAGGAAAGGTTGGCAGAAGCCCTAGATAGGGTTTTTCGTGAGAAAAGCGGGAACCGATTTGGGGTTTCCAATGAGTGGCGCAGATCGGATGAACATGCTTTTATTCTACATTTTAATCGCTGATTTCTTTCTTCACTTTTTTTTTTTTTTTTTTTTTTTTGCTACTTAATAACAGCCCCTTTGTTTTTCATGTTTTCAAGAGAAATAGAAATCGAATTGTATCAGTTTATTTCAAAAAGACTTTTTTCCCTTCTTTTTTGGTCGGACTGGAGATCGCAGTTGATCTTTGTTTTGATCCCCGGATTCTAATTTTGCTCGTCGCTCAAACATTTGAGAAATGTCGTGAAAATTATTCCTTTTCTTTTGAAAGTGAAGCCACTAGTCTCGTACATTAGTTCATCCGATCTGTAAAATTTCACTTCCTGGCTTTCAAGTATATAAAATTCATATATACCATTCATGTCTCTGTAAAATAATCTCTGGAGGTGATAAATTGTCATTATATGTACAAAATTTAGACGTTGCAAAAATAGCATGGTGTCTCTAAAAAGTGGATGGATTCTCCACATCTGATTTATGAACAAAATGTCGTCGTTTTATTCTTTGCCGCATTATTTAAAATTTCATGATTGCTGTACAGAAGTTCATTTGGTAGATCAGAGTCATCCATCATAAATACATTTGTTTGTACATAAAGAAAGAGCAGTAGTTCTTGATGAAAGATTGGGTTGCTTCGTTTGTTCAAGTCACAACAGGAGAAGGAGATATCATTAGCTGGACTGAATGCCCGTCCATTCTGTAGATTGGTCAATACTTGTGTTTTCACTAGAGTGGAAATTGAACAAAGATGAAGATCAATAGAATGTGAATATTTTTGTGTTTTGCCGCTAGGAAGAAACAGTTGAACCAGTCATTGCTTGGTTGATTCAACAAAATCTTCTGTTTGTGCCTAAATATATACTTGATTCACATTGCTAGCTTGGATGGTTCTATCCATGCTTATAAGTAAACTCATGCCTTCATGGAGGTCTTGGTTTTGAATCTCCCGTGTGTTTTTTCATCACAGTTTATGCCTGAACCGAGTTCTCAACTTCTGGCGGCCTGCATTCATGTCTGTTGCATTAATTTTTGGATTTGTATGCCTCTGTTTGATATGTATGTGCGGAAGTATATTGACCTCGAGCTTGATATTGATCATTCTGTTGCCATTAATTGGTTTTTGTTAATGCTATTAAATACTGCATTTGCTTAAAAAAAAAAGGGAAAAGGTTGCTGAATCCTATATTTTAAGTCGATCTTAAAAAGAGTTGATACGTTGTAGCACAAAATTATGTCATCAGCTTTAGGAATGGGCGGTCCTAGAGCCATCTTACTTTATTGAACATGGTTTGATCCCATATATATCATAATTATATATCATAAAATTATCCTTGGTTAGGACAGATTTTGCAACAAATAATTGGTACTTAATTTTGCAATGTATTGAATTTTGTAATAATTATTATGTTAAATTAATATTTATTTTTACTAACTCTGATTCTGATGTAAATGATAGGTGACATTATACATAGCTCACGGACAGAGGCTGGCCCTTCTACTTCAGCACAGCAGGATCATACTGGTCCTTCATCAGTACCGGATGCTGCATCTAGTCCTTTGGCATATCAGTCTGCTGCAGGTCCGTCATTCTCGGGGCATCATGATCCTACTATCGGTGCAGGAGACGATGAGCTTCACATCCAGGGTAATTTTTTTATTTGGTTCTATAAAATTTCTTTACGCTTCTTACTATAGTTTACTTATATCTATTTTTATGCAGACGGATCTGGTAGGATTACACGCAGACGCGGGGCCATGGGAGTACGAGATGTATGGCAGATGCATGATGGTGATAGTAATTGAGTGCAATCAGCTGGAGCAGTCAATTAAAAAAAGCCTCTAGCTTATTGAGTTCCTTTTTAGGGAGTGTTGCACGGAGGCATCAGCTTTGTCCATTGAGTTATGCAAAATGGAATGATATGCTTCCGATGTATAAAGTTGAGATTCTACGAGTCATGTAGGTAAAAAAAAGAATCTAAACATCAAACATTTTGTATATTATGACATGTTTTATATTTTTCAGTTTTAATATTTTATCTTTTGCAGGGCAAGTTTGCACTTCCTCCATCCGCTAATGAGTTTGTATTGAAGTCGCTCAATCGAAAATGGAAAGAATATAAGGCATATTTGAAGACGAGGTATAAGCTGCCGGGTATGACCGAGGAGCAGGTAGTTGGTACTTGTCCTCCTGAAGTACCCCTTCGTCAGTGGATGGAGTTGGTTCATTATTGGTTCTCCGAAAGGGGACATGTATCTTGTTATTTAATATTCTTGTTATTTAATCTTTTAAGACACTTTATTAAAATATTTATTTAATTTTGCAGATATATTCTAATATTGGTAAAGCTGCATGAGCATCTATGTCTGTCTCCATACATCGGGATCCAAGAGTTATGCGCGAATCAAACAATAGTTCGTATATTTCTTAAACTATAAATTCTTAAACTAATTATGTTCATTTATATATCATAAAGAGAAAGTTCATGAAATATAATAGTACAGTTTTGAATTCAAAATATTAGCTTTGAATTCTTAAATCTATGGATGCCTGATGGTTGTGTGATATAGCGAAGAATAGATATTACGGATGAATGCATGACTTGGATAGATTGAAACTCTCATTGAAACTTTCATTGAAACTCTCGTTGAAACATAATTAAATAATTTAGAATTATGTTGAAACTCTCATTGAAACTATTATTGAAATATAATTGAATAATTTAGAATTATGTTGAAACTCTTATTGAAACTGTCGTTGAAATATAATTGAATAATTTATAATTATGTTGAAACTTTCGTTGAAACTCTCATTGAAACTATCATTGAAACATAATTGAATAATTTAGAATTATGTTGAAACTCTTATTGAAACTCTCATTGAAACATAATTGAATAATTTACAATTATGTTGAAACTTTCGTTGAAACTATCATTGAATCTATCATTGAAATATAATTGAATAATTTAGAATTATGTTGAAACTCTCGTTGAAACAAAATTGAATAATTTATAATTATGTTGAAGTTCTCATTGAAACTATCATTGAAATATAATTGAATAATTTAGAATTATATTGAAACTCTCATTGAAACTCTCGTTGAAACTCTCATTGAAACATAATTGAATAATTTAGAATTATGTTAAAACTCTTGTTGAAACTCTCATTGAAACTCTCATTGAAATATACTTGTATAATTTTTTTTTGTAGATGGATGAGCATGGGCGGGAACCCGATATGGTGACCGGATGACTCATACTCACCATGATGGCACTTTTGTCAGAGATGAGTCGAGGGATTTATATGTAATTATTTATTATAATTTATTTCATACAATAATTTTTAATTTGATTATCTTATTCAGTAAGATCTAACTAATTTTTCTAAATTAATACAGGAAAGAGCTACATCTCTTATTGCTGAACGTGTCGATGACTCTACAACATTTACGTAGAGTAGTCGCATCGAGGCCGAGGTGTTTACAGAGTTGATGGGGCTGGAGCGCTACGATCGAGTGAGGGGTTATGGAGTTGAAGTTACCCCCACTCAGTTATCTGAGGTGAGTAGACTTACGCATGATGTTGTTGATGCTGTTCATGATACATGTGTTCGCAGACTTGAGCATGCGATGGAGGAGATGCAACGATCGAGTATTGCAGCGATGGAGGAGATGCAACGGTTGAGTGCCGTTGCGATGGAGGAGATGCAACGGTCGAGTGCCGTAGCGATGGAGGAGATGCAACGAAGGAGTGCAGCCGAGAGAGCAGCCGATAGAGCATTGATTGATTCCATAAGAGATCACATTGCGCGGCTTACATCTCTCATACAAACAGTTGTTCCACATCAGGTAAATACATATATTATTAATATATATTTTTATATTAAATTAATTATTTGTCTAATATTCATAGATAGTTTTGTAAATTAAATATTTTTAATTTTTTATAGGCTTCTGGAGTATCAGATCCTCGCAGACAGGGTGACGACCTTCCTCCTGCAGATCATTGACCTCGACTCTTTTTATTTTATATCTTTCATTTCATGTATTTTTAAATTTTGTAAAACTTTAAATTGTATCACTATCTCTTGATGTAATGAAATTTATATTTAAATTTTTAATTTGGATGTGAAGAATGTGTGTAATGTGATTTTGTTTGTTATGATTGCATTGAATATAACATGTTTAATTTAGAATTTGATCTTAATTGCACATGTTTAATTGCATAGCTTTAAAGCATCGGAAAAGCGTCGGGATTTTTCATCTCCACCCTTAGTTTTCCGATGCTTGTGAAAGCGTCGTGACATTATTTGCTTATGCTTAAAAGTGTCGGCAAACAACATATTTAGCATCGCTATACCATGAATTTGTTGTAGTGATGGAAGTACTGCTGCATATAGATTACTCGGTTTCATGTTCGGATTATGATTTTAATTTTAAGGTCATTTTTGAAATAGATTATACTGGATCGGATCCATTGAAAGAAACAAATTTAAATCATTCATAACATGAAAATTAGCACATAATCAAACCAAAAACAAATGATCATCAGGACTAAAATATGTATATAAATCATTATGACCATTCCATCGGCAGCCTTCATAAAAAAAAAAATCAGGAAGACGAAAGTGAATTTACTTGCCATGCAGATGCCCACATGAGAGGCCTCCCTTTCCACCCTAAAAACATGCATCCCTTCTCACTGGCAAGGGTATACCCCTCACACCCGTACACAGAGAGCAACATCCTGGCCTGGCTCATCGACTTCAGCCCTACCACTTGGAACCCCGCCCGGCCCAACTGTCGCCTCCATTGATCCGCCCTCCCGTGCCTCTCGACCCTCTCGCGCCCTTCGGATGCTACGATGTTGCGTATCTCCTCAGCGAAATGGCACCTCTCTATCTCCATCCTCTGTATGCTGGCTCGGGGAAGGCTAGCCTCAAGGGAGTCAAAAATGGCAGAGTAGTAGTGCAGTGATTCATGGAACCTGGCGAGAAAGAAAGGCCCATTATGGTTGGCGTCCTGTTCGACAACAGTGACGAGCGCTGGGTTCAGCTTCTTTATTGCAGCGAGGATGGCCTTGAGAGACCCCCTGTTCTCCTTCACATACTTGTGAAGGCGCATGATGCTGTTCACGAACACCACCTCTCCCTGCCTGAACTCGAGCTGGTCGATGCTCGGTAGTGATGGCGCCGGCGCCTCTTCCAGTGCTCGAAACTCCATGGGCATGCCGAGCGCTTTCGCTTCCTCGATCACGACTTTCATGCTGGACTCAAGCTCAGGGAGATCAGACATGGCAGTGCTGATCCCCGTGATCCGGAGAAGCTTCGGTGGGCCTTCAGAGCGCGACGCCAACATCCTGACGAGAGAAGGCCATTGAAGCGTGTGTTCCATTCCGAGATCGATGATGTGCAACTGGTCCTTCCCTTGTGCAGCTTGGCATATGGCCTCGTTTGCAGCCATGAAGCCAAAGGCAACGTATGGAGTGGTTCGGTAGAGCAGGCGGAAGCCTTCCATCTTCTCCTCTCTCGTGACGAGCCGGCTGTCGTCGGTGGTGACTGCACCAGCTAGGGAGCCATTTATGCCGATGTTTTGCAGGAGAGAGAGGCGGGATTTCAGACCCATTGCGAAGCAAAAGGAGACCCTCTGCATGGAATTCCCACGCGGGTTCACAAACGTCCATATTTGATTCAGGGTTGAGGCAGCAAGGTGAGTGTCTCTGCATCCGACCGCCTCAGCGCAGGCCAAGAGCAGATTCACCAGCTCAAGGCCTTCATTAATTATCCCTCCAGCTTCCATCCCAGTGGCGCCTGAAGAGTACACCAAAGGCACTCCCGGGTAATCTATCGAATTGCCTACTTCTTTCAAAGATTCATGATCAGCAGCTTCATACATGCAAAGGTCTTGTACCGGAGCAGCATCTCCATTGACCTCTTCACATAAGCTCGTGTTGATGACGCTGTCGATGAAACTGGTCTCTTCATAGGAGGCCCAAGAACAAGGAGGGCTAGTGGAATCCAATGAAGAGGACCTCCGGACGGCAGTGCTCTGGCTTAGGGTGCCATCTTGCAGAGGAGTTGAGGAAGAGGAAGGCAAACGGTTCATTCTTTAATTGGCTTTCGGTAGGTGTTGTGTGGCCTTGCAGAGGTTGTAGAGAGAGCAGGCTAACTACGACTATTATAATTGTTCAGACCTTGATTTCAAGAAGTTTTTTACGGAGTTGTTAAATGGAAAGCGATTCTTTTGTCGGTCATGGATTTTGCATAGTGAAAGCTCTTCGTGAATGAGAAAAATGCTTTAAAACTTGGATTGAAAATTATGCATCACGACAATGAAGTTATGTCCAGAAGATAGAGTGAACCTAAAAACAAAACTTTGGTGTACAATATAACGATTGCATGTCATGATGCCTGACAAAGACTCGTGGTCTTTGATAAATTTATAACAAACAGTAAATATGTATGAAGACATAACTAGCGTCCTGTTCAAGTTAGTAATGCCAGTGGATATCGCATTTGAGCCAACTTCATTGCAGCAGCCTGCAAAACAAACAAGTATGATTGGAAGTAGGATCATTGATTGGATTTAAACTTTAAGTTCCTCCTCATTGACGAGGACCTCACATATTCTTTTCCATCTATCTTCAGAAAGGACTCACTAATTAATACTCCTTTTAGCATCACTGCGATCATGCAAAATGATTTTATGATATGCACAGTTGAAAACCAAAATTGTTTCACACAGTTGAAAGCAAATTGTTTCATGGATTTTTAGGGACAGGATCTGATGACGCCAAGTCACTTTCTTCAAGCGTCGGGGAAGACGACGTCCTTCTTTCAGATCCCTGCAAGAAAAGTCCCCAGAGACCGGATGTCCGGTGGGGACCCTTCGATGTTCAAGTTAGTCACTTGGGATCAGATGAGAACTGTTCAGCCGAAGGAAGCTGAAACAGTTAGGGTTTTAGCTAGTAGAAAGAAAACTAGAAAACCAGGGTTCAAGGATCCTTACAGCGGGGCGCATGCTTTATACCTGTTCGAATGTCCCCCTTCTATTCCCAAGATCACTGATTTTTAGGAGACCAGTTCAATAACGGACAAAATATAAGACTGACGATGACAGGTCGTACTATCATCGTACACACCGGATGCATCATGAGTTACCTGTCAGTACGACCTCACAGATATCTCGCATCTGGGGTCGCATCTGGTGCGCGCCACCACTGGACATGATCCTGCACAGCAACGGACAGGTGGTGATCCGCATACCGTAACGGAATATGGCCTGCACAGTGGCAAAGATACAACGGATCATACGTCGTTATGAGGTATGGCCACCTCCTACCACGGATGTGCGGTGGATTATGTGGGCATGCCAGGTGGCCCAGAACAACCTGACCATGCACCGGGGATTGAGATACCGTTCATGTGCCTCGAGACGAGAGGGAGGTCTCGGGGGTTGATATACTGTTCATGTGCCCGAGACCGAGAGAAAGGTCCCGGGGGTTGATATACTGTTCATGTGCCCCGAGACCGAGAGGGAGATCTCGGGGGTTGATATACTGTTCATGTGCTCCGAGACCGAGAGGGAGGTCCCGGGGGTTGATATACTGTTCATGTGCCCCGAGACCGAGAGGAGGTCTCGAGGGTTGATGTAGCTCCCGTCAGCTGCCGCTATCTTTACCGTTCATTCTAACGGCACAGGATCAGCCATATCAGATGCCCCCTCACCCCTGAGACGGAGTGGACCCGTCCCAGTAAAGTGAAAGGGGTGTCACCTCCCAAATGGCTGATCCCCATCCTTTGCGAACCGCCTCCAGACACGTGTCTATAGGTGATGCAACGATTTTATGCGGGCAGTACATGGATGTGATAGGGCAGCCAATGCTGTCCATCCGATTTACAGCGATCGTCCTTGAAGCAGGGTTTATCCGTCGAAGTCCGTGAGAAAGTCGCACCATCATTATCCATCATAACGGCGACATCATCGGTGTCCTACTATTGGCTGAAAGTGAATCGTATCCTGCGCTCAGCGATTACCTAGGCAATCCAGCTTGCTGTGGGAGCCCGCATGGCAGTCGAAGCACGGCGGACAATTTGAAACTGAATAAAACCTGAGTAGAGGGTCGAAAGTGGTCATTCTATTCCTGTTATCATCATCTTCTTCCCCTGATTTCTGATTTTTCGCTTCCTGGTTCCCTCTGCAACTTGAGAGCTCGCGTTCGTCACCTTCCTTCCCAGGTTAGCTCCTTGTTCCTCCTAGGCATCTTCAATCTTTCGTCTTGCAATGAGTTCCCAGTCTTGGTCTGCGGAGGACGATTCGGAGAATCGTTCCTCGCCGAGAGGCCTCAAGCTTCTCCTTCTCATCCTTCTTCTCCCCTTGAGTGGTCCTCCGATCCGGAGGATCACGTCCCTCTAGCCCAGCGGCGGGTCGCCGGGGAGCTCCCGCAGGGAGGCGCCCGGCGGTGGCTGGCCGGAATCCGCCGAGAGGTCGCCAGGCGAGGGCTGGCACCTCCTCGAGTGTGGGGGCGGAATCCCCGAAAGGGGCCACCTCCATGGTAACAGGCAACGATTTGGCAATCATCCGGGCCCGTTACCAAATTCCTCGGGATATTGAGCTCTATCTCCCGACCCTGACGATAGGGTGATCTCATCCGACCGGGCCGGATGGCCATCTATGAGATTTCCCTGAGGGTGGGCCTCCGCTTACCCTTTCATCCTTTCTTCGTTAACCTCCTTGACTATTATTCCTTAACTCCTTCCCAGTTGGTCCCAAATTCCTTTCGTGTCATTTGTGCCTTCGTTATCCTTTGCCATCACCTCCACATCGCCCCGCGAGTCTCTCTCTTTCGTTCCTTTTATATCCTCCGATCTCATAAAGGTTGGTGGTTGTTCCAGCCCAGGCCCCACCGCGTCCTTAAACTCCTTCTCCCTTCCTCCGTTAAAGGCTGGAAATCCCGATTTTTCTTCGCCAACATTGGCCAAGTAAAGTCGCGGTGGGGAGATCCTAACCCCCGAGGTAATAAAAATTTCACTGTCCACCCTGGAGATAGAGAGGCGCTAGGGCAGCTGTTGTCCACCGAAATTCCTCGGTACAGCCTGCTCCTGATGGAGGAAAACCTCTGGTCGGTGGTCTTATCTCCCAGTTTGGTAAGTCTCCCTGTACTTAACCAAAGTCTTGCCCCTGCTCTAGCTCATCGTTTTTTTTTTTGCTGACCCCGGTCGATACTGTGCAGCTATGAAAATTCCAGCGCGTCGACTCATGAAGGCCGCCGCGAAAAGGAAGGCCCGAGAGGAACCGAGCGAGGGGCGGTGAGCACCAGATTCAAAATGCCCGACAGTGCGGGCACTCGAGCCATCCATACCGCAGGAGCCTCCGGTCGCCCCGGAGATAGACTTGACGGCCGACACCCCACCTGAAAGGACTGCGAGTGGTGGAGCGGCCACAGAGACACCAGCCGCGGGGGAGCCAGCGATCACTGGGGAGTCGGCCATGGAGGCGGAGCCGACCATGGAAGAGCCGACCGCAGAGGAGCCAATGGCGGTGGGGGGGTCTCCTATCCCCTGCGAACCAGCCCCCACCGAAGCTGCAAGGGACTGGGGCGAGGGACCATCGTAGACAGTAGGCTCACCCCCGGAGAGGATGCCAGTGAGCAGCTCTCCATGCGCCGAATCCGAGACCGCCGGAGCTGCCGGAGGGAGTAGGGCTAGACGAGGGCTGTCTCGGGACTCTGTGCTAGACGATGAGCGCCGGGTGGAGCGGCTCATCTCGTCAATCTTCGTGCCGGAGGTTTAGGAGGAGCTCAGCCACTTGAAGGCGACTACCTTCTTCCATGAATCCTACGTGGCCTTAGTCAAGGTAGTTAGACTATCCGCTCTCTGCTTTCAAATTTCTTTTTGCTCTTCCTTTTCTTTTTGACATGGGCTTTCATGCAAGTTGCCAAATCCCTGGCTATCGCCAGGGAAGTTATCCACGGTGAAAAGACCATCGTGCGGGAGGCCCAAAAAGAGGCCGAGGATACTCGCGCTCGAGCAGAAACGACAGAGAAGGCCTTAGAATCAGCCAAGACCGCCCGGGCTGATGAAATAAAAGCGGCTGAGAACCGGGCAGAGATTGAGTCCAACCGCCTACGGGCGGCCCTCAACCAGCTCATGGAGGCCGAGAATGCCATCGCGGCTAGGGACCTGCACATCTCCGAATTGGTCGCAACCATCCAAGCGGCCGATAGTCAGTGAGTGAGGCCGAAGAAAAGGAAAGGATGGCGGAGGAGAGGATGAGGGAGGCTGAAGAAAGGGCGAAGGGAGCGGAGGAGGAAAGGAATCTAGCCCTGGAGGCCGAGAGGATAGCAGTGGCAGCCCTGGCTGCTGAGAGGGGAGCTTTAGCGCTGAGGTGGAGGCAGCTGTCAAAGTCAGGACCGCTAGAGTTATTGAAGAATTTCGGGCGTCCGAGAATTTCATGGATGAGCTGACTGAAGCTTCGATGGGGGCATATCTTCAAGGGTTCCAGTGTGGGAAGGAAAAGGTGGCTAAAGACTTATATTTTTCCCAGGCCCTTGAAGTGGAGCCGGACCGCCTCTCCGAGATGGGCTCTTTGATGATGAGGACGCACCTGCTGACTCATGAGCCCTATACTTTATTTGTTTTTGTGAGCCCGACTTGGTCGGCATTTTGTAAGCACTTTCAAATTAATGAAATACACTCCTTTCAATGAAATTTGTCTCCGCTTGATTGCAACTGTCACTTCAAACTCTTTGGCAGCCGACGTGGGACCCTTAGGGGCTTCGTCGGTGTCGAGCAATCTGTAACTTACTCTTGGATAGCCTCAACTTGGCTTCGTAGGACCAAATCTTGGGGTCGGCAGGTACGAATTCCCAGTTCTCGACAGAGCGTAGGACTCGAAGTTCAAGATAAAATCGAGCCTCCCGAGCTGCTTGCACGTTGCTTCGCCAACGGTACGCAGGGTTTGTGCCTGGCTAGCCCAGGGCTTTCGTGCCGACTGGGTCGGAATTAAGCTGCTGAGAGCCAGCAGCACGCCGCTCTGCCAGTGGTACACTGGGCTTTGTGCCTAGCTGGCCCAGGGCTTCGATGCCGACGGGGTCGGGCTTAAGTTGCTGAGAACCGGCAGCACGCCGCTCTGCCAGTGGTACACTGGGCTTTGTGCTTGGCTGGCCCAGGGCTTTGGTGCCGACCGGGGTCGGGCTTAAGTTGCTGAGAGCCGGCAGCACGCCGCTCTGCCAGTGGTACACTGGGCTTTGTGCCTGGCTGGCCCAGGGCTTTGGTGCCGACCGGGTTGGGCTTAAGTTGCTGAGAGCCGTAGCACGCCGCTCTGCCAGTGGTATATTGGGCTTTGTGCCTGGCTGGCCCAGGCTTTGGTGCCGACCAGGGTCGGGCTTAAGTTGTTGAGAGCCGGTAGCACGCCGCTCTGCCAGTGGTACACTGGGCTTTGTGCCTGGCTGGCCCAGGGCTTTGGTGCCGACCGGGTCGGGCTTAAGTTGCTGAGAGCCGACAGCACGTCGCTATGCCAGTGGTACACTGGGCTTTGTGCCTGGCTGGCCCAGGGCTTTGGTGCCGACCGGGGTCGGGCTTAAGTTGCTGAGAGCTGGAAGCACGCCGCTCTGCCAGTGGTACACTGGGCTTTGTGCCTGGCTGGCCCAGGGCTTTGGTGCCGACGGGGTCGGGCTTAAGTTGCTGAGAGCCGACAGCACCCCGCTCTGCCAGTGGTACACTGGGCTTTGTGCCTGGCTGGCCCAGGGCTTTGGTGCTGACCGGGGTCGGGCTTAAGTTGCTGAGAGCCGGCAGTATGCGCTCTGCCAGTGGTACACTAGGCTTTGTGCCTGGCTGGCCCAGGGCTTTGGTGCCGACCGGGTCGGGCTTAAGTTGCTGAGAGCCAGCAGCACGCCGCTCTGCCAGTGGTACACTGGGCTTTGTGCCTGGCTGGCCCAGGGCTTTGGTGCCGACCGGGGTCAGGCTTAAGTTGCTGAGAGCCGGCAGCACGCCGCTCTACCAGTGGTACTCTGGGCTTTGTGCCTGGCTGGCCCAGGGCTTTGGTGCCGACCTGGGTCGGGCTTAAGTTGCTGAGAGCCGGCAGCACGCTGCTCTGCCAGTGGTACATTGGGCTTTGTGCCTGGCTGGCCCAGGGCTTTTGTGCCGACCGGGGTCGGGCTTAAGTTGTTACACTGAGGTACTAGAACCCACATTCATTAATACGAAATGATGGGTGAAGACCCAGAAGAATACAAGCAAGATATCTTATGTAAGAAAGGGATGTACTACTGATAGTACGACGAAGGTTGTCAGCGTTCACGTCCGGGAAAGTGGTTTCCCATCCAAGCTCTTCAATCTTGTATGCTCCATGGCGGAGTGCTTCGGTAATCCGGTAAGGCCCTTCCCAGTTCGGAGCCAGCTTACCTCCTTCCGTCGGCCTCGAGACTTCAGCTCGTCGAAGGATTAGGTCTCCCGGCAGGAAAGTCCTAGGACGCACATGGGCATTGTAATATTTGGCGGCCCGTTGCCGGTAGACCACCATCCGAAGTCGCGCTTGGTCTCGCATTTCCTCCACTAGGTCAAGGTTGGCTCTGCCGGTCTGGGTTGTCTTCCTCGTTGTACGACTCTACCCGAGGGCTCGGTGAGCCAACCTCTACCGGGATGATAGCTTCGGACCCAAAGACTAGGCTGAATGGGGTCTCACCGTGGGGGCTCGTGGCATTGTGTGGTAGGCCCACAGCACATTGGGGAGCTCCTCCACCCACCGTCCCTTACAGTCATCCTGCCGGTTCTCAGTCCTTGGAGAATGATTCGATTAGTTACCTCGGCGCCCCGTTGGTCTGAGGGTGCCCGACGGAAGTGAATTTCTGGCGGATGCCCAGTTCGGAGCAGAATTCTCGGAAGGGCGTGTTGTCAAACTGTCGGCCATTGTCGATGACCAGGGTGTGCGGCAGTCCGAACCGGCATATAATGGACTTCCAAAAGAAGGATCTCACCTTGCTTTCCATGATCTTAGCAAGGGCCTTGGCTTCAATCCACTTGGTGAAGTGATCAACGGCCACCAGGAGGAACTTTCGTTGTCCGAAGGCCGAGGGAAATGGTCCCAAGATATCCATACCCCACTGGGTGAAGGGCCAGGATGCCACTAAGGGGGTTGACTGAGATGGCGGCTGTCGCTGGATATTAGCATGGCGTTGACAGCTATCACATCTCTTAACGAGCTCGGCTGCGTCCTCCTTCATGGTCAACCAAAAGTACCCCTGTCATAGGGCCTTGTAAGCTAGGGCTCTGCCCCCAGGTGACTTCTGCAGATGCCTTCATGAATCTCCCATAGGATGTAGTCTGATTCTGCTGGTCCCATGCACCTGAGGACCGGGTATGAAAATGATCTTCGATAAAGCTTCCATCTATCATCAAGAACCTTGGGGCCCTCCGCTTGTGTAGCTTGGCCTCAGCTGGGTTCTCTGGGAGAGTGCCGTCGGTCAAATATCGGACGTAGGCGCCCATCCAGGAGGGCTCTTGCTCAACCGGCAGTGCTTCATCCGCAACTTCAATGCTCGGGGCCTGGAGGTGTTCCACATATGTTCTTCCCAGCGTCCATCGGCCGAAGTGGCTAGACAGGATAGTGTGTCGGCCCTAGCATTCTCCACTTGGGGAATGTAGCTGACACGAAAGTAAGAGAACCGAGAGGCTTGGAATTGCACCTTGCTCAGGTAATGGGACATGGTCGGGTCCCTAGCTTCGTACTCCCCAGTGATCTGCCCAGAAATAAGCTGAGAGTCCGTGAAGGCCCTTAAACGCCCTGCGTCTAGCTCCTCAGCCAACCTCATTCCCGCTAACAAGGCTTCATACTCCGTCTGGTTGTTAGTTGCCGGGAACTGGAATCTAAGAACATACTCCACCACTTCCCCCTCAGGGCTCGCAAGAATGAGTCCGGCTCCGCTTCCCTAAGAATTTGCTGCTCCATCTATATGCAAAATCCAGTCCTCTTTTTCTGCCTCCTCAGTTGAGGGAGGGTCCACACACTCCTCCGGGCGTATCTCCTCCAAACCCTTCTCGGTCCAGGAACACTCAACCAAGAAATCAGCTATCACCTGAGACTTCATGGTCGACCTTGGTCGGATGGATAGGTCAAATTCACTCAGTTTGATGCCCATTTGGCTAGCCGACCGGAGGTGTCAGGGCGAGACAAGATGGTCTGAAGAGGTTGGTCCGTGAGCATCACGATGGGATGAGCCTGAAAGTAGGGTCGGAAGCATTGGGCAGAGACCACCAGGGAAAAAATGATCTTCTCGGTTCTAGAGTATATGGTCTCAGCATCATGAAGTACCTTGCTGGTGTAGTAGACCGGCCTCTGGACTCCATCAACATCCATGCGCACGAGCACAAAACTGACAGCTTCTAGGGAGGCTGCGAGATACAGGAAGATCTCCTCCCCACTCTTTGGCTTGGACAACAGGGGGGGTGGATAGAAATTGCTTCAACTCTTTGAAGGCATCCTGACATTCCTTTGTCCACTCGAAGCCATTGACCTTGCGTAGCGCCTTAAAGAAGGTCAGGCACCTTTCTGCCGATCTTGACATGAAGCGACTCAAAGCCGCCACCCTCCCGGTTAGGCGTTGCACCTCCTTCTTGTTAGCTGGGGGCCTCATATCCAAGATAGCCTTGATCTTGTCAGGATTGGCTTCAATCCCTTGCTGGGTTACCATAAAGCCCAGAAACTTGCCTACCGCCACTCCGAAGGCACACTTGTGGGGGTTAAGCCTCATCCGATACTGGCGCAGGTTGTTGAAGGTATCCTCGAGGTCGGCGACATGGTCAACAGCAATGGTGCTCTTGGTCAGCATATCATCTACGTACACCTTCATGTTACGCCCGATCTGGTCCTCAAAGACCTTATTCATCAACCTTTGATAGGTGGCTCCGGCATTCTTCAGCCCAAACGACATCACCTTATAGCAGTAAATCCCTTTTTCTGTAACAAAAGAGGTGGCTTCTTCATCTACCAGGTTCATCCTGATCTGATTGTACCCCAAGAATGCGTCCATGAACTAAGAGTCTCATGCCCGGACGTGGCGTCCACCAGCTGGTCGATTCAGGGTAACGGAAAGCTATCTTTGGGGCATGCCTTGTTGAGGTCGGTGAAGTCCACGCACATCCTCCATCTCCCACTGGCCTTGCGAACCATCATGACATTCGCCAGCCAGTCCGGATAGTGCACCTCGCGGATATGACCGGCCGCCAGTAGCTTCCACACCTCCTCATCCATGGCCTTTTGTCGATCGAGGGCGAAACTCCTTTTCTTCTGCCGGATAGGTCGGCACTCCGCCCTAATGTTAAGTTGGTGGGTAATCACCTCTTCTGAATTCCTGGCATATCGGACGCCGACCAGGCGAAGACGTCTGCATTAGCTCGCAGAAAGGTGAGGAGTCGGTCACGAGCCTCCTCCGGGAGTAGGGCTCCAATCCGATTGTTCTCATTGGGTCCTCCCCGAGGGGGAAAGTAAGTAGGCGCTTGGTCGGCTCTCCTCTTCTCTCTAGGTCTCGAGGATCCAGCATCTCAGGTACTGGTGCGGGTGCCATCCCCTGCAGACTAGGGGCCATGTGGTAGCAAAGTGAGGGTGGATTCTGCTCTCTCCGCATCTCCCCGACTCCTTCGCTGGTAGGAAACCTCACGAGGAGCCTCTTAGTGGATATGACAGCATCCAAAAGATTGAGCTCAGGCCTCCCGAGGATCGCGTTGTAAGCAAGGGGCACAGAACCACCAAGAAATTCATGAAAACCGTACTTTGACATGGGGTTGTGCCAGCCGTAACAGGGAGAGTGACCTCCCCCTCGACTTTCACAGAATCTCCAGTAAACCCCATCAGGGGCGTGACGATGGGCCGGAGCAGATCGGGCGATAGGTTCATGCGAACAAAAGCGTCATAGTTCAAAACATCCATAGAGCTCCCACTATCAACTAGAATTCTCTTTACAGGATGTTTAGCGATCATCATGGATACGACGACGCTGTCATCATTTTTGTTTACCATCTCCTCTAAGTCCTTTTTAAAGAAAGGAATTACAGAATCCAACTCCCCATCCCCTCTCGGCCTCTTCGGCTGGCCTCCTGCCCCCAAGGAAATTATTGCCACCGTCTTCTCTATTGGGGCATTGTCGATCATCGGTGGCGGGGGCGCTGACGGGTCAGGAGCTCCCGGGTTGTTTCTCTGGACGAACTTTCTCAGGTAGCCTCATTGGATAAGGTCTTCTATAGCCTTCTTTAGCTGGCGACAGTCGTCAGTATCATGGCCGTGATCCCGGTGATAGCAATAATATATGATCTTATTGCAAGGGATCTTCGGGTTTATTAGAGGAGGGCACTGAAGATAAGACTCCCCTTCAATCTCGAGCAAGATCTGCAATATCGGGGCGAGTAATGGGGTGTAGGATCCATCTCTTGGTGTAGGGGATCGGGGACGGTTGTCTGGCTTGCCTGGAGGCTCAGGTCTTCTAGGGCGAGCTTCGAAGGTTCGGTCGGGCCGGCTTCTTGGAGATGCTCCTGCTAGCCTCGCACCGAGAGAAGTCGGCCTCGTCAGTTCGAATGTATTTCTGGGCCCGGGTCAAGAGCTCGGCGTAGGAGCCGGACGGCTTCTTGTCGAGGGAGTACGCGAAGCGAGACGGGCGAAGCCCTCGCTTCAAGGCCAAAGTGGCCACTGAGTCTTCAAGATTGTAGACCTCCAGGGCCGCTTCCTTGAACCGAGCGACGTAATCCCGTAAGGACTCACCGCTCTTCTGCTGGACGGCGAAGAGGCTATCTGCTACCCTTGGAATCTTTCGGTAGGCATCAAAATGGGCCAAGAAAGCTCTTTCCAATTGGCGGAAGGAATCAATACTCCGTGGTGGCAGACGGGAGTACCAAGCTCGGGCGGCCTTCTTCAGGGTGGCTGGGAAGGCGATGCACATGAGCGAATCGATGGCCCCCTGGAGTTGCATGAGAACTTTATAACTTTCCAAGTGGTCCAAGGGGTCTGTGGTTCCGTCATAAGGATCTAGCTGGGGAAGGCGGAACCGGGTGGAGATGGGCTCTTCCATGATGCGGCGAGACAACGAAGGCCGGTTGTCGTAATCCATCTCTGGTAGGTGAGTGATCCGGCAGCTAAGTTCCTCCAACCTCTGGTTATACTCGTCGAGTCAACGCTCGGCTCGATGGGCCATCCGACCATCAAAAGACCCCTCCCCGAAGATTCAGAGGATGGAGAACGGGGACGGCGATGTCGGTGGGGGCGCTCCGCCTCCTTCCCATGCTGCCACTTAGAGAGATACTGGCATGGCGGGAAGGCGACCAGTGTCTCTTAGAGGCTTCCCGGTGGTGAGGCTTGGGCGGAGCTTGATGGTGGTGATCCCCCGGCACCGGTGATCTCCTTCGGGAGGAATGCTGGCTGGGTTACACCACCCCTAGGACTGATGGATTTGGCTCCGGCTGCTGTGGGGCCGCCTGTTGGTGCAGCAGGCCTTGAACCGCCGCTGCCAGGGATTGGACTTGCGTGGCTAAGGCGGCGAATCGATCTTCCTGGAACTGCTGCGGAGGAGGCGCAAGGACATCGACAGGAGGAGCGGAATGTCCAGCCTCTTGGGGATGCAGCGATGCCAGAACGCTGGCCGGGAGAGCCGAGGGGGCAGCCGCGGGTGGATCGGCTCCTCGGCGCTGCCCCCCAGCGCAACTGGCAGAGACTCCCTTCGTACGGGTCGTCACCATGGCTTCAAGAGCTCGAGAAGAGAGATTGCAGATTGCTGGTTCGATGTTTTTCTCTTTCCACCCCTACCTGGCGCGCCAATCTGATGACGCCAAGTCACTTTCTTCAAGCGTCGGGGAAGATGGACGTCCTTCTCTCCAGATCCCTGCAAGAAAAGTCCCCAGAGACCGGATGCTCCGGTGGGGACCCTCCGATGCTCAAGTTAGTCACTTGGGATCAGATGAGAATTGTTCAGCTGAAGGGAGCTGAAACAGTTAGGGTTTTAGCTAGTAGGAAGAAAACTAGAAAACCAGGGTTCAAGGATCCTTACAGCGGGGCGCGTGCTTTTATACCTGTTCGAATGTCCCCCTTCTATTCCTAAGATCACTGATTTTTAGGAGCCCAGTTCAATAATGAGCAAAATATGGGACCGACGATGACAGGTCGTACTATCATCGTACACACCGGATGCATCATGAGTTACTGTCAGTACGACCTCACAGATGTCTCGCATCTGGGGTTGCATCTGGTGCGTGCCACCACTGGACATGACCTGCACAGCAACGGGCAGGTGGTGATCCGTATACCATAACGGGGTATGGCCATGCACAGTGGCAAAGATACAACGGATCATATGCCGTTATGAGGTATGGCCACCTCCTTCCACGGTGTGCGGTGGATTATGTGGGCATGCCAGGTGGCCCAGAACAACCTGACCATGCGCCGGGGATTGAGATACCGTTCATGTGCCCCGAGACCGAGAGGGAGGTCCCGGGGGTTGATATACTGTTCATGTGCCCTAAGACCGAGAGAGAGGTCCCGGGGATTGATATACTGTTCATGTGCTCCGAGACCGAGAGGGAGGTCTCGGGGGTTGATGTAGCTCCCGTCAGCTACCGCTATCTTTGCCGTTCATTCTAACGGCACAGGATCAGCCATATCAGGATCATTGACAAAGGCTTTATGTCATAAAAATGAATGGTTTTCTTCATGAGAAAAAGGTCATTGGTACCGTCTCATCACGAAATGAATAAATGGTTGAAGCCAAGGAGGATTGACATCTTAATAATAATAATTTAGTTTGTAGTCTTTTTTCACCTATATTTATGTAAAAGAGGTTGCCACATGACATCATTTGCACTTTTCCAGTGTTTCTAATCAATTGTTTTGTTATAGCACGAACGAGTAAGTAGGTGCTCAGAGTTTTTCCGCTATTCATGACTTTGCTTATCTTCCAACACATGACTTCCTTTAGTTACCTGTGAATTAGTTGTAATGTATGAGCAATATGAGCTCAGTGAATAAATGCAAGACCAAAGCGGCCTTGTTTTTATGATCTAATATTCTATGTCAAGCTTATGTTTTGGTAGATTTGATATGGTTACTGGTTGAAAAATTTAAGGCCATTTAGCCTATTTTATCATATCAAAATATGAAGGCAGACATCTTATGATCTAATTGAGTCCCTTAATTGATGGAGTCGGATGTTCCTCCACGAATTTTAAATTGAAATCGCCTTCTTCTTTTGGCATGCGAGCTGAAAGAAACATTAAAATTGGGTAAAAATTACAGCCAAAAAATATCGATAAATTAATTACAGGGACATGCTACTCGCTGCAACAAAAAAAAAAAAAAAAAAAATGACGATCGTCTGGAACAAAGGAATCTACCAGGGCTAGGAGAATGCGAGTCGAAAGAGACGCAGGCTGAGACACCAAGGCGAAGGGTGGCAATCCAATTTCGAATGGATACAATTGATCTATGTGGATCCCAGCTCGCCGAATATGCATGCCGGCGCTACCGACAAGCTGAGGCCGGTCAAGAGCTCAGAGTTAAGGTGAGAAAAAAGGTGGTGGTATGCTCTTGTCCAGTCTTCCCCTCACCTCGGTCGGCCAACAAGGCATGAGACGGGGGATGGCCGAACTTTTTGTAAATCCTCCTCCTAATACTTGAACCTCTACTATTACAATGGCAGAAGTCTGTGCATGGAGAACAAAAATACGATTTGATGTTGCCATCGGCTTGCACCATGGCATGCGCATTCTTCCACTGGTCGTCATAGTCTTTTGGTATTTTTTATACTCAAGGAATCCAGGACCATGGTTGTTTCATTGAAATATTAATTTCATGTCATTTGGATCAATTTGAATAAATTTGGAGCACGCATCTTCATTGCTGAATTCACCATCGAGGTAGAATATGCTGCTACACTTCTAATGCAATGAAAGAGGCTCTTGGCACAAAAAGTAAAGAGCCTCAAGGTGCAATCTTTCCTATGGAAGAGGATACATGTTGTAATGTGAGGGACGGATGGCCATAACAGGATGAAGCTATATGGAATCAAAGTAGGATATGGAACAGCTGTCATGGTTTTGACGTAGTTAATTTAACCGGGGTGCAACTATTGGTTATCATGTAGCTTTAGGGTGCTTGCCAGCTGTTCGTGATCAACTTAGCCGGCCATGATATGCGTGAGTGAATCTGAAACCAAGTAATATTTTTGCACCAGTAAATCATCAGAGACCAAAGTCATAATGAGGACAGCACCCAGAAGTTAGCTAGGTTAGGTGGTACACTGCTGGGGAGAATTTTACAGCCCATGAGTTTTGACATTCAGGCAAGATAATCTTAGATAATCTTCTTTTTGAATTCTGGCATAGAGATTCTTTCTTTCATCCATGAAACCTTGAGCGTATTACTGAACCGCATTCATTGTGAGCAGCCACTACGAAAAATATTAATATATAATCCAAACATATGACAATCCCAACAGAAAAGAATGGGAACATTGAATGTCAGACCATTCTCCCCACAAATCCTCTTAAGGAACGTGTATGTAATTGAAAGCAAACTTTTGGAGAGAGTGAATCCCTTCGAGCGCTCATGCTTGTGTTCCCTAGAATGCCTACCACCCCTGCATCCCTATTTGTTCAAAAATTCTAATTCATAATCTGCAGTAAAGGTTGTGCCCAACTTGATGATCTAACATGATTGTTGCTCAACCATGGAGGTTGGGCAGGTATGATGGAATCAATTGATGGAGATCAATAGATTTCTCGTTCTGCTGCTGCTCGCATAAGCTATTCCCTTCTGAATCAAAGTATGCATCCATCATGGACTCCGTTCGAACATATAAGGTCAGGCTATCAAACAGCATCTTCCAGAAATTGTCATCTTTCCTGTGAAGTGCACTGTATCCACACCTTGCAACACAGCAAAACGTGTGCAAATTCTGAGGCTCAATCCTTTCCACAATAAATCGATCATCCAAAGGAACTGCGTGGACTGGAAGGTACTTCAAACAAACAATATGACGACAGTGTGAATGGCAGGGAGGCTGGTTATGAGGTGGGAGAAGATATGAGGAACACCACTAGCCATTCTATTGGAAAATATTTTTTGATCTTACAAAAAAATTCCTTTCTAAAATTGCTAGAAATATGTTATAGAAATTTAAATATACAAATAAAGTAAACTAAAAGATAAGATGGATCAAACCAGGATCGAGGCGTGTTAGACACTGCCCTAAGATCAGATTTTTGCCCCTTCGTGCAGGTTATTGGCGATCTGTCCTCAAGGTACAAATCCGGCTCAACCCGATCCTCCTACTACGAGCACGATCGTATGAAGGTGCACCGAGCACGATCGATTTACCTTCATATGCCCAAGAAAGATTAATAAAATATATAAATAAAATAAGATAAAACAAATTATATAGGGCTACTTCAAATCATTCATCTCAAATCATCCTTTTCCATCTTGAATCCTTGAGCCTATTTATAGGCTCGGCCCATAAAAACTCCAACGGCTCAGCCCATAATGACCTTAAAGGCCTAATAGTAGTTAGCCCTAAATTATGTTAAAAACGGACTAATAAATTAATTATTTAAGCCATTTGGACGTTGGCTCACCCAACGTTGCAAGCGTTCAGCTGAACGCTTGGGTGAGAGTTCAGCTCAAGCCCACAAAAGTTAATAAATAAATAAATAAATAAATAAATATAAGATATATTTTAGGGCATCTTATACTGCGCAATAGGTGAGGTGTCCTGTAGACTTGAACCTCACTTAGTGTTGATTGTATACATCTGAAGGAACCATAGTGGATTAGACCTTGAACTAGGTCCTTTGACTCAGACTTCTACTAATCACACATACAGTATGGATCAATTGGGTTTAAGCGGTTAGCGCATATTAAAGGCCTTGCGCTTAGTACCTTGATTTTTCATGAGAATTCTTTAAGGTTAGCACAAACCTTTAGTCACGGCCTAATATGACAATTCTCATATAGGTGAATCCTCCAAGGGTATTTATGACAATACCCTGCATATAACCTACCTCGGATCCATTAAGAGTATGACTCAACCTTACACAAATTTACTTTGTCACTTTACAAGAGCACTCATCATAGGGATGTGATGAAAATTTTTTCAAAAATTTGTACTCTAACAAGATCACTCAATCAGCTTCGTTTCTACCACATTGAACCTCATTCATGGGATCTCCAATCACAGAGGTTGGGTATCCACTACTGGCGACCAAATAATGGGCTTAAGCCACATCCCCCTCGATGAATCTAGGACTCCACTCCTAGATAACTCCTTGGTTAATTAATCTACCAAATTCTTCTCAGCAAATTCCAAAGAGATAACATTTTTTTTACTAGACCTCAAATAAGAGAATCAAGCAAAGATATATTAGAATTGAATATCAAATACAAGGTAAACAATAAGTTGGATATTCCAACAATCATGAGATTATTTAGTAAATTATAAAAACTTTTATTAAATCTCATGACAATAGATTTCAAGAGACTCAAAATAGAGCATTTATATGATATACCTTGTCACAAAAGTTCATCCATTCTTTACCATTTGGTAACATGAAAGATTCACAATAATAGGTAAGCAATAAGTATTTCCCAATGCTATCACTTTTGTCATTGTCATGTAAATAATAAGATAACATCAAACCTGATAGATATAAAATAGGGAAAATTATAACTTCAACTTAGGTCCCGTTTGGTAGAGCTGTTGGCAAATTTTTTTTTTTAAATACTACATGCTGTTAGCAGTAAAATTATAACTTCAAATATACATATTTGAATGCCCTATTCACATGTCCACAAATCCACTGAACCATCTAAGTGTTTGCAGTTAAGAAGGCAAGAAAAAATTGGAGAAATTAGAAATTCTGTCAAGCAACCAATCCTGATATTTTGGTGACAGGCTGTCCCATCTAAAAGGTGATTTTTCTTATTCCCAAAAATCAAAACGTGGCGATTAAAAGGCTTCACCATCCCTCTGACTCTCTCTTTCTCACTTCTTCTCGAAAAGAAAGACCTGTACATGCGTAGGCAATTAGCATAAAAGGGCCCTGGGCATTCAAACATCCCCTCATGAATCTCAGATGCGTAGCTACCCTAACATTAGGGATGTCTTGTACATGAGAAGAAAGGAAAACAATAATGTGTATGGATGAGAATGTGAGATGCATGAATGGTGGAGGGATGAGATGGACCACAGTTCCCATAATGTCATAATTTTCATTGCAGTGCAAACTGCCTTCTAAATTGATAGTAGTTTCCCAAATAAGATATGGTTGGTTATGTAGTGCCAATTACCATGTCTAAGTCTCCAATTTACCATTAAGGCAAAAAGCATCTCATTTAGCAATAAGATCTCTATAGGGTTTTGAGGAGTAGTGGTGCAATGAAGAGAAATATTAATCATGATGGGAAACTTTGATTCATAACAGTCTACATAAGGAAAACCACGTTCATATTGGAGAAAATATGATATAAACAAGAAACTAATAACATTCCAAGTAAATTTTCTATCATGAGTCTTGGTAATATATTTGTGGAGTGACCCTCCTAGTCAAGCAGCATGTATAACATCAGAAAAGAAATGGAATAAATATTAAGTCAAATAAAAAATTAGATAAAATTATTTGGAGTCAAGACAGACAAAATTTACTATCAACATTATATTAGCAAGCAGTATTTCAAGAGATAATTATGGATGATCATAATTTAGCATAACAATATTTGCACCATTAATGCACAGGCATTTCAGGGTGGCATGAAAACTTTATATGTTGAGCTAATGCAAAAACAGAATAAGAAGATGGAATAAAAATCTAGCAATTTCTAGAAAAGAAGGAAAAATCTGATCCTTAGCTGTTGGAAAATATTTTTTGATCTTACAAAAAATCCCTTTCTAAAAATTGCTAGAAATATATTATAGAAATTAAAAATATAAATAAAGTAAAATTTATAAAATTTCTCATGCCATTGTTTAGGAGCCTGTTTAAGACCATAAAGGGACTTGATAAGTTTACAAACCTTGTCTTCTTGTCCCTTTACAACAAAACCTTCAAGCTGTTCCATATAGATCTCCTCCTCAAGATCTACATTTAGGAACGCAGTCTTCACATCTATTTGATGAATGATTAACTTATGAATGGAAGCAATGGCAAGAAGTGATCTAAGGGTTGTTATTCTAGCTACAGGAGAATATGTATCAAAGAAATCTAACCCTTTTTTTTTGTTATACCCTTTGGTTACTAATCTAGCCTTATACTTTTCTATTGAACCATCAGGTCTGAATTTCTTCTTAAATACCCACTTACACCCTAAAGGTTTGCATTCAGGGGGTAAATCAGATAAGATCCAAGTTTCATTTTGTAAGATTGAATTAAATTTAGAAAGAATAGATTCCTTCCAAAAAGGAGCATCAAGAGAAGACATCGCCTCTGAAAAAGAAGAAGGTTCGCCTTCGACTAGGAAAGTAAAGAAACCTTCACCAAGATCTTTTTCTTTCCTTTTCCTTGAACTTTTTCTAGTTCAGAAGGTTCACCTTCAGGATTAGATATTTTCCTTTTCTTTGACTCATTAGAAGACCTAGCTTTCAAAGAATCATGAACCAAGTAATGATTAGAAGAGAGTTGATTTGGTACTTGATTCTTGAAAGGAAAAACATTTTCAACATAAGTAGCATCTCTTGATTCGATAGGAGTATTATTTAAGAGACCACTTATATCATAGTTTATCACTAGGAACCTATTTGTACTGCTATCTAAGGAATAACCTATAAAGATAGTATCTACAGTTTTAGGTCCTATTTTTCTTCTCTTAGGTTCATGTATTCCTACCTTAGCTAAGCATCCCCACACTTTAAGATAATATAGCCTGGGTGTTCTACCTTTCCAAAGCTCAAAAGGTGTTTTAGGACTATCCTTAAAGGGTATCCTATTTAAAATATAACATGCAGCTAAAAGAGCTTCCCCCACAAGTTCTCGGGTACACCTGAACTTATTAACATTGAGTTAACCATATCTATTAATGTACGATTTTTTCGTTCAGCTACACCATTAGACTGAGGAGAGTATGGTGGTGTAACTTTTTGAATAATCCCATATTCTTGACAAAATAGAGTCATTTTATTTGAAGTATATTCATCACCACGATCTGACCTAAATTTCTTAAGCTTTTCCTCAGTTTGGGTTTCAGCTTCTACCTTATAAATCTTAAACTTATCTAATACTCTTTTGATCCTAGCTTTCACTTGAAGAAAAATTTAGGTGACCCAATTAATCAATTAAAATATTCTCAAATTATAGGATCTCTCTTGTATGTAGCAAAGGACAAGACCTGATATAGCCTATGCTGTAGGAAGGCTCAGTAGATATAATTAAAATCCTAATCAATCTCATTGGGTAGCCTTAGAAAGAGTGTTCCGATATTTAAAGGAAACACTTAATCTCTCTTTGATGTTCACTGAATACCCTGAGGTAGTTGAGGGTTATAGTGATGCTAATTGGGTCACTGATTCTCATGATTTAAAATCAACCACCGAAATGTTTTTCTTCTTGACGGTGCTTTTATTGCTTGGGGATCCACTAGGCAAACTATTATTTCTAGAAGCACCATGAGGCTGAGTTGATAGCTCTGATACCACATGTAATGAGGCAGAGTGGATAAAAAATCTAATATCAGAGCTACCATTGGTACCTAAGCCAATTCCAGCTATATCAATCCATTGTGATAACTTGTCCTTAGCCGTTAGAAAAAGGAGTTTTGAATTTAAAATTTAAAATTCAAAATTCAAATTTGAAATTCAAATTTTAAAAAAATTGTTGGAAAAAAGGTAAAAAATAAAAAATAAAAAAGGGACCCACACGATCATTAATGCTCGTGTGGGCTTGGGCTGAACGCTCACCCGAGCGTTCAGCTGAACGCTTGCAACGTTGGGTGAGCCAACGTCCAAATGGCTTAAATAATTAATTTATTAGTCCATTTTTAACATAATTTAGGGCTAACGGCTATCAGGCCTTTAAGGTCATTATGGGCTGAGCCGTTGGAGTTTTTATGGGCCGTGCCTATAAATAGGCTCAAGGATTAAGATGGAAAAGGATGATTTGAGATGAATGATTTGAAATAGCCCTATATAATTTGTTTTATCTTATTTATTTATATATTTTATTAATCTTTCTTGGGCATCTGAAGGTAATCGTTGGGTTTGCACCTCCACACGATCGTGCTCGTAGTAGGAGGATTGGGTCGAGCCAGGTCATTGTACCTTGGGGACAGATCGCCAACAACCTGCACGAAAGGGCGAAAATCTGATCCTTAGGCAGTGTCTAACACGCCTCGGTCCTGGTTTGATCCATCTTATCTTTTGGTTTACTTTATTTGTATATTTAATTTCTATAACATATTTCTAGCAATTTTTAGAAGATTTTTTGTAAGATCAAAAAATATTTCCAACAGCTAAGGATCAGAAAGTGTAGATATTGATTTAAGATTGGAATAACCAAACTTCTTGATCATTTTTCTATAGAATGAGAAAGAGAGAGAGAGCTATCCTTCATGGGACTTGATCGATAAGCTTCATCCCTAGGATTACATCCGTTTCACCTAAATCTTTCATGTCAAACTTAGAAGAGAGGAAAGATTTAACACTTGAAATAATTTTAAGAGATGTTTCAAAATTAAAATATCATCTACATATAAGCAAAGGATTACACAATCATTGTCGATGATTTTAGAATAAACATACTTATCATGATTATTGATTTGAAATCCAAAAGATAGAATAATTTGATCAAATTTCTCATGCCATTGTTTAGGAGCCTGTTTAAGACCATAAAGGGACTTGATAAGTTTACAAACCTTGTCTTGTTGTCCCTTTACAACAAAACCTTCAGGTGTTCCATATAGATCTCCTCCTCAAGATCTACATTTAAGGAACGCAGTCTTCATATCCATTTGATGAATGATTAACTTATGAATGAAAGCAATGGCAAGAAGTGATCTAAGGGTTGTTATTCTAGCTACAGGAATATTATCAAAGAAATCTAACCCTTTCTTTTGGTTATACCCTTTAGCTACTAATCTAAAATTCTAGCTACCTCTAACCCTTTTTTTTGGTTATACCCTTTGCTACTAATCTAGCCTTATACTTTATTGAACCATCAGGTCTGAATTTCTTCTTAAATACCCACTTACACCCTAAAGGTTTGCATCCAGGGGTAAATCAGATAAGATCCAAGTTTCATTTTGTAAGATTGAATTAAATTCAGAAAGAATAGCTTCCTTCCAAAAAGGAGCATCAGGAGAAGACATCGCCTCTGAAAAAGAAGAAGGTTCGCCTCGATCAGTTTGATTCCTTTTAACTTTAATTTAGATTTTAAATTTAAATTTTAGATTAATTATTCTAGCATTTTTTAAATTTTTTTTTTAAAATTCAAAATAATTTTTCTAACACATTCAGCGTACACAAGCCAATTCCTTGGACACAGACCAGGCCCCAGGACCAAGGCTCATGGTCCAGGCCAACGAGACCTTGAAGTGCATCTCAGACTCACACGCTTCATGGTACCATAATGCCAATAATACATGATGAGGAGGAAGTCTGCCACAAAGACAAGCGGAACTCAACTACCTTGTTTGGACTTGAGTATACTGCAGAGAAATATATGACCCCCACTAACAAAGAATGGCAAAGCTGAGGGCAAAGATCCAGTGACTCTGCCATACCAAAAGCATTATAGGGATTATAAGAAATGTTGCCACCACAAAACTATCACACCAGCAGTTCCTGCACAAGTATACTAGCATAAACTATAAATCAAAGTGAGGGCCAGTTAAATATATGTATGGGTGCTTATTATATGAGTTATTAGTTGATTTTTTGCAATTGACTGGAAACAAAACAAAAGTAACCATTAGATAATAACAAGAAGTCAGTCACAATTTCTTCCGTTAATAGTCATTATAAAATAAGGCTGCAAACATATGCATGAATAGCAGGAGGGTGTTTGTCTGCAGCTACAACTAGCTGGTCAATAAACTCTACAGCTAGCTTTCAGGAGATTTGATATATTAAAATCAGCTACTGCATTCAAGGCTTGAACTTGTTGTTTGAAGATGATCAGCTGGTTAATTAGAGCAGCTGAGGTTGGTGGTGAAGGAGCAGAGAGGGTAGCCTTTTGCTGCCTAGTGCGATGTGGATGCCTCCCAGCACGATTGGTGAGAACCTTCGGCATGCGCATCACCACCAGAGCTATCTTAGAGGGGACGGAGACTTATAGCTCAAGAAGACAGAGCTTTCTTTCCTTCAACGCGTCCCCCCTTCATGGCGCGCCAATCTGTTGACGCCAAATCGCCGGCCTTGAGCATCCGGTCGCCTCCTCCAGCGAGCCCGGGGTCCTTCGGCGAGTTCCTTGCGCCTGCAGGCCTGCAAACAAGTCCCGGGGGCCGAAAATTCTGGTAGGGACTCTCTGACGCTCAAGTCAGCGCTCTGGGAAATAGCCGTGAGCTTGAGGAAGCTTGAAAGAGAAAGAGAGAGAGAGAGAGAGAGGCTCCGAGAAGAGCTCTCTCTGTGAGCGTTTAGGAGCGTTATGAGTGTGTTACCTGGTCGGGTCCCTCTTACCCTTTTTATAGATGCATGGAGTCCGTGGGCTTGGGGCGTGATTACTTGTCAGAACATTAATTGATGGCAACACAGTGGAGCTTACCTCCATATGAAGTATCGAGCTGCAGGCCGTCCTATCAGAGTAGGTGGTCGCAGGGCATGGCCGATCGCTACGGTGCTTGCCAAACATGTCCCTTACGTTACCTTTTTAGTTGTCCTATGCTGACAGTGATGGGTGATAAAGTTAGTCGTGTGAGTCCCAAGGTACAGCCGTTGGGGGAGAAGGATGATGTTGAGTTGAAGCCAACTGTCCCTCGTAGAACATTGATTATAGAGTGCTTGTGTGGCACCATTCATGCTCTCTGACGAGTTTCAGCAAAAGACCGATGGTGAACACTTGAATGACTGTTCACGGCCGGAGGGAGCTTGGCAGCTGCAGGTCCAAGGCCAAGCAAGAGTTGAGACCGAGAGGAGCAACATGGCAGCCATAAATGCCTTTATGTAGGGAGAGAGTAAGGTAATAAATGCATTAGAGGAATTGGGTGCACGTTGGCTTTGGAGGTGTCGGCCTTGGAGGTCTCGGCCTTGGAGGTGTCGGCCTTTGAGGTGTCAGCCTTGGTGGTGTCGGCCTTAGAGGTTGGGTTTGGTCGAAAGAGAGCATCGTGGCAGCCATAAATGCCTTTAATAAGGCAATAAATGCTTTAGAGTAATTGGGTATACGTGGCTTTATGAGGCCATAAATGCCTTGAGAGATATACCGTAGCCGAAGGGCCCCTTGGAGGCTAAAGCGGGGGTTGAGAATAATGCTCTTCAAGCCATTATGACCATTTCTACACCATTAAAGGCTCCAGCCCATTGACCCGACGGACCTTGGGGAACCCCGCACATAACGTGACCCTTTCTCCGTCTTATTCTCTTTCTTCGGTAAGAAATGCCGTGGATAGACGTTGGGAGCTGAGGCCGAAGGGGGGCTCCGTCAGTTCCCTTCCTTCACGATTCTCTAATAGCATTGGATTAGCCACATCAGATGCCTCCTCGCCCTTAAGACGAAGCGGGCCCACCCTAGCAAGGCGAAAGGGTCACCTCCCAAGTGGCTGATCCTCGCCTGACTTTAGGCCTTTAACTTTTGACATGAAGTTTGGATGTGGGTCCCCATCCACATGCTGCTGAGGCAAAGAACCAATGAAGCCGCAATGATGCTCCTGAGACAGAGGGAGCCGTTGAGGCTGCAATAATGCCGCGGAGGCAAAGATCAAGCCGCTAAGCTATAATAAGGCTGTTGAGGCTAAATAAGATGGCCGAAGCGGAAATAAAGACGCGGGGGCTACATAAATTGCCTTTGTGTATTTGATATCGACGTTGGAGTCGGTTTTGGCTTTTGATGCCTAGCTGGTCTCAGGCTTGAGTGTCGATTGTTCATTGGGCTTTGAGTGCCGTTGAGTCAGGCTTGTTGTTGAGAGCCAATGGTTCGTCGCTCTGCTAGTGGTACTCGAGCTTATGGTGCCGGCGCTTAGGGCCGGCCGAGGCCTTTCCTACTGGACCCGAGCTTTTTGTGCCGACCGGGGTCGGGCTTTAGTTGTTGAGAGCCGATGGTACATCGCTCTGCTAGTGGTACACTAGGCTTCGTGCCTGGCTGGCCCAGGGCTTTTTGTGCCGACCGGGGTCGGGCTTTAGTTGTTGAGAGCTAATGGTACATCGCTCTGCTAGTGGTACACTGGGCTTCATGCCTGGCTAGCCCAGGGCTTTTTGTGCTGACCGGGATCGGGCTTTTAGTTATTGAGAGCTGATGGTACATCGCTTTACCAGTGGTACACTTTGCTTCATGCCTGGCTGGCCTAGGGCTTTTTGTGCCGACCGGGGTTAGGATTTAGTTGTTGAGAGCCGATGGTACATCGCTCTGCCAGTGGTACACTGGGCTTCGTGCCTGGCTGGCCCAGGGCTTTTTGTGCCAATCGGGGTCGGGCTTTAGGTATTGAGAGCCGATGGTACATGCTCTGCCAGTGGTAACTGGGCTTCATGCCTGGCTGGCCCAGGGCTTTTTGTGCCGACCGGGGTCAGGCTTTTAGTTGTTGAGAGCCGATGGTACATCGCTCTGCCAGTGGTACATTGGGCTTCATGCCGGCTGGCCCAGGGCTTTTTGTGCCGACCGGGGTCGGGCTTTAGTTGTTGAGAGCCGATGGTACATCGCTCTGCCAGTGGTACACTGGGCTTCGTGCCTGACTGGCCCAGGAATTTTATGCCGACCGGGGTCGGGCTTTAGTTGTTGAGAGTTGATGGTACATCGCTCTGCCAGTGGTACACTGGCTTCATGCCTGGCTGGCCCAGGGCTTTTTGGATGCCAAAGCGAGCTTGGCCTTGGATGTTGATGCAAGGTAGATCTTCCATGCATGACATTTTAAGTATTAATGAAAGAAAACTATCTTAAGTGAAATGTACTTAGCTCTTGTAGCTCCCATGTTTTCCTTTTGTGGGTTTGAGCACTTCGTCTGCTGGTGACCTGCCCCCCAGGGAATCATGTTAGTTGGATTGGAGGTGTCGTTGCCCTTATTTGGGCCTTCCCTCGCATTGGAGTCCAGGACGAGATGTCTGTGGCCAGAAAGAAGCTAGAAACCAGGACAAAGCTGGAGGGTTGAGGAAAGCTTCGATAGTTGGCTGTCGTTGAAGACGAGTGGCTGGGATAGTCCATCGAGGACTTTGCTGAGAGTTGATATCAGCGGAGTAAAAAGGCCGACGGAGTTGCTGAGAGGGCCCTTTGCCTATCTCTTTCTTTGAAGAGATTGATTGCCCTCGGTGTTGGAGCTTGAGAGCAGCTAGAACAAATCCGTAAAAGGTCTTGGGCTCGGTTTGGCTTTTGGGTGTAACAGAGAGAAGGAGGGAGAGGAAAGTTGAAGTCCACAGTCAAAGCCTTTTGTCCTCATCTTCTTGCATTAATTGCAACAACACCTCTCAGCTTACTTCCATCAGAAAGTAAAATGCCCATAAATACTTGAGGTGACGGATAATGTCTCAAGTTCATCCCTTTTGGAAATTACTTTGCTACCCATGTCGCAGTCCACCTCTGGCTGATTGTAGGGCCTTTGAGTGAGCTCTTCCAGCCGCCGATGTTGTTCTTCCAGGTGCTTAGATGACGCATGATGGTGATAACTTCTCCCCGAAGATTTTCTGCGGATGGATCATTGACTAACAGGTGCAGCTATCACGAGCGATGCGAGAGGCTTGGGCTGCTGCTGAGTGGCCACGTTGATTCTGCAGTTCATGAACTGCTGCATTCAAGGCTTGAACTTGTTGATTGAAGATGACTAGCTGGTTAATTAGAGCAGCTGAGGTTGGTGGTGAAGGAGCAGAGAGGTGGCCTTTTGCTGCTAGTGCGATGTGGTTGCCCCCAGCACGATTGGTGAGAACCTTCGGCATGCGCATCACCACCAGAGCTATCTTAGAGGGGACGGAGACTTATAGCTCAAGAAGACAGAGCTTTCTTCCTTCAACGCGTCCCCCCTTCCTGGCGCGCCAATCTGTTGACGCCAAATCGCCGGCCTCGAGCATCCGGTCACCTCCTCCGCGAGCCCGGGGTCCTCCGGCGAGCTCCTTGCGCCTGCGGGCTGCAAACAAGTCCTGGGGGCCGGAAATTCCGGCGGGGACCCTCCGACGCTCAAGTCAGCGCTCTGGGCAACAGCCGTGAGCTTGAGGAAGCTCGAAAGAGAAAGAGAGAGAGAGAGCTCCGAGAAGAGCTCTCTCTGTGAGCGTTTAGGAGCGTTATGAGTGTGTTACCTGGTCGGGTCCCTCTTACCCTTTTTATAGATGCATGGAGTCCGTGGCTTGGGGCATGATCACTTGTCAGAACATTAATTGATGGCAGCACAGTGGAGCTTACCTCCATATGACGTGTCGAGTGCAGGCCGTGTCCTGTCAGAGTAGGTGGTCGCAGGGCATGGTCGATCGCTATGGCGCTTGCCAAATATGTCCCCCACGTCACCTTTTTAGTTGTCATATGCGGATAGTGATGGATGATAAAGTTAGTCGTGTGGGTCCCAAGGTATAGCCGTTGGGGGAGAAGGATGATGTTGAGTTGAAGCCAACTGTTCCTCGTAGAACATTGATTATAGAGTGCTTGTGTGGCACCATTCATGCTCTCTGACGAGTTTCAGAAAAGACCGATGGTGAACACTTGAATGGCACTATTTACGTATGAGGCTTGCAAGGCACTGTTCATGGCTGGAGGGAGCTTGGCAGCTGCAGGTCCAAGGCCAAGCGAGAGTTGAGACCGAGAGGAGCAACGTGGCAGCCATAAACGCCTTTATATAGGGAGAGAGTAAGGCAATAAATGCCTTGGAGGAATTGGGTGCACGTTGTCCTTTGAGGTGGGCCTTGGAGGTCTCGGCCTTGGAGGTCTCGGGTGTCGGACTTTGAGGTGTTGGCTTTGGAAGTGTCGGCCTTTAGAGGTTGGGTTAGGTGGTCTAAAGAGAGCAACGTGGCAGCCATAAATGCCTTTAATAAGGCAATAAATGCTTTAGAGTAATTGGGTGTACGTGGCTTTATGAGGCCATAAATGCCCTGAGAGATATACCGTGGTCGAAGGGCCCTTAGAGGCTAAAGCGGGCTACGGAGGTCGGCCATCGGGGGTCGAGAATAAATGCTCTTCAAGCCATTATGACCATTCCTGACCGGACATTAATGAGACGCAAGGTGGCCCTTGGGGAACCCACGCACATAACGTGACCCTTTTTCCCTCTTATTCTTTTTTTCGGTATGACGAGAGCAATGCCGTAGATGGACATTGGGAGCTGAGGCCGAAGGGGGGCTCCGTCAGTTCCCTTCCTTCACGATTCTCTAATAGCGTTGGATCAGCCACATCAAGTATTATGCATGGTTAAATGGCCAGCAAACTGGTTAAAAGTCTCAATTTCAGAAATGGAGTGATTTTGCCAAGCAAAATTTCCAATTTCATGAAAAATTTAAATTAATTCACAATAATTTGTCAAGAAATTGGTAAAATTTTCAACTTAAAGAGAAAGTAAAAGGATTGACGTCTTTCTAGTCATGCATTCACAACAGTGAATTGCTATAAAGTTAGTGGGGAAACAACAAAACTAATCGACCGGCTTTGTTACTCAATGAATAACTCATTAACTGTTCTAGAAAATATTGAATTATTGACTAATTAGTGAAATATTTGTTTCATAAGCAGGTAATGCTAAGACATCTACATGCCAAATACCAGCATCCCATATGTTAAAGTTCAGTCACTTATGTGCACAAGAATTATTGATTGTTTGGGTTAAAAAATAAAACAAAAATTATTGATTGTCTGATCAGCAACATTACATCTTCACAAGAAAAAAGGAAAAAAATGATAACAAAACCAATCATATCATGCAACATCATCATGGCTCATGATCAATACATGGGCTTATGCTAATTGGATAACTAAGAAAACCAGAACTATGAGCAGGATGGATTAGGTATACAGAAAAAAAAAAAAAAACTGGGGAAAAAAGAAACAGAATTAAGAGCAGAGCAAATGAGAAACAATGAGAAAACCCTGATATAGCAGGAGTGAGAATGCCATCTCCAATGACCACAGAGGTAACAATAAGAATTAGAATAAGAAGAGTATTCTTGTTACATGCATGTGCCTCTAACCATTCTTGACTTTGCAGCTATTGAGTTCTCACCAAAGGTTTGACAACTGTAAGTTGTTAATTCTTTATCTGTCCAATGGTGGTGGGGAATAGTTTTTATTTTGCATGCCTTCTAAGTATTGAATAAAGTGCAAAAGTCTCACCTAGAAAATATAAAACAAATCATTAATGATTGAAATGGAAAGCAATGAAAAGTAGTAGAAAGGGCAGGTGACAAACAATGCATCAACATTGCATCAGCAATTATATAATTTACAGACAATAATAGTTAGCATTTACAATAATATTTTATTATTTGGGACCTTTTTAAAAAATTAATCTATTTATGAAGTATTATAGTTCCATCAACTGATTGCATATTGAAGGTACATCAGTGGATCTAAAAATAACACAGAATCATAAATTGAACACAGTATTTTCTAGAGCTTTTCTTGGAGGATTTAAGATATTAGCTAGTGTACGTTCAGGCGGACATCATAACACATGACCACAATGAGGATTATCTTACATGGAATTCTGCAGACACTTGGCTGCATGCCTTCGGTCAGATTAACCAAACCTCAGTCTCAAGGATGTTTACATTATGACAGAATTTGCAAATGCCTGGATTCTATTTTCAGTCTCATGACTATTAATGTGGAGATGATTTTATAAATCTAACCTAAGAGACTCTTGGATTTGTAGTCTTTTATATCTAGCAACCTATTTTTTTGTTACATGATGGGAAGCATGATTCTAACCTGGGTTTTATGATAACATAATAACAATGGAGGGAACAATAATACAAAATTTTAGAGACAATTTTATTTTTTTTCAGTCTGACTGATATTACCACATATGAAACATTGTAAGATTCTAACCTGGGGTTTATGATAACATAATAACAATGGAGGGAACAATAATACAAAATTTTAGAGACAATTTTATTTTTTTCAGACTAACTGATATCACCACATATGAAATCTTGCCTTACACGAAAAAGGAATAATCATATGAACAGAGCAAAAAACATTAAAATTTAAAATATGGTTAGTCTCAAGTTTACCAACAAACAATTTCAAGCTTTTCCAATCTAACAAGAAGTAATTCCTAGTTTTCTGATGTAGCAACATCTAACACAAGAGAAAACAATAAAGATACAGAGAGATGACTTACCCTGACAATTATCATTTGCCCTTAAGACCGCAAGGTATCTTTAAAGAGCACAGAGTATATGATCAGCGAAAGAACTCCAATAACATCCTCAGGATCCTCCACTTCGCGCGGAGATGTGTTGTAGAAATCATACAGCGGCGATGCACCCGTCTCCAAATATCACCGCTAGGTACTCTGGAATGCAAGCAGCAATCCTAACTACAAAAGAGTTACTGAAGGGAGGGGCAAGGGTCAATTATTGGCAAATGCCAGCGGTGGCAACAGATCATCTCCATGGGTAGAGGAGGCAACTTCCAAGGAGACACTCATGAGATCGATAAAGGGGTTGTAGGGGCCAAGGATATGCAATAATGATGGATCTTTAGAGAATCAAGGTGACTATTTGAAAAGGCATATATATTATTGATAAAGAGGTCATGAGGGTAGGCACTAATTGCATGGTTGGACAGTGACAATAATGGACTACAATGGCTTATAGGCATGTTTGGAGGGCTACAAGATGAAAGAATGGTTTCATGGAGAGAGTGAGGAGGATGCAAAGAAGACAAGGAGGGGGTCTACAAGGGTGAAGAAGGTAGGGTTAATTTCATTATCTAAAATACAAACAATTCCACCAAACAATAATGAAAATGTTCATTAGCTAATTAGAGTCAACTTAATCCAAGGTCCATTTTGCATGTAATAATAGATTTCTCCAATTCAATTTGTAAATATATATAATTTTATATATAATCATCTCAATTCAACTCAACTAAGCTTTAATTTTAAACTAAAGGAAGGCTGCATGAATTCTTTTCTTTCATTCATTTTAAATCTACATCATTCCATTTGATTTTCCATTAAACTCTATTCAATCTTCTTTCTTTCTACATTTAATAAATGCTCATCTCTCACTCTATATTGTATATGTGCATTCATTTAAGCACTCTTCTTTTAATTTATCCTAAATTACCGTTACTTTAATCTTTTCATAAATAATTTTATTTCAACTACATTCATCTTGTGCATGTATTTTTCTAACTACTCAATGTTATATACATTTTATATACAATCATCATTTAAAAAATGATTTATACATAACATTAAGAAAATTAGATACATGATGCAAAAAAACTTTGATAAATTATTATGGGATTAATTATATTAATATGATTTTTAAACATCTCAAGGCATATTAGCAAGTAAGCTATCGCATCTCTAACTGGACATATTTATGGATCAAGAAAGAGTTCTCTAACTGTTTATCAAACAGTGGAATTGCTATTTTCTTTGACTACCTTCATCTAATTAGCCTATTATGTACTCAATCTAGCTCACTCATTGCACTCTTGATTCAAAATGAGATAAAGCAGCAAGAAAACAATATAAAGTTAAATAGCTAGAATTACAGTGGGTCATAGTTGTTGTATATATGTGTGCTCAAAGTGGACTTAAAGCTTGCAACATATAAAGGACATGTTTTATCCCAAGCATGAACGAGTTTAAACTTATTTTCTCAATGATTTTTTTTTAAAAAATGACAAAGCCTTATATTCTTTTGTAGGTACTATCTAACTTGAAATTATTTATTGAAAACTTGAAATAAATAAATATAAATGTAAGCATTATTTAATTGGATAAGATGAAATAATAAATGAATGAAATTCATCTTGCTGAAAAGTCAAATAAGATAAAATTTGTTGAATGAATAGAGTTGGAACTGGATTCTCCAAAAAAAGATAGTTTTCTTCAAACTAGGCTTGGCCCAGAGAAGATATTTCGAGCTAAGACCAAGTCCAAAAAATATTTCAAAGATGCTCATAGCTTTAATGGGCTCAGTTCGATATAAAACAATATAAGAGAAGAAGAGAGGGAGGGGATATGATTTTCATAATTTAAGATTTTTTATCATTATTTTTACATTTCTTTCTTTCAAAATCATAATGAGTTAGGGGAGCAGTAGAAGTAAGGATTTGTTTTAAAATTTATTTCTTAATTTTTTTTAAGAAAATTAGTATTTCAGCTTTAGAGCATATCCCTATAAATATGTCTTAGACGAAACCTTTTAATATATAAAAAATATTAATCAAGCTCTTGAGGATTTTTTTTTTTATTCTTGATTTAGATAAATTTGCTGCTTGTTGCATAGAAGACCATATTTTTTGAAAAAAGGACTAGTGCTAGGGTAGAAACTTACAACATTCCTGAAAAGAAGCTAAAGGTGCAGGATTAAAGATTCCCCAAAAGTTGATACAGGACCAACAGCATCCCTTCTACCGTACTAATTTGACCTCGCACACATTTTATCTAAATATTACTATTCTGTCAATAAGCCGTAAATTTTTTTGTTGACATGCTACTGAAGTTTAAGTGGCATTAAGTGTTAGAGGTCTATTAACAATCTACACAATATGTAGAATTAATAGATATGATCTTTGTATTACCTTCGGCCATTACTTTCGATCTACCTCTAGAAGATCTGAATCAGGATCTTGATCTACCTCTCGATGGATCTCGATCTTCCTCTTGATGAATCTTGATCTTCCCCTTGATCTGAATCAGCTACAGATCTATCTATCCTCTCGGGACCTCTTGATTGAGTGCTTCCAATCAATGAGCTATCGCACTCTGATGGTGTATGCCCTCAGAATATGCTCTTGATCAGGGACCCAATACCTCCGCTTCTTTCTGGTTTTTCTTTCGATGACATTGTGTTGTCAAAAGCCTTAGAAGGGATCTCTATTTAAAGAGATTCCTCAATTCCCTTCCACCGCCTGCTCCCATCAAAGCAGGCGTTTAACATTTAAGGAGCTATCGTTATCACTTATTAATTAGTGGATGGCGTTGAAATTATCCGCAGACGATCGCAATAAAATAGGACCATCTATTGCAAAGGACCATCTATTGCAACGGGATATTACATTCTCCCACTTGGTCCGTATATTTTATCAACACTGAATAAGAAACTAAATACATGAATCATAGCGATAGGTCCTCTATAATTGAGTATTATCTTCTATGTATTACAATGCATTCAATTTCTTTACCACTATTCCAAATGTGACAACATAACATAATGAATAAACCATATGTTTATTCAGAGTCCAAAAGAAAAGTTTGTCATTTCTCGAAAGTCAAATAACGTGTACACCTGAATGAGAAATAAACAATAATTGAAATAAGAGTTTCTTTGTACAAACTGTTATCCATGCAATTATATCATGGAACCAACTCCCATTCGTATCACATGATCCTTAAAATTCTTAATTGGCATGCCTTTAGTCAAAGGATCAGCTATCATCAATTCAGTGCTAACGTGTTCTATGACCATTTTGTTTTCTTTAACATGTTCTCTTATGGCTAAATACTTAATGTCGATATGTTTACTTCGACTACCACTCTTATGGTTTTTAGCCAAAAATACAGCAGCTGAATTGTCACAGTACAGTTTAATTGGCCTAGCAATAGAGTCAACAATTCTAAGCCCTGAGACGAAACTCTTCAACCATACACCTTGCGATGTAGCCTCAAAATAAGAAACGAACTCGCCTCCATAGTAGAGGTAGCAGTCAAAGTCTGCTTTGCACTCCTCCATGATATGGCTCCACCAGCTAACATAAATATAAATCCTGATGTTGATTTTCAAGAATCAACGCAGCCAGCAAAGTCCGAATCTGAGTAACCCTCTATCTCCAAATGATCAGTTCGTCTATACATGGGCATGTAGTCCTTGGTCCCTTGAAGATACCTCATGACCTTTTTAGCAGCTCTCAGTGGTCTAAACCTGGATTACTCTGATATCTTCCAACATTCCTACTGCAAATGCAATGTCAGGTCTTGTGCAAACCTGAGCATACATTAGGCTTCCAACAGCTGAAGCATATGGAATGTTGTGCATCTGTTCCCATTCAAGTTCATTTTTAGGGCCACTGGTTCAAAGCGAACTTGTCACCCTTCACTATAGGTGCAACACTTGGTGAACAATTTTTTATCTAAAATCTCTCCAAGACTTTATTGATATAAGCTTCTTGAGACAATCCTAAAATGCCTCGAGATCTTTCTCTATGGATCTTAATGCCAATGACATAAGATGCCTCACTCATATCTTTCATATCAAAATTTTTGGAGAGAAATTGTTTCACCTCATATAGCAACCCTTTATCATTGGTTGCAAGTAGAATGTCATCCACATATAGGACTAAGAAACAAATTTTGCTCCCACTAACCTTCTGGTATATACATTGATCCATGATGTTCTTTCAAAACCAAAGGAAGAGATCACATCATGAAATTTAAATACCACTGACGTGAGGCTTGTTTCAATCCATATATGGATTTCTTAAGCTTGTAAACCAAATGCTCACTATCACCAGAGGAAAATCCTTCAGGCTGTTTCATGTAAACCTCTTCCTCTAGATCTCCATTAAGGAATGCAGTTTTTACATCCATTTGATGTAACTCAAAATCAAAATGATACCAATGCCATAATTATTCGAAGAGAATCTTTCTTGGATACAAGAGAAAATGTCTCCGTGTAGTCGATTCCTTCCCTCTGAGTGAATCCTTTGGTAACGAGTCTTGCTTTATATCTTTCAATGTTGCCTTGTAAGTCTTTCTTTCTTTTAAAGATCCATCTACATCAATGGCTTTTACACCATCAGGCAACTCAATAAGATCCCAGACTCGATTAGATACCATAGATTCCATCTCGTCCTTCATGGCATTGTACCACAAGTTTGATTCCTTAGAACTCATGGCTTGTAAAAACATTTCAGGATCATTTTTGGCTCCAATGTTATAGTCAGATTCATGTAGATACATAATATAATCACTAGGAATTGCTAATTTTTTATTCTAGTTGATCTTCTTAATGTTGTGTCAATGGCCTCTTGAGGAGTATCTTGCACAACATGATCTTCTAGATTACCATCAGCTTGTGAAATCTC
The DNA here is from genome assembly GCA_900491605.1 of Calamus simplicifolius. Classification (NCBI taxonomy): domain Eukaryota; kingdom Viridiplantae; phylum Streptophyta; class Magnoliopsida; order Arecales; family Arecaceae; genus Calamus; species Calamus simplicifolius. The sequence continues at coordinate 433,926 of UESW01004940.1, read as the reverse complement.
AATGACTGGTTGTTGAGCACTTATTTGAGTTTGAGGAGTGCTATAAATAACAACCAATCCCTCACTTGAAGTGAAAGCTGGAATATCTGAATGATCTTTCTCAGAAGAAGCCAAATACTATTGATCACTCCCACTAATCAAGTCATTCTCAAGAAAATTTGCATTTCTTGATTCCACAATCCTAGTGCTGTGAGATGGACAATAAAATCTATAATCGTTGGACTTCTCAGCATATCCAATAAAATATCCATTAATAGTCCTTGGGTCTAGTTTCTTTTCTTGTGGATTATAGACTCTTACTTCATATGGGCATCCCCAAACACGTATATGGTGCAAACTTGGTTTCCAACCTTTAAATAACTCAAATGGCATTTTGGAAACAGCCTTGGTTGAACCCGATTTAATATATATGCAGCAGTTATAAGAGCTTTAGTCCAAGGATTTAGGTAAGTTGGAGCTGACAATCATGCTCCTTACCATGTCCAATAATGTTTGGTTTCTCCTTTCAGCTACACCGTTTTGTCAGGAGACCCTGGCATGGTGTATTGTGCAACAATTTTATTTTCTTCAAGAAACCAAGCAAACGGACCAGGTGCTTGTCCATTCTTAGTGTATCTACCATAATATTCTCCACCTCTATCTGACCTTACGATTTTAATTTGCTTGCTGCATTGTTTCCTACTTCTGCCTTAAATACCTTAAAGGCATCTAATGCTTCATTCTTATTATGAAGCAGGTAGAGATACATATATCGTGAATAGTCATCAATAAATGAGATGAAGTATCTCTGACCATACGAGTCCATATCTGGACTACATATATCCGTATGTATGATCTTCAGTACTTCTGAACTTCTCTTGGCATCTTTCTTGGACTTGTTGGTTTGCTTTCCCTTTATGCAGTTCACAAGTGCCAAAATCAGTAAAATCAAGAGTATCAGTACTCATCTTTTACTAATCTTTTAATTCTCTCAATGGAGATATGACCTAATCTTCGATGCCACAAAATAGAGGAATTCTCATTCATAACACATCTTTTCATACCAGTTTGGGCGTGCATCACATTATAGGTGATATTGTTTTTCAAATTAATTTGAAAAGATTATCGGACAATGTACCATTTCCAATAAGCTTAGATTTATAAAATAAATCAACAGAGCTTTTATTAAAAATAAAGGAGTATTCTGTTGGTACAAGCCTTGACACTGAAATCAAATTTCTAGAGAAACTTGGAATATAAAATGTCTTTTCCAAATCTAAAACAAAACCAGAATCTAAAATAAGTCTGCACGTCCCAATCGCTTCCACGTGTGAACCCATCTTGTTTCCTGAATAGATGCTTTGTTCACTTCCCAATGGTTTCCTTTGATTTAGAAAACCCTGCAAGGTATTTGAAACATGGATTGTAGAACCAGAATCAATCCACCATTTGTTATGACATATAACCAAATTGGATTCATGACATACGAATGAGGTTAGAGTACCTTTCTTGTCAAGCCAAGCTTTAAATTTGAGACAATCTTTCTTTATATGCCCTTTGTTCTTGCAAAAGAAGTACTTGGACTCCTTCTTGTCTTCGTATGGATGGGTACTTTACCTTTCCTTTGCGTTTGGCTTTGGGAGCTTTAGTCTTTCTCTGAGTGACTAATGTGCACTTTCTTCATTTTCAAAATCAGCCTCCTTCCTCTTGAACACACATGGTCAGAAGTTCATTAATTGACCATTTGTCCTTATGTGTGTTGTAAGATATTTTGAAGGGACTATACTGCTGTGGGAGTGAGCTCAAAATAAAGTGTACTAAGAAAGATTCTGACATTTCAACCTCTAGAGATTTCAACTGAGCCGCAATGTCCCTCATCTTCATGATGTGCTCACGCACACCTCCAATAGTAGTGAGCTTCATTGATGACAATTTTGTCATTAGGGTGCTAGCCAGTGCCTTATCTGAAGACTCAAATTATGCATCAATAGCCTTCAGAAGTTCCTTGACATTTTTGCACTCAGAATTGAACCACGTATACTAGCAGAAATCTTAGTATGTATGAACATCATACTGAGGCGATTGGATCGTTCCCATCGTTATATGCAGCAATCTAGCCTGAGTGCTAGTAGATGTAACCGAATGTGGTTCATCCTTCCTGATAGCATAGTCAATATCCATGCACCCTAATTGAAGAAGAATTCTCTCCTTCCATAATTTATAATTATCACCACTTAAATCGGGAACATCACATTTCATATAGAAATATTAACTGGCAGAATAGCTGCATAAAAAATAATGTTCATGTAACTGAATTTGAGGCATATAACTTGATGTGATGTCTTACCAATGTAAACATGCAATAACATGAATCAATAACATACAATAACTACCTGTGGGCTAAGTTATTATACTCAAATAGACTCATTAACTTAATGATGTGACTAACAAATTATATTCCTTTCTTAATTCCTATGGGTAATTAAGAAAATAATTTGTTATCGCATCCTAATTAATTATATCAATACAATAAAAATTCCTGTGGGATAAGATTCATTACATTAATATAATTAGTCACAATTAATGTCATCTAACCTTATGTGATCTTTGCAACTCAATATATAATTTTGATTAATCAAAGATGCTGTGGCTACTCCTCAATTAATCAAAATCATATTGATCACATGACATTTGAATTCCATTATATGCCTATAGATTAACCAATTTAGCATGATTATTAGGTAGTGATCCTAATCAACGTAACATTTCTAAATCAAGATCTGAGTTAATCAAATTGGCCAGGCCAGTGAAAGAGAAGTGGGGTCCACCCGTTGCTTTCCTTAGGTCAGTCAACGGAACCAATTAAGTAACCACAATCTCTTTACTTTTCTAGACACCAATTGATCAATCAGACCTTGAAAGGATTTGCACTATGATTTTCACACTACCACCAAATTCATGCATAGAATAAATCTAATATGCAAAACAGGAGACAACATTTCAATTATCTATTTAATGAATTTTAAAATTATCATCTTAAGAAAAATTTTTGTTAATTAAAACATGTCCGCCGTAGCTCATTATTCCCTTGGGCCAGTCTATGCAAAACACCATAGGCATAGAGACTCAGGAGGCGTTAAACTTAAGAAATAAATGATAAAACCAATCATATCACATGATATAATATTAAATAGCATGCATTTAAAATTAACCAATTAATTTGATTTTAAATCTCTTGAGTCGAAGGACCCATAGGCAAGAAAATCGAAACCGAGACGTTTTCTCTCTTTAATAGGTCACCGCATGTGGTTATGAAGCCACTTTTTTCTCGCTCCGTTCGTGAGCAAAAACTGAAACCTGACGGAAGAAAATCAGGACGGCCAAGAAAAAATGGAACAACAGAGGAAAAACCTCCACTGTAGATTTGAACCTGAGATCTCCGCAAGCCCTTTTTTTTATTGCCATAGAGCGGCCAAGAAAAATCCGTGACGCGACAAAACCGAAAACGCACTGAATACGTTTCGAACAGGCAACGTTTTCTAATATCAAGCTATAAACAAAATAAATCGAAATGAAGAACCGAGAAGCAAAAATCGAACCATAAATGTAGGATTAAAAAGGAAAAAACTGAAGAGTAACCACCTCTCAAACAAACTTGATGGGATCTTTTAACTCTCCCGATATGTAGGTAGTTGGGTAAAACGTACCAAGGTACTACCATAGCCTCCCTTTGTGTGTCCCTAATATCCTACCACACATTTGTTGGGTCAAATAATCCAGGGTACTACCGTAGCCTCCACTTGGATTATCCCTATGTGAGAGAAATAGAGACAAAAAAAACCTTCGGACAATAAAATAATCAAATCTGAAATGCTCACAATAAAAAATAAAGCAGAGGTATAATGCTCTGATACCAACTGTTAGAGGTTTATTAACAATCTACACAATATGTAGAATTAATATATAGGATCTTTGTATTACCTCCAACCATTGCTTTCAATCTACCTCTAGAAAATCTGAATCAGGATCTTGATCTACCTCTCGATGGATCTCGATCTTCCTCTTGGTGAATCTTGATTTTCCCATTGATCTGAATCAGCTGCAGATCTACCTCTCGGGATCTTGATCTACCGCTTCGGGACCTCTCGGGATTTTGATTGAGCGCTTCCAATCAATGAGCTATCGCACTCTGATGGTGTATGCCCTCAGGATATGCTCTTGATCTTCTTTCTGATTTTTCTTTCGATGACATTGTGTTGTCAAAAGCCTTAGAAGGGATCTCTATTTAAAGAGATTCCTTAATTCCCTTCCACCGCCTGCTCCCATCAAAGCAGGCGTTTAACATTTAAGGAGCTATCGTTATCACTTATTAATTAGTGGATGGCGTTGAAATTATCCACAGACGATCGCAATAAAATAGGACCATCTATTGCAAAGGACCATCTATTGCAACGGGATATTACATCAAGGACGCTAACTGAGTAAAGAAAAAGAAACGGCCATAGCATTGTAAGATATGGAGAGGGAACACATAGAGAGCCTTAACATCCCATAGCACCAAACTCAAAAAGAAAAACATTTTTTTTTAACAAAAAGCATCAAATAAAGTGTTGGCTAAAATAGTGCTTAAATCGAATGATTCATTTTTTTAAGATTAATTAGGGTTGTGATGGTACAATTGTAAATATTACTTGCTCTATAGAGGCTAGAGACATGATTTATATTCATAGTAGCTGCAATTTTACAGATGGATGAAGTCCTTGTTTAGAAAAGTATTTGTGGAAAGCAAAATAGTCATCTAAATCCTGGAGAGGTCCTTAATTCAAAATCAGATCAAAATAATTATTTCAGTTACCGGCCAAAGTTTCAGTCCAAAATTTTTTGATAAAAATACTAATGTTATCAAGTGATCATCATGACTACAAGTTCGTGTCGCCCTTCCTAACGTTGGTTTGGTTTGTGAAAGTATTAATCCTCTCTTCTAATTTAATACTCTATTGTTGATTGTTCTTCTGCAACTATAACCACAAGATTACGTCCCAACGCCTAAGGACCATTGCCACGTTAGAGTTACACATACAGGAACAGCTAGCATCTTTTGATTTTTCAAAACTTTTGCCTCCCTTAAGAAATCCTTATCATTACAGTTGAATGAAGCAAAAAAATTTGGACAAATTGACATTGTCAAACTTTATGAAGTAAGCTGCTTGAATAATATGGAATAATTAAAATTTAAAAACTTGATCAAAAATTTTAAATAAATTCTTACAATTTTAGTCTATCTTAACGATAATATAGAAGCTGAGCGACTGCCGACTTTGTACACCGCCTCCGGTGCAGCAAGTCCTACGTGGGCTGCACCGTCCACATACGCACGCCATTAAAAAATGTTAAGACATCCTAGTTTTAAGCTTACGACATCGTAGTTATAAAGCCACGACATCAAAAAGCAAAAAAAAACTCACGACATCCTAGTTTTAAATGGACGACACCCTAGTTTTAAGTTTATCCGTTCAAAAAGGCGTTGCGCATATTTCAAAAAAAAATTGAACGGGTATTAATGCACGTCATGTCAAAATTAAATAGCTATTAAGAAAGAAAAAAAAAACCTTAGCACCCTACTTTTGTAGTTTAAAACTAGACACCCGTTAAGAAAGCAAAAATATTTACGAACCATAGTTTGCGTAGTTATAAAGCTATCACTCGTTATAAAGCCACGAAGTTATCTATACTTAGCTTATTAATGCACGTCATGTCAAAATAAAGACACCCATTAAAAAAGCTAGTTATAAAAAAAGTTATAAAGCCACGGACAAATTGAATGCATTGTCAAACTTTATGAAGTAAGCTGCTTGAATAATATGGAATAATTAAAATTTAAAAACTTGATCAAAAATTTTGAAAATAACTATTCTTACAATTTTAGTCTATCTACGGTTTTTTTTAACGATAATATAGAAGCTGAGCGACTCGTCCCCCGCTGCCTTGAGCTCACGAGCCTCTTGGTGTTATTAATAGCATCCCTACCTTCACTGGCCCTGGCCCCATCATTTTAGTGGCTACTTAGTCGGCCCACCAAATAGTAACGAGATTCCTCCCTGAGCCTAAGGTACGGTTTGATCATGCCGCTGTCTCTCATTCGTAATGATATGTAATAAATACTCTTCTATTTTCTAATCACATCATAACTATTCGTGTAGGAAATAAAACATGTGGAAGAATCCGAATTCACATAGCACTTTACACGGCACAAAATTTGTACCATAAGGATTTATGCCCGACCACATACTTTCTCAGTTCACTTGGTCTTTTTTTCAAGGAAAAAAAAAAGAAATAGTTTAAAATACTCTTTCTTTCCTTAATTATTAAAAGTGGGATAATTTGACAAATTAATCCGATGGTAATACATAAAATCTACATGAAGAAAGAAACTCTAATCAGAAGACTTTTCTTGGTGATAGCCATCCTATGCTAATTAGAGAATGACTTCTCTTCATGGTCACCTTATCATAATTGAAGAAGAGTTTCTTTTTTATGATAACACCTTATTTAAGTCTAATCAAGACTCTCTTCATACATTATAGAATTAGCTGACTAACTCTTGTTAGGGTATGATCTCATGAAGAACAAATCATGAGACCCAGCACACTCGTTATATAAGATAAACTCAATCCTAAAAGGAATAATAAACTTAGTTTTATAAGAAAATTAGCCAACTAACTACTATCAGGGTTGAGTTTCCTCTAAACATAGGGTTCAAGTAGAGCCATCCAATATAAAAGCCCATCTCAGGGTAAAACTCGTTCAACTCAAATCATCCAGGTAAAGGAAGACTCTCAATTCTCTCTCTCTCTCTCTCTCTCTCTCTCTCTCTCTCTCTCTCTCTCTCTCTAAAGCTCTAGACATCTCCTCTAAAAGTCCAAGAATTCCTTCTTGTCCACATGACTAACTCAAGCATTAAGGGGGTTTCCTCCAAAAGAAACTTGAGAACCCATAATGCTCATTTCTTTGGATACATGCAGCAATCACACATATAGAAGAAGAAGGAATCTTGTCCATTGATATGATGACTAATTTTATGCATTCACATTTATAATTTATATTTATTCAATTACAACACGAGGTGTAACATGTGGAATACAATCCCGTTCAAAGTCTAGAAGAAGTTTAGAGCTTAATTATGATTGCAAACAGTCAACATATGTCATTGAGCATATTTTTGGACATGTTAGTTTCTATTAGTATTATAATCAACTGTTCCTCTCAAACTCATTAATTTTTTCAGAAAACAAAGCTTAGTTTGTTCAGTGCTTGTCATTTGGTTTCCTATTTAATGAGCAACATCTGCACAACCATGTCAGTTAACAAGTAATATGGGTTTATCATTGTTAAGTGAAAATTATCTAAGAAACACATGCTAATTATTAATTGGAATAGTTAGCACGTATGTTGCCCATCAAGTGTGAGAATCAAATGGCAAATGCATAGCTAACTACACCTAAGTTTCACTCTTTTCAAAGAAGAACGGTTAAATTCTTAAGAAGAATCATGTGAAATGCTGTCAACCACTCATCATTTTCTTATTTCTCTTTCATTCGGCTTTGCCTTGGTGGTTGACAAACAAATATTTAAAAAAATAACAAACACTAAACCAAAACCAAAAGCAATCACTACAAGAAAATATCAAAATAGTGATAAAATATCCATCACTATTCCATCACAAACTGTGTTTTGTGACGGATTAGTGACGAAAATCTTATCGTCACCATTTTTTCCGTCACTAAATTTAGTGACGGACCTCTTTCCGTCACTAAATTAGTGATGGATTTGTGACGGAATATTCCGTCAAAAATTTGTGACAAAACATTTTCTGTCACTAAATTGTGATGGATTTATGACGAACTATTCCGTCAAAAATTTGTGACGAAATATATTTCCGTCATTAAATTATGACGGATTAGTGACGGATTATCCATCATGCATTATTCCATCACTATTCCGTCACAAATATTTTCATCACTATTCCATCACAATTTAGTAACGGATTATTGATAAAAATTTAGTCACTAAAACTTTCATCACTAGTCCGTCACTAATAATGACGAATTAGTGATGAAAGAATCCATCGTCATTCGTTATTTTCCATCACTAATCAATCACTAATATTTTCATCACTAATCCGTCACTATTTTCTATCATAATCCATCACTAATCCATCATTAACCTAATAAAATTTCATCAAATTTTTATTCTTATAAATTTAAAATTATTTTTAAATTATAATATATTTAATGCATTCTAATGAAATTTATAGATAAAAATTCAAATTTAAGAATAAAAAATATATTTTATAAAATAAGATAAATATATCACTATACATCAACAATGCTAATTTTGTACATTAGACATCAATTATTAATATGTCTTCGGTGCCTTGGGGACTCTACACTTGAGAAATGTACCACTCTCTTGGTACCAAATTCGGATGCCTTGGGGACTCTACGAGCTGTCCATGGGGGTTTCACTCCAAGGAGGGATGACATTGAAGGTGCTGCTTTCCATGATTTTCTGTTTTGAATTCTTCCCAGCTCCAAAAACAAAATTACTGGGGGTGGTGTTTGGATCGATGCGCTCAAAGATGGATGGCATGGTAGGCTGATTGAATATTGGTACTGGAGAATTACTGATTGCCCTGGGATATCCAAACCCAAAAGATGGAGTTGAATCTGATGGAAATGGAGGTTGGACCGGCACAGGCTCATTGGATCCAAACAGTTTCTGCTCGTACTCCAGCAATTGTTGATGGACAGCTGCAGTTCATGAAACATGATATATGAGTCAACTGGCGACAGGAGCAGATTAAATGGAAGATTGTGGCTATAACTCAAAGCACGGTAACAACCATCTCCTAGTGGTTAGACTATATTCAACAAAGAAAATAATGCTTCAACTTCCACATTTTCAAACCACCAAGTCAAAGACAAAACAGTCACTCCAAGTGGTAGAGGTCCATTGCTGACATAGGCTGCGTGCGGGGGTGGGGTGGGGAGGGGGAGAGATAGAGATCAACATCTACTAGGGAGAAGGAAAAACCTTGGGACAACTCCACTACAAGCCTGTGATGTTTAACCCACTGAGAACTTTGTGCAAGTCACCATCCTTTGCTTTCATCAAGTAGGCTATAACAATAGCTGGTGACCTGTCAAAAAGGAGATGAAACAACAGTACTGTAAATACACGAAGCTTATCTAAATAGCATATACACTCAAAAATGTTAAATAGAAACAAATCTATTTTTTCCTGACATGCAATGAACAAGAACCCGTGCCTTGTCCCTTTCACATTGTTCTACACAAGAATATCAGATAACAAAATTTGAAAAAAAAAGCTGCATCAGCTGCAAATATGACCAAGAGAACTCTAATTATGTATGGTTATTATCCAACAACTCAATGAAAGATGAAGAATAATTGCATAAAACTTAAGGTATCAAGTGTATCGCACAATACATTGCTCTGCATTATAATACTAGATAACAATATTTAAATAGAAGCTACATCAGTCGCAAATAAGACCAAGAAGAGAACCCAAGTTTGATATGGTTATGATCCAACAACTCAATGATCAGATAATTATTTGCAACTCTTCAGCATCCGTCAATCTCCAATCTTTCAACACCTCAATGCCAAGAAGCTGGGCACCCAGATTTGGCTCCAACATATTCACTGCATTCAACCCAGATTTGAATAAATTCATTGAAACGGTGAGCCACCACCAACTCCATTAATTAAAACGGGCCAGCCGAGTAGCCGACTTCATTAAAGCCATTATAATAGACATTTCCACACATGAACCCCTAGTATGAGCACAGCACTAATCTCAAGTTAGAATCACTCGCTTTCTAAAACAACAAGCTTGGCCTCTTCGCTATGGCCCCACGCCAGTGGGTGCAACTCGATTCACCAGCAACCGTCCATGCCTGGAAGGTGTCATTCACTGTACCTATCCGGATTTGATGGTAGCCTTTGGGTCTCTCAGGAGGTGGATCCTGCAAGTGAAAAATTATGAGACAGAAGATCCAAGCTCGCAAAGACTCATCAGTGGAAAATCCCAATTACATACGTACCAATGGCTTCTGTCCTCCCATTTTGGATGGTCAAAGGCTGGTTGGAGGTGAGATGGGACGCAGTCTATGAGATCACCGTCAGGACTCTACAGATGGGCAAAAACTCAGGTCATTTATAAACAACCCCTGGATTGGAAGAAGAGGAGTGAAAAATCGAGAAGCTGAATGTAGTAGTAGTAGTGGTGGTGGTGGTGAATGCCTTAATCATCTTGAGTGAAGGTTTGTTGAGCCTCTTCAGATGGGCTCTAATCCTCCTATATCTCAGTAGTTCCTCCCGGGCCAAAGCGTGCTATTAGCCATCGACGCGGAGAGGACAGGACTTGCAGCAGCTACCAGGAGAAGAAACACACAAAGATGGCAATGATTGGGAGAAGCCAGCGGTAGCTAGAAGCCATCCCTCGGGAATTTTGGAGTTGTGATCTTTCTTCTTGAACTATATGTATCTGTGGACATTACTGTGGTTGTCTTCTTCTTGTGCGATCATATTGCCCTCTACCTATCAATGAGATTTCACATTCACACGACCAGCAGTAGGTCCCAATATAACAGACACCCGACTGCCACATTTCCCAAACTGTAGAACAAATAACCTAGCAGTAGCGTGTTTTATTTTATTTCATTCCAACGAGATATACCTATTTGCTCAATATTGTTGTTTTAAGAAGCTAAATTTTAGACTGAAAAGCTAATCATTTGTTCTAGACCATGATAATATTAACAAAGTCAATGCAGTGAATGTGGAAAATGAATTGACTGATTTACATGAATATTCCATATTCTTGGAAAGAAGTCATAGATATTGCTTGCCTGATGTCAACCCTTGGAGAACTGTTCCATGTTTTATACCAACACCCAAACCGCTGTCATTAAGAGGCTGTTCCACGGCAACTGAAACTGCAACCATATCCCCCTTTTCAACATGTGAACTGCAAGCCAATACATCAGGAACATATACCTGCAGATCAAGTCTTAATATATTATGCTAATCATGCAAGTGTGAAATTAACCTAAGATCATTCAAATATTGCAGCAATCTAAGTCCATGCCAAATATAAATAAGATTGCTTCAGATAGAGTAGGCAACTGTTAAAATGCAAGAACCTAAGAATGAAAGTAGCGAAGAATACATCAAATGGTAAGTGTGGAGGAGTAAAAAAATGTATTATAACCAGAAAAATCACCCTCTAAACCAAGGATTTAAGTCCCGATGACATGGCAGTACATCCCATTATCTAGAGTGTGTTACAAGACAATGTCCCAAGTAAAAAATGTATTATAACCAGAAAAATTTTGACTAGAACAGAGATGGAGCTTTTCGCTTAATAGGAAAGTTATGAGAAATAGCTTGTAGGGACCGAATTATCATGAATATTTATCGACTTGGTTTTAGAATATTTTTAAATTTAAAAAGCTAAAATCTCTTCATGCCCTCTGGAACAACAAATGCACCAAGGGTGTCTCTATTTCACAAGAAATTTGACGATTCTATTTATGTAATGTATATTATAATAATACAACAATTTCACAAACCTGACAGAATAAAAAAGAAAAAAGAAAAAGAACAAGGAAGCAAGAGCCAGCAATAAAAGATTAGGTGTTTAACAGAAAGTAACATCAGATAATCAATATTTTTAGAGAAGTCTAAGAGATATGTACCATATGCTAATGATGACTGATGACCCTGCTGCAGCAATAGAGCTCTAGTTTTCAAAGTATTGCAAAACTAATATATGCCCAAAAAACCCACTTAATTCCATTCATATATAAATAACTCCAGCATTATATTTAATACACTACAAGAGAATTAAAATACTGCGATGCCCTAATGCATCACAATTGCGTCGCTAAACATGCTATTGCGACGCAATAGCGACGCAACGAGGGCGTCGCTCAACTGTCCGTCGCAATACCCTTTTGTCGCAATTGCGTCGCAATATTGCGACTCTCTGCGACGCTCTTGCGATGCCACATTGCGTCGCAATATTGCGACGCATGCAAATGCGTCGCTAAATTTAAAAATAAATTTTTAAAAAATTATTATTAAATATTGCGACGCACTAAATTGCGTCGCAATATTTAAAATTAATTTTTAAAAAAAAAAATTATTATTAAATATTGCGATGCACTAAATTGGGTCGCAATATTGCGACTCATCCAGCTGCGTCGCAATATTTAATAATAATAATTTTGGTATAATAGCGACGCAATTTGAGTCGCTAATGCATCGCAAATAAAAATTATTTTAAAATATTGCGACGCAAGGTAATTGCGTCGCAATATTTATTAAAAATTTTAAGATAAATAGTGACTCAATTTTAGTCGCTAATGCGTCGCTATTAAATTTATTTTTAAATTATTGCGATGCCAGGTCATTGCATCGCAATATTTAATAATAATATTTTAAAATATTAGCGATCCAATATCAGTCGCTAATGCATCGCAAATTTTGTTTTTAAAAATATTTAAATGATTAAAAATTAAAACGGTTAATTCAATTTCGCTAAATCTAAATATTGATACAAACATTTTTCACTCAATCCAAACAATAATAATTTCAAAAAATAATTTATATATTAAAATTTTGAAGTTTTTACAACATAAAAAAAAAAAAAAATACATCAAGAATCTGAACGATCACGTGGAGGCTGTGGAGGCTGAAGACTCTGCGACAAGCGTCTAACCATATCCCGCAAATAATGCATCTCATCTCGCATGTCTGCAACCTCCTGATCCCGGCCTCGCATACGATCCTCAAAATCCTGCTCGACCTCCTGGCGAATCTCCTCTGCAATAGATCTGCGAAGCTCCTGTAAACGCTCGGAGGAAGATCAGCAGGAACTCGCGAGCTGGAGGCCTGATGGGGAAAAAATGTAGAAGCTCTAGTGCCCAGACCATAGACCCTGCGGTCTCGTGGCTGGGCACCAACAGCCTCCAAAAACACACGTCGACTCTCCTCTGCTGAGAGTTCGACGGGCGTCTCCCCATCAGTAGAGTCGACCTGCGATGCCTGGGAGCGAAGCTCCTCGACTCGTGTCTTGAAATTATGAAATCAACAATAAATGAGTTAATAAATTTCTCGAAATAAAATTTTAGAAATTAAACAGATACTACATAAATCTAATTTCTTACCGCAACCTCCCGTGATCGCGTGTCGACCCAGGAGCCGTCCCTCCTGGTGTGTGTCGCCCTGAATAGACGAAACTCACCAGGATCTCCGCCCTCCTGCTCAGTCTATAACAATAAAAAAATGATATTAATACAAATATTTGTAAATAACTAAAATAGTAATTAAAATATTTATGTTTTCTTACCATACGCCGTCTGTGCTCCTGAATCGAAATGGAGCCCGAAGTATGACGGGAGAGACCCGTGCCAGGACCGCCCTTCTCAGATCGGCGGTTCGTGCTGGCTGATGCGGACCTCCTGCGCCAGCCATCGGACTCCCAGGCCTGCTGCCACTCGTGCCAAATACCCTCTGGCACGTGCGCAGGACGCTGACCCGATGACCTCCAACGATGAAGCATGTCGGAGTATCGGCGTCGCGTCAGAGCCTCCCATGCTGCCCTAATGGCATCATGGCTGGCAGGATCCCACGTAAACTTTTTCTGCATTAAAATAAACAGTTAGTTTCTGAATTTATTAAGTTTAAAGAATTTATATCACTGATAAATTGTATTTAATAAGTTTACCTGAAACTCAGAAAAATAAAACTCCCTCGTGGCTGGAGATACGTGGCGCCAATCGTAGCCACTGGGATCTGCACGCCTCTGAAAACGGCGCTGATGTGGCTGGATACATGATGCTGCTCAATGAATCTGTTAAAAAAATGCAAGTTTATAAGTAAATGACTTAAAAACATAAACAATATTTTTAATTAGTATATACTTACATCCCCTGAGCATCAAGTCGAAGTACAGTGCGGCCGATGGTGGAAGAACTCTCGGAGGTCTGTGCCGATCGGCTGGATGGTAATACTGCTGCAGAGATCGAAGGCTGCGCCTCTGCTGGAGATCCAAACTCTCCATCTCCGACGCTCATGTGATCTGATGTCGCAGGCTACGTCTCTGCTCACCCGTCTGTCGTCGGTAGATCTACCTCTGCCCCTCATACTGAAAATACTAAAGATTCACACAATTAAATTACGATTAATGATTGACTATGTAAGAATTTAACACTTATAAAAAAAGTTAAATTTTAAAAAACCTTTATGTTTAATCGGTGTCATTTGTTTCGTGAAATGTTGGTTCAACATCCGATGCCGTATCGGATTGCGAATCAGTTTCATTATCATCGGAAGGAAACCGAACATTTGCATCCGCAATTTCTTGGACATCACCATTTGGATCTCTAAGTGATGTTTCAGGAGCCCTTGTGTCGTCCTCAATTGCATGCATTTCCATCTCATCCTCTTGAAATGCAGGGCACTCGGCTGATTGACTTGATGAACTCTCCTCTAATACGATTGTTGAACGTGGGACGATTTTAGAAACGGCCCACCAATCTCGCTTGTCGTTGCGCAAACTTGGATATCCGCAGTAAAAGACTTGCTGAGCTTGGGATGCAAGGATGAATGGGTCATATTTCTGCAATCTTCGTCGATGGTTCACTTCAACCAAATTATAGTCGTTATGAACCCTTTTGCCCACAGGAACTATCGGATCGAACCAATCACAACGAACAATACGGTTCGTTTCATAGGCCAACCGGGATATTCAACTTCAACCACCTCTACTAACTTTCCATAATAATCCTGCATATTTGCTCCAACACTTTCTCCTTTACACACACGCCCCAGTTCTGCGTGCCTCTTGAAGCTGCTAATCGTTCAATCTGAAATTTGTACCCATTTACAAAATAGCCAGTAGAGGTTGTTACGGTCTTCAATGGCCATTGCGATAGACATTTAATGAAAATATTGTCGGTTGTCGACCATGGACCGTTGACCTATAAATTAATAAGCTATTGACATCCAATTCAAAAAATAAAGCCATTATCGAAATTGATTGAGTGATACTACTCACAAATTCATAAAACCAGTAAGCAAACTCCGTTTCTAATTTCTGCCCAATTGCAACTTGACTGATGTCGGGATTCATCTGTCGTTGTCTATCACAAAACATCCTTATGGGATGAAAAGGATGAAAACTACTGTTAGAAATTAAATATTATGGTATATTATATTTAAATTTAAATTTCCAATTTAGCATTGAAGTATACACTTACTCAATATATGGATCGACTTCTCGACAGTTCATTAGGATGTAATAATGTGCTGCATTATACTCCATATCGCTAAGATTTCTTGACTTCTGCCCACCAAATGAACGGCCGATAGCTTTAAAAATTGATATTCTACCGTCATTAGCTTCTGCTTCGTCCACACATACGTCATCGTTACGACCATGATTTCGGCTCCTCGTGTGGACGTGACCCTCAAAGTAATGCGAGGCAAAAGCTGAAACTTCTTCGACCAAGTGTGCATTGCATATAGAACCTTCAACCCTTGCCTTATTACGCACATTATTTTTTAACTTCTTAAGATACCTATATGTAAAGTTGCAACAAAAAATTAACGAATTTTTCAAGCAATGAAATAATATTTGAAATGTCAACATATCTTAATGATGTATATATTTACCTCTCGAAAGGATACATCCAGCGATACTGCACGGGACCAGCTATGCTCGCTTCGTATGGCAAGTGAACCGGTAAATGCTCCATTGAGTCAAAAAAACTGGGAGGAAATATTCGCTCAAGCTTGCATAAAATAATTGGAATTTCCTCCTCAAGCCTTGCCATGGATGCAGAAGTAATGACTGCGGCAGATAACTCCTTGAAGAATAAGCTGAGCTCCGTAATTGCCTTCCAGACATGTTGCGGAAGCAACTCACGAAAAGCTATAGGTAATAACCGTTGCATGAAAACATGGCAGTCGTGACTCTTCATGCCGAACAACTTGAGCTTATGCATGTCCACACACCTACCGATATTTGAGGCATAACCATCTGGAAATTTTAACCCTCTAAGCCAGTTACATAAAACTTCTCGTGAATTTCTGTCAAGAGTGTAACATGCTTTAGGATAGGTCCCATCGGCACTCCTTCTCAAATCACCTCTTCTGCAGTACTGATTAAGTTCTTCTCTTGACTTTGCAGTATCTTTTGTTTTTCCCGGGATGTTTAGCACCGTGTTAAATATGTTATCAAAGAAATTTTTCTCGATATGCATAACATCCAAGTTGTGCCGGATGAGATTTGTGCTCCAATAAGGCAAATCCCAAAATATACTTCGCTTCTTCCAGTTATGTTCTTTACATATACGGCCATTTATTCTATCTGCATCTGGTTCCCATGCATACATCAACCCCAAATGCTCTATAGAATCAAATATATCCGTGCCGGACCTAACCGGTTCGGCAAATTTTGTGACTGCTTTGTTCTTCCGGAAGGCGATCAAGTTACGCCTGTAAGGATGATTTGGGGGCAAGAACTTCCTATGGTTATCAAACCATGACTGCTTACCACTCTTCTGCAATGTAAATGCATCCGAATCATACATGCAATGAGGGCATGCCAGACGTCCAGCAGTGCTCCAACCAGACAACATTGCATATGCCGGAAAATCACTTATTGTCCACATCAAAGCAGCTCTCATGATGAAATTTGTTTCATAGAAATGTCGTAGGCTACGACTCCTGTTTCCCACAACATTTTCAATTCGGCCACCAACGGTTGCAGAAAGACATCAATCTTTTCCTTTGGATTTGATGGTCCTGGAACCAAAACGGTTAAAAACATTGCAGTATCTTTCATGCACTTCCACGGAGGAAGGTTATATACAGTCAGTATCACAGGCCAACATGAATACTGTTGCCCCGCTTGACCAAATGGTTGGAAGCCATCGTACAAAGACCTAATCTCACATTCCTTATATCTTCAGCGAAATCAGGATGATTTTCATTGAAATGCTTCCAAGCCTTTGAATCT
>UESW01004940.1:243902-410429 GCA_900491605.1 Calamus simplicifolius | reverse complement strand
AATGCATTATTAGGCCATATTTTTGTTATAGCATGCAATGCATCACTAGGTAATACTCTTGCCACAGTATGAATAAACAAAGAAGGAAGAGATAGATTATATCTATTTAATATGGAATAGTACAATGTTTGGTTTTATGAGAAATCAAAACATTCTTTTCGCATAAGATTAAAATCTTATTTCTCTTATTATGATGCAAAAGATTTTAACGCTACAATAAAATTTATGGATGGCAACTCTTTTTTTTTGATGCTACGTTAAAGCATCGGGAATCCCACAACCTGCGGACACTTTGTGAAAGCATCGACAATTAACGAGCTTAATGATGCTTATTAGCATTGGAATGTTACCAAAAAGTAGGAAAGATCCAAGCTTTGAAGCATCTTGCATTTAATCGCCACCAACTCGATCCTTAAATCAGTCAGTTGGATGCATCCATTCAAGCAGAGCAATCTCAGGTTAGGACAACCCAAGGTGATCCTCACAATGCCAATATCTGTGATCCTCCTGCACCTCGCTAGCCATAGCCGTTTGAGATTCCTTGCCTGCCCGATCACTGCGGGGCCCATGTCATCCCAAATTGAATGTGAATGATAGATCCATCTCAACCAGAGAAGTGTAGTTTGCCACCAATCTATCGAGTCCGACACTTGAGAAGGCCTTAGACTTGGATAGGTCGATCGATCAGATAGATGACTGAAGGGTGTCGGCGATGGTGCAGAGGGCGGCATCAGCAACGACACCGAGGGCACCGTCGGTGACCCAAGGACAAAGGGTGAAGTCAAGGCGGGTGATGGAGGGGTAGCGAGAGGGCCCAGCGAAGGAAGCCAAGGTGGAGCGGGGCAAGGGTCCAGCGGTGGCGGGACTCGGCCATGTAGAACGATTTGTAGAGGAGCAAGAAGGATTTCTTGTCAATGGGGTTGGAGTCGAGGCGGTCCAGGATCAAGAATAGGATCTCCTCGGGGAGGGAGTTGATAAACGCACAAATAATCATAAAACCTATTAATTAATAAGTCAAAGTACATATTATTATTTAATATTTAAATATTTTATATAATATTTTAGGTAAAACCTCATTAACTTAAAGAGCTCGATTTTAGGAGTCCAACGATGCAAACAACACTCAAATCGGACTTAAAATAAGCTCAGAATTAAATTTACAAGGATTTATCTTTATCTGTACGTATCTCAAAGCAAACTCGGTAAACCAATTGCCGAGTTCAATCTTCCTTCCTATCCCATCACTCCACCAACCAATCACGGAATAAATTGGATTGAAGACTTTTAAATTGAAAGGAGAATCATCCATTATCTCTTCGAAATTTCTTCATGTTTCGTTCGGATGCCAAATTGGTAAAGAATTCAAATTTGGAAGGAAATCAACGCATTCTCCGTAACACGCAAAGAAACCGAGCATCTGATATAGACGTTCATGATCTCTCCGCATCTTCTCCGCATTCATGGATCAAGCAAACAAATCGTCCACATTCGTCCGGGCTTCGAATTAGGTCTTAACAGTTAGGAAGCCGCGTCTAGTATGGAAACAGAGAGGCATATCTCTTCATGATTTCTTCGCATTCTCTTCGCATCCTCTATGCATATGAGCATTTATAATAGCTCTGGCTGGGCAGATGTGAGATGAAGCCCCGAACAGAGAAAGAAGAGAGGGCTTCGTGAGGCAGGAAGATGTTCCCTCGGTTCAGAGTTCTGGTGGGTTGCGCTAATCTGATTCAGAAAGCAAGGATCTTGGAGAGCTCAGTCTAGAAGATGCCTTCTTGATGTTGTTGCCTTTTTGATGTTAGGGAAGAAGATTTTTTTTTAGTTTTAATTCTTATGTATTCGGATGCTTTACAATAAAATATTTATTTATGTTTAGTTTTAGTGAATTCTTTTTAAGTGAAAATAATTCTTGATTGATCTATTCTTAAAAGAGATGGGCGTGATCTATGGGTACGGGCCGTGCTCTAATAAGAAGATCATATCTTAATTATTTTTATTATCTGTTTATTTAAATTCCTAATTGCATACTTTTAATTCAAAATAAGCACTAAAGTCCCCGTGGATTCGATCCCTTACTCTCGTGTGAAATTAAGGTATTTTAATCGTTGCGCTACGACACGCATCAGATTTTTGGCACCATTGCCGGGGACTTAAGTGCAGTTATTTTAAAAAATATTAAAAAAAAAAAAATAAAAAAAATTTAAATTTTAAATTTTTTTAAAATCATGAATTTTCTATTGATTTTATTCTTATTTTAGTTACCTTAATTGTTAAATTTTCTTAATTTCTTTTTAACATAAAAAAATTATTTTCCTTCTAATCACAAACCCACTTTTAACCTAATCAACTTTTTTTATTAACATAACTTAAAAAAAAGAAACTTAAAGAAAACCCTAAGACACTTTCCATAAAATATAATTAATTTTTTTAAAAATTAATAATAAAATAATAAAAATTAAAAAAATATTTTATTTATTTTCTATGCATAGATTAACTTAGGTAAATTATTTTTTGCAAAACTTAAAATATTTTCATTGACATCTCATAATTTATTAGGAATTAGAAACTTAACCATAAAAAACTAAATAAAAGGTAAGTAGATTAATTTTGTCAAGAGCTTGACATCTGCTTGTTGCATAGCATTTTTATATTAATTTTAAGGGCACAAACCCCTAATCAAGATAAGGTGGGGAGTTGATCACCTTTCCTTAGCCCATAAACCACATCCTTCATTTTGCATTAACCCAAGCCTTTAATTTTAAAAGTAACTAGATGTCAGCCCCTAAGGAACTCGAGCTCAATATGACAAGGCATCCAAAAGAGTTGGACCGGGTCGAGATTGACTGCTTAACTGGTGTCTAGAAAGAAGAGGAAAGTGGTTACTTAATTAGTTCCGTCACTTACCTAGTAAGCGACGGGAGACCCCCACAGACCTTATTCTTAACTGGCTAGTTGTTCAGCTAATTTTTGACTTGGAGGGCTCCAAGACGGTTTTGAAGTTAGGAGCTATCTAGATTTAGATTAAGCTTAGGGTAAGAGTTTAATCTTTGTTAACTTGATTGCTAATAATTATTAAATCCTAATTAAATTAGTCTTCATTCCTCTTAGTTCTAGGAATCTGTTAGGATACTTCTTTTAGAATCATCTCTTTTTTCTTCTATTACATCAATAAAATAATAAAATAATAAAAAAATAATAAAAAATTAAATTACTTTTGCTTTAGAGTACATCGATAGGGTGTATGCTTGGTCGCCGATCGTTACAACCTAATCTTATACCCCTAGATCCTAAAATAGAGAGAATCTTTAGAGCAAACAGACTTATAATTATGGACCCTAATAACGAAAATGATCCACCACGGCAGTTAAAAGAATATTTCACCCCTTCAAAGTATACCTACTCACCTTGTATTCAAGTGCCTCTAGTGGATACCACTCAATATGAGATCAAGTCAAGTGTGATTCAAATATTACCTTCATTTTATGGACTTACAAATGAGGATCCATACAGACACTTAGATGAATTCTTGGAAATTTGTTCGACTATAAAATTTCAAATTTTTTCTGACGATGCTCTTAGACTTAAGTTGTTTCCATTCTCTCTTAAGGACAAAGCCAAATATTGGTTAAATTCATTAGATACTGTAACAATTTTAACTTGGGATCATTTTCAGAGAGTTTCTTAAGAAATACTTTCCTATAGGAAAAACAAATCAAATTAGAAAAGCCATAACAAGTTTTTTTTCAGACTAATGGCGAGATGTTTCATGAGACATGGGAGAGATTAAAAGAATTGATTTGAAAATGTGTGCATCATGCCATACCTAAATGGCAGTTAGTTCAATGTTTTTATGATGGATTATCAGAAAAGCACCGGCAAATGGTTGATGCTTCATGTGGTGGGACATTTATGTTAAAGAATGAACATGAAGCTTGGCAACTCTTTGAGACATTGAGTGAGAATTCATTACATCACATGTCAGTCGTTCGTAGAGACCCTCCCGTAGAACCTAAAAGAGGTGGAATATATGAAATAGGTCATTCTATAGATATCTACTAAGGTAGATGAACTGTCCTAGAAACTTGACCGAATTCTACAAGTTGGAAATACCTCTTCCCCATCTATTCAAAATCATGATGTTTGTATAATCTGCTCAAGTCCAACTCATTCTATAGGTGAATGTCCAACTGCATACTAATTTCCTGAGCTTGTTCAAGAGTAAGCCCACCAAGCCCAACCCGATTGGCTCCTAGAATAGGAAATGATCCATATGCGAATACTTACAATCCTGGTTGGCGAAATCACCCAATTTTTTCTTGAAAACCTCAACCTATAACCAATTCATCATCAATCAGACCTAATAATCAAGAAACCAATTTTAGAAGCATGCCATATTTACAATACCCAAACATCACACAACCTCCACCGAATAATCATCCTAAACTAAAAACTCAGATAGGTTAATTAGCCACAGCATTCAGTAGAAGGGAGGAGGGTAAGTTACCTAATTAGCCTATCGATAACCCAAAAGGATAATTCATGGTTGAGGGTTCTAATAGTCCTGACAAATTCTTAGAACATGCTAAATCAGTCATGACTCTAAGAAGTGGAAGAACGTTGAACCCACCTGAACCAATCCAGAAATTAGAAGTGGCTGAACCGAAAAAGAGAAGAAATGAAGAAGAAAAGGAATGCAATGATCAAGCAATCACACCTAAAGCCCCATTCCCTAGTGCTTTAGAATCTTCTTTTTCTTTGGACAAGAAGAATATAAAAATGAATGAGATGCTTGAGTTATTTAAGCAAGTCCAAATAAACTTACCTCTTCTTGATGCTATAAAGCAAGTTCCAGCTTATGGAAAATTTTTGAAGGATCTATGCACACAAAATGGAAAGCCAAGACAAATATACCAAAAAAGATCCAGTTGACTGAGCAAGTCAGCTCAGTTGTTCAGCAAATAACTCCACCCAAACTAAAAGATCCTGGTACCTCGATTATATCATGTGTAATAGGGAACTTTACAATCAAAAAAGCATTACTAGATTTGAGTGCGAGTGTAAACCTTCTTCCAAGTTCAGTGTATGAGTTATTCGGATTTGGAGAGTTGAAACCCATGACGATAACACTACAATTGGCAAATTGATCAGTCAAAGTACCTCGTGGAATATTGGAAGATGTATTAGTGAAGGAAGATGAATTTTATTTTCTTGTCGACTTCCTTGTGTTAGATATGAAATTTAGTGGTAATCCTAACCAAATTCCCATCATTCTTGGAAGACCTTTTTTGGCTACTGCTAATGCATGTGGGTGTGATGGATGTATCTTTTGGAAATAAGAAGATGAGATTAAATATTTTTAATGCTTTCCAAGGACCATCTGTGTATGATTTAAATGAAGTAAACATGATCGAAGAAGTTGTAGATAAGAAATTTCAAAATTTGCTTGATTCGGATCCTTTACGAACATGTCTTACACATTTTGGAATAGATGACTTTGATATTGATGAGTACACCAAAGAGATAAACCTATTATTAGAACCACCTAAGTTTGATACCATCCCTCCTTGGACTATAAAATATGAACCACTTCCAACTAAACCAAGCCCTTTAATACCATTCTTGGAAGAACCACTAGAATTGAAACCTCTTCCTACTAACTTAAAATTTAGTTCCATAGTAGATGGAAAAGAAATGTGTTATGTGCTTATAACTCAAGTCCATTTACTACCCAGTAACTTTCATTCGAGTTTTTGGGCTAGTGGTTTTAGGCCTGCTAACCAGGTTAATTAGGCTAGCGGATAGGCTTGGGGCATCACAAATGGTATCGAAGCTATTCTGAGTGTGCGAAAGTTGGTGGGTATGAAGAAAGGGCTACCCATGGGACGGTGATGGAGTTCCATTATGGCATGGAGCCACCCTTATAATACCAATGGCCCGACTCGGGGTAGATTCTGGCTAACTTATAGCGTGCAACGTGCATTATAAGGAGGAAAGATTATGATACCCCAACCCAAATTTAGTTTCCATTGGATGAAAAAGAGATGTGCTATGTACTTATAACTCAAGTCCACTTGCTATCCATTAACTTTTACTCGAGTTTTTGGACGATGATGTTGGTCAGATAACGGAGTTAATTGGGTTAGCAGGTGGGCTTGAGGAGTTATAAATGGTATCAAAGTGGCCCACACACTAGCCCAATTAACTTCATTAGCGAGCTGAAACTACATGACCCAAAAACTCGAGTGAAAGTTAATGGGTAGCTAGTGGACTTGAGTTATAAGCACACAATACATTTCTTTTCCATCCAATGTGAAACAAAATTTGAGGTATCATAATCTTTCCACCTTATAATGTGACGTCCTCGTCACATGCCACAAACTAGCAAAAATCTACCCCGAGTTGAGTCATTGATGCCATAAGGGTGGCTCTATGCTGTGGTGGGACTCCACCACCATCTTATCGGTAGCCCTTTCTTCATGCTCAACAACTTTCACACACTTGGTTTAGCTCTAATACCATTTATAACATTCCAAGCCTATCCGCTAGTCCAATTTACATAGAAGTTCCTTTCTTAGTCCTATCAGCACAACTCATCAAATATTTCAAGCCCATATGGAGTGCTAACTAGGCACAGTCCAAACTGGGACTACATTGATGCAGAGTCTTTAAGGGAAGAAAGCATTTGCATAGGCCTTCTAGGAATGTGCCTTGAAATTCTTCAAAAAGAGGGCAAGTTTTTAAAGCAACGAAGAGATATCAGCTACCTCTCTAGGCTTGACGCAGTATCAACTTGGCCTTTTTATGCATTCTCAGTCATGGATTTGTGTTCTGATATGGGAATTAGATTCAGAAGTTGTCTTTCATGAATAAGAACAAGCAAGGGCTGCGCTAGTCGCTCCTGCTAGATGGTCAAACACCACTTGTTTGCAAGAAGAAAATTATAATATGTTGCTAATTATGTTTTTTTGGCCTCTTGTGCATCATTTGACAAGATATATTTATATAATGAATTGCTAAAGAAGTCGGATTTTTCCCCCTCCTTTGTTGACACGTAGTTATGCGCTGTGGCCTTCTTTGCACCAGTTTTGTCATTTGCCATATTTATAATGATCATAATTATTTGTTCATTGATCATCAGTTTGAATGTCACAACAATTAAGTTGTCCCATGATCTTTTCTTTATCCCTTGTTTTCTCAATAGTCGAGTATTCTTTGAAAAACATATGCTTATTTCTTTTCGTGATTGCAAATCGAAGAGTATTATCATTCAGAGCAGCTAAACTAAGGAATAAAATCAGAGCTCAAAGTTAAGGTTCTTAAAAGTGCATCATATTGGATGGAGCTTCTAAGCATTTTCAAGTTAATTTTTTTGGAAACCAGACCACTCTGCAACATATCAATGCCGAAACTCCTTACTATTTATGCATCTAGTGTTTTGATGCATTTGTATATAAATTATTTTAGTAGACCTTTTTACAAAATCTGAATTAAAGATCAGAATTATCAGTATTATATCTTCAATTTGCTTGTGCCTGTATAAGACAAGTGGGCAGGCATTATGTTCACCATTGGAATGCTTCATTATGTCTAATTTTTTTCCTTGTGGCCTCAAAATTCCTACACAAGCTGTTTACTGCAAGTATATCACTTAGATCTATATATAAAATCACAATCTATTTCCATTCATAGCTTACAGGAATCTCTATCCAAGCGCTAGTTCATTGTATCCTAAGAGATCATGAGTCTTCTTAGTTTACACATTCTATTTACTTTACCTAATCAGCCCTAGATATCTAAATCTAATTTAAATATCCATTATTCCCCATATCTAGTGACAACGTTCAAACAACTTATGAGTATCTTTACATGAAAACAAATACAAAATATTGCTATATTGAAGCCCGCGCAACATTAATTTTTTTTTAAAAAAATAATAGAAAGGAAGCCAAATTTCTTTGATATAACTATAGAGGAATCCGACATCACCTCTCCAATGTTCCAAAGCAGCCAAATAAAACCAAGGCTCCCAAAACCCAGCAATGCCTTCATCTAGAATGGGATGGAGGTGGTCGAAGCTCTGGTAGACATTGACGGTGGCCACTCAAACTATGGAAAGGATCCAAGGAGGCATAAACGGGGCCCATCATAGAGCTTTAAGAGTTTGGTGATGAACTATAGGCTAGAAGGGATGGGATGGTAGCCGGGCTTCATTGGAAGCTAAGAACGCAAAATTTATTTGATAAGAATCAGTCCGCCGGTGGTTAGTAGATACAAAGAACCACATAGATTTCTGAGATATAGCTTAGCATATTATATTTACTTTACAAGGGATTATTTGCAAATTTTTTCTACAAGTGAATCCACAATTTGGATATGAAATATTGCAATTAGTTTGAGCTTGCTTCAAACCTTCCTTTCCTCTAACGTGATGCATGATAGATTTAAGCTAATTACATTGCAAGGATTGGCAAGGCCACTTTAAATCCGCATAATATCTGCATGTAAATATTATAGTTTAGATTTCTTTGGAACTTTTAAAAAAATTATAGCTCAAAATAAGGATTAGATATTGACCTAACTGAAAACAAAAAGATAGGATAGCTGAAAAATCTTGCTCCTACATATTGAACATTCACTTATGCCTAATGTGGGTTCAAATAAATGTCTAAATCTATTCCATGCACAACTAATGTGGGTTCAAATACATTACAAATATAAAATTTTCATATGCCAAAGGTACCAATTGCTTGAAGTAATCTTGTTTAGGATAGCCATAATTTTTTGCACATAAATTTTTATTTATCTATGACTATTAAATATCTTTATAAAAGGCTAACTATATTTGAGTGTTTTTGTAGTCTAATCTACTTTGAATTTGACAAAATATATTTCTTTTGATGTATAGATTCATGCGTGCCTAAGGGATCCCGCTACAAGAGTCGTTGGCCTTTTTTTCTTTAGTAAGAACTGCATTTATGAAAGATCCGCCTTTAAGTGAGGCAGGATCAAAGCAGCCTCTTGTATCCATGTCATGCCCCAAATCCTGAGCTGGCCGCATGACATGGTGGCATAATTTATAAGGCATCATCCTAGAAGCTAGAAGCTATGTAAGGCCTTCCAAATATATGATTCAGACACATTTGGTATCAAATACAACATTAGCGACTACTCTCACTAGAAATCTAAGATTAAACCATGAGGCTAAGTATCCTACGGCTCTAGAAAAAAAAATACAATTGTAATAGTGTGAGCTAATAGCTCATAATAATGGAGTGAACTAATAATTTGATAAAAATTCTCCTTTCACACACACTAACATGAAAAATAATATAGAAGTAATCATTAAAAAGTAAGCGAGTAAGGTAGCTTTAATAGCCATAATGCATTGCCAACAAATGATATTTAAAAGAGTTTTAGTATAGAAAGTCATCAATATAGCTTGATAGAAACATTCATATCTTATAATATAGCTCATGAACACAATCAAGATAATAAGATCATGCATGCAAACTTTATTCTCATAATAGTAATGCCACATATGCCACCTTTTATAATTCAAATAACAATATCAACCTATAATAATGTCAAATTAATGATACACACCTATACACCAAAATGTCATAACATTAATCTATAATAATTTTAGGCTTGTTATTTATTACTACTTATTGGATCGATCACTTCGGCATCTAGACTGGTCATAGCCACTGGTGTGGGCACCAGGATCAGACAGAGGTTACTAAGCTCATTATGGATTTCTGATTGATGTAGTTAGACTTTGATTCTTGTCGATCCATTTGAGTCCAGAGTCATTATGAATTTCTTATTTATGTTGGTTTGACTTTAAGTCCTGTAATCAAGTTTTGTCAGTATGAGTCCAGTAATTTTTATTTGAGTCCAATTAAAATTTATTGAGTCAAAGTGTAAGAAGTTGAAGACCCAGACTATAAAGGACCACATTCAGTGCACCACCTCAACGCCACATAAAATTTTAGTCAAAGTGGGCATCATCTACTCAATTAAGGCATCCCAATATTTTTATGAAGCCATCTCAGTATAAAAGAAAGCAAATAAGCCTCCTATGGAGGATGGCTTGCCGTCCATCCCTTATGAAAAGAAAAATATGGCGTCATCCCCTAATCTCTTTTTCTTGTTTCAAGATGCCGCCTATTTCTTTATTTAGAAATAATATGGCGCCCTTATTTTCTCTTTTTTTAATGTAATTTAAGGGTTATTGTTTATTATAAAAATCCCTCCCTTCTTCTTGTAGAAAAATAATTGATGATTAATGAACAAAAGAGTCTTCTTCTTTATTTTCCTGTGCTCCTGAGCATTGACACTCCATGGAGAGAGGGTGAGAGGCCCAACAAATACCCATTCCAATACCTGTTCCAAGCATTCCAGCCCCAAGATACCAAGGTGCTATGATCCTTAGCTGAAGTCTTTCTTACCTCCGGAACCATCTGAAGAAAAGCCAAAATATCCACAAAGGCATAGCTTCTTCTTTCAGGCGCCCATCTCGGAAGCTGTGTCATCCAATTTTTAGGGCTAAGACCATCATTGCTTGGTAATCAGACCCATCCCTTCTCATAAGTTCTATTTTGTTGAAGAAAGAATATGTTTTAAGTAGTGATTTCTTAACCCTAGGATCATGTTTTCTTTATTACTTACTGAATCGTGTTCTGCGAATAGTTACTTTACTATTCGCATATTCATCCTTAGTTTATTCTTACTCATTTTGGAAAGTACAACATCTTAAAATCTGAACCATTGCCTACATTAATCTCTTACATGGTACATCCCGCATCAGTTTGGTATCAGAGCCTGGTTAGGACATGTTCATGCATAGTGCTGAAATTTTTATACGCTAAAAAAAATTACATTGTTTAGGATTTATCAATCATCTAATTAATCTTATTAAATCTGTAATTTTCTTTCTATTTTTAGATCTATAACATACTATATATATATATATATATATATATATATATATGCATATTTTACTTTAAGTTTTCATATGTGTGCAAGCATCACTGAATTCACTTAAGGGCATATTTACTTTAGGTTTTCATATGTGTGTGCATGTGTCACTGAATTCACTTAAGGGCAATTTTTCTATCTCAGGTAAGGAAAGGATTTGATCACCTTTCTTGGGCCTAAAATAATCACCCTTATCTCGATCCCAAGCCTAATTAAAAATGAGTAGAAATCTAAAGCAAAGCTAGGGACACCCACATGATTGAGTTTCAAGTATTGTGATGAAACTAGTGCACTCAATCCTTCAGTTATTTTTGAAAGTGGTCTCTAAGGCTAGGGGTCTAATGGAAAACGCCTTAAGCAGAGTTGTGGTTCTCTAATTAGGTCCTTGCGAGAGCGAAGAAAGCCTCCCACAACCCCACCTCTTACCTGGCCAGTGGAAAGGATAATTGTTGAGTTGATTGTAAGTTGAGTTGATTCATTCTACTTGAGCTTCTAGGTCTAGAAATTCTAGAATGAATTTGTGTGTTGTATGACCACCAGATCAGGAGCCCATTACCATCAGCCCCAAGCCCAATCTAGTTTAACCATGGAATCCAATCTCGAAACCCAATTGAGGGCCGTTACTGAACAGCTTGCCTAACTGAACCATAGGTTCACCCAAATGGAGACACTAGTAGAGACCCTAGAAGAAACCCATGAGATCCATACCGAGCATAAGTTTGAGACATCTCTCAACTCTAGAAGAGCCCTACGCCATGACCCAATCTTAAAGTTTAATCAAAGAAGACCCAATCATGATTTTATGGATCAAGATGAGAGAGCCATTAGGAATATCATGTTAGAAGCACCTAATATGGTTTGACCATTTTAAATTATATATACAATTCAGTTTGTCGGAGGAGGCGCTATCTAAAATACAAAGTTGCTGCCAAAAAGGCAACTCAACTCAGAGGCTATGGTCTAGTATTCAGTAGCAAGCCTGATGTCCAGGGGAAAAAAAATGTAAGCAAAGTAATGCTCTAAGCGCTCCTTGTTTAATCAATAGACTAAAAGATATATATCACTCGATTAGCTTGCAAATCATTAATTAAGAGCAAAACAGAACCTGATGAGGGGTAAAATCATCATTGCATTATTAACCGCACACATTGACAATTGGGTCTAGTCCAATTCCAACATCCTATCGGCCAGCTGTCAAACCTACTAAGCAGCGAAGCCCAATCGCCCTCAGCGGCGTCAGGTCGTCCCGATAACCCCAACCATTCTCATACCTCGGCAGCCCAAGCCATCTATACCTCGGCAGCCCAAGCCATTCTCATACCTCAACGACCAAAGCCATCCATACCTCGGCAGCCCGAGCCATTCTCATACCTCGGTGACCCGAGCCATCCATACCTCTGCAGCCCGAGCCATTCTCAAACCTCAGCAACCCGAGCCATCCATACCTCGGTAGCCCAAGCCATTTTCATACCTCGGTTACCTGAGCCATCCTTATACCTCGGTGACCTAAGCCATCTATACCTCGATAACCTGAGTTGCCCCTTTGCCTCGGCCGGACCAAGGCACCCGAATACCTCTGCAGAATCTGGTACTGGAGAATTCGAATTCACTATAACTAAATAAGATTCCAAGCGGGGAATCATACCCAGGAGTGGCCTAAGACCCATAAGAGTGGCCTAGAACCTATATAATCGCTAAATCTCAAGGCATCAACTAGCTCTCCCAGCCGTCGATCCTCTAACTGACAAGATACGAATCCTACTGACCTCATAACAAACTTGATTCAAATCCATTCTGAATCCTAATAGCTTTCAGACCTCCCCTCGCGACACGCCTAAAAAATCAGGTGATCCCCTATAAATACCACCACCCTCCAATCTCTCGGGTATGCAACTACGCACACTTGGATACTCACTCATTTTCACTCATT
Organism: Calamus simplicifolius; assembly: GCA_900491605.1. NCBI lineage: Eukaryota > Viridiplantae > Streptophyta > Magnoliopsida > Arecales > Arecaceae > Calamus > Calamus simplicifolius. The sequence goes on along the minus strand of UESW01004940.1, from coordinate 397,519 downwards.
GTTATACCGAGAGCAGTTCCATCTGAGCTCAGAGCTCTTGAGAGAAAACACCCATCTAGGGGAGCTCTTCTGTGAGAGTCTTCTTCTCACATCTGCTTGTTGTGAATCTCCACTGACTTGGGCATCGAAGGGTCCTCCACAGAGGGCAACCCCCACAGCACCCTCTACGCGCGGGCTGTCTTGCAAGTCCCACTCCGAGGCGATAAGATTGGCATTCGGATCAGAAGCCAGAGGCGCACCCGAGTTGGAGAACGGATTTCTGCGGCAACAGATTGGCGCTAGAGGAAGGGCCTCAAGTCCCATAAACTTGTGATTCAGGAGACAAGACTCAAAAAACCAGAAGAAGCATCCTCTAATGGCCAATCGAAAGAGAGCTACGTCCGAAGCTCAAGATCAGGCCGCCTCTCAAAGGCCTGACCCAGTTAGCGGTGCGGCTCCTCCGCCACCACCGCCAGCTGAATCTCCTTCGCCGCCGGTAACGGTGGTGACGCTGGACCAGTTCGCCACTCTGGTCCAGCAGGTCCAAGCATTGACCCACCTAGTCCAGGGGCTCTAGGCAATCCCTGGCCCTGCCGTCCCTGCTCCTCAGCTTCATGAAGAAGTCGCTGCCCCTGCTCCGCCGGCAATCTCTTCCTCCAATCCACCGGAGGTGGAGGATCATCATCGCCAGCCCGCGAGGGCAAGGCCAGCGCCGCAGCGAGCTAGAAGGAAGAGCCTGCTCAGATTAGGCGGGTTCATTCTACCTCCCCAGTGTCTTCCCAAGATTCGACGCCACTACCGTCTTCCCATCACCCGATCCCTCCTACCACTCTGGATGAAGGGATCAGGCAATAGATGCAGAAGATGCATCAGAAATGGCGTCAGGAGTTAGACGCCGTCAGACAAGCCCCTCCGTCCCAACCAAAAGCAGAGCAGGGCATCCCCTTCTCCGAAAAGATCATGAGGAAAGTGATTCCCCCTCATGTCAAACTTCCTACCATCGAGCCATACCATGGATCCATTGAGCCCAATGACCACCTGAGCAGCTTCAGATCCATCATGATATTCCATGGAGTGTCAGATGTGATCATGTATCGAGCCTTCCCCTCCACTCTAAGGGGATCTGCTCGAATCTGGTTCAATAGCCTAAAGCTAGGTTCCATTGATTCCTTTGACGAACTGAGCTGTTTGCTCATCAGCCAATTCGTCAGCAGCCATCGCCAGCGATGAAGATCCGATTCCCTCTCTAAGGTCAAGCAGAGAGAGGGGGAATCGCTGAAGAATTACCTCAGCCGCATCAACACGGCCCTCTTAGAAGTCGATCATCTCAACCACGAGGTGGCCATATCCGCCCTGGCCGGAGGAGTGTCGAAGGAGGGAGACTTCGACTTGGCTCTAGAGGTTAACTACCCAAAGAGCCTTTCAGACATGATGTTCCTGATGGATAAATACGCCAGGATTGAAGAATCAAGGAGATCAGCTCGAGTTGAGCAGCTAAAGAAGAGGAGGTAAAGGGCTCAGACAAGCAACGGGCCCACCGCTGTGCTAGCCCGCTTCACCACCATAGAGCTCCTCTGCCGCCGCCTCGAGACCGAACCCAGAGTCCGGCCCAAAGGTTTGATCGCTACACTCCCTCATAGCGCCAAGAGCGCAGATCCTGATGGAGATCGAGCGGCAAATTTCTCGGCCTCCTCCTCTCCAAGGCAATGCAACTCGGAGGGACCCGACTAAGTACTGCTACTTTCATCGGGACTATGAGCATGATACCGAGGACTGTTGGCAGCTCAAGAACGAGATTGAGCGATTGATCCGGCATGGCAGACTAGACCAGTTTAGAGGCCCCCCTAAGCCAAACAATGAGGAGAATCGCCAGCCCAAGCCTCGCCAGCTTCCTCCACAAATCCTCCGGTCATTGGCAACGTTAATGTGATAACGGCAGCCGATTCTCCATCCTCTTGGCTAGGCGAGGAAGAAAGCCTGCCAAAGAAAGCTCGAGTCGATGAGCTCATTTTCTCTAACGAAGACCTAGGAAGGTACAGTACCCCTATGATGACGCTTTGGTTGTATCTTTGAATCTGAACAATTATAATGTACACCGTATCTTGATTGATAGTGGAAGCTCTGTTAACGTTCTATATTTTGATGCCTTTATGAGATTAAAATTTCGGATAGAAAGCCTCCGACCCATGGAGTCCACCCTAGTGGACTTTACAGGTGACTCCATAATCCTGAAGGAGTCATCACTCTGTCAGTCTGAGCCAGCACTTGGCCTTGCGTCGCTACCACGCTCATGGATTTCCTCGTGACCAAGCTCCGGTCTCCTAACAATGCCATCCTCGGTAGGTCGAGGCAAATATCTCTCAAGGTCATCATTTTCATTCTTCATCTCGCCATAAAGTTTTCCACCGAATGGGGAGTGGGGGTTGTTCGAGGAAGTCAGATCATAGCTCGGCATTGCTTTATCACCGACCTTCAGTCCAGAAAGCCCAAGATGGACGGGCTAGATGCTCGGAAAGATTTCACCAAGCAATGAGGAGAGCCAGCCAAAGAACTAGAGGAAGTACCACTCGACAAAACCTGACCCGACCAAACCATAAAGATTAAGTCGCGACTAGAAGAAAAGCTTCGGCAAGAATTAATTGAATTCCTTTGGAGGAATGCTGACGTCTTCGCCTGGTCTACTTCGGATATGCCCGGAATCAGTCCAGACATCCTGGTCCATTGCCTCAGCGTGGACGAGACATTTAGGCCAATTAAGCAAAAGAAAAGGAGCTTCACCCCGAGCACCAAAAAGCCATCGAAGAAGAAGTGGATAAACTCATCAAAGCCAAATTTATTCGAGAGGTTAATTATCTTGACTGGCTGGCGAATGTGGTCATGGTGAAAAAGTCGAATGGCAAATAGAGGATCTACATCGACTTCACTAACCTCAACAAGGCCTGCCCAAAAGATAGCTTTCCTCTTTCGCGGATCGACCAGCTCATGGATTCAACTTCAGGCTATCAAATGCTGACTTTTATAGATGCCTATTCGGGCTACAACTAGATTTGAATGGCGCCCGAAGATGAGGAGAAAACCACCTTCATCACCGACTGAGGTATCTATTGCTACCGAGTTATGCCCTTTGGTTTGAAAAATGTAGGTACCACCTACCAAAGGCTGGTTAACAAAGTCTTCAAGGAGTAAATCGGTCGAAACATGGAGGTGTATGTTGATGATATGCTGGTAAAAAGCAATGAGGCATCCCAGCATGTCGAGGACCTCGCGGAGAGCTTTGCCATGTTTCGAAAGTATCAAATGAGGCACAACCCCACCAAATGTGCTTTCGGAGTTAACTCCGAAAAATTCCTTGGCTTCATGGTCTCTCAGCAAGGCATCAAGGCAAATCCTCAAAAGATCCAAGCCCTGCAACAAATGGCCCCACCTAGGTCAGTCAAGGCCGTGCAATGCCTCATTGGGAGAGTAGCAGTCCTCAGCCGCTTCATTGCTTGATCAGCCGAGAAATGCCTTCCCTTCTTCAAAGTTCTTCGGTTGGCCAAAAACTTCCAATGGACCCCTGATTGCCAGAAGTCCTTTGAAGACCTCAAGAAATGCCTCGGCTCACCACCTCTCCTCAGTAGCCCGAAGCTAGGGGAAGTGTTGAATCTATACTTGGCAATTTCTGAAAATGTCGTTGGCTCGGTGCTAACTAGAGAAGAGAACAAAGTCCAAAAACCCACTTATTATGTCAGCAAACTACTCAAAGACCCTAAAACGAGATATACTCGAGTCGAGAAGATGTTCCTAGCCTTGGTGACATCGGTTCGAAAGCTGCGGCCATACTTCCAAGCGCACGCTGTCATCGTCCTGACCGACTAACCCCTCAAGGAAATTATTCATCGCCCGGAAGCATCAGGGAGAATGACCAAATGGGCTGTCGAGCTGAGCGAGCACGACATTCAGTATCAGCCTCATCCAGCTATTAAAGCCTAGGTTCTGGCATACTTCCTCCTTGAATGCACTATACCCGAAGATGGATCTGCTTTGGATACTCCCGGACAACCAAAGCACAGCGTCCCATGGTTGCTTTATGCCGATGGATCCTCCAGCACGGGCGGTTCTGGCGCTGGTCTAGTCCTCACCAGTTCGAAGGGCACGACTTTGAATACGGCATCTGCTTCTCCTTTCCGGCTTCAAACAATGAAGTAGAGTATGAAGCCTTGCTTGCCGGACTCCGAATCACCCACGAGCTTAAGGTCAATAGGCTGATCGCCTACACCGACTCTCAGTTGGTGGCCAGCCAAGTGCAGGAAGAATTCGAGGCTCGAGAGCCGAGTATGATCCGATATCTCCAAAAGGTGCACGATCTATCCTCATGTTTTGATGAATTTAAAATTGTCCAGATCCCAAGGACTGAAAACACACGCGCCGACCTTCTGTCCCGCATGTCAACTACGGAGTCAAAGGATCTCGAGCGAAAATTCCACTTGGAGGTCCTGGAGAGGCTTAGCATCGCCGATGCTGACCAAATGATGCAGGTTGACACCGAACCATCCTGGATGGACCCCCTGCACAAGTACCTTAAAGAAGGGTTGCTGCCCACTGATAGAAAGAAAGCAAGGAAGCTGAAAATGCAATCATTTCATTATGTCTTGATTGATGACTGGCTATACAAGTGATCCTTCTCAATGCCGCTTCTCAAATGCCTCCGACCAACAGAGGCCGATTATGCTCTTCGGGAGGTCCACGAAGGTATTGCGGCAATCACCTCGGTGGTCGGGCCCTATGCCACAAAGTGCTGCGCTAAGGATATTATTGGCTAACGATGCAGAAAGATACCGATGACCTCGTTTGAGCTTGTGATTCGTGCTAGAGGCACTCAAATGTCCAGAGGCTCCCCTTGGCACACCTGACTTCCATATCATCCCCTTGCCCCTTTGCCAAATAGGGAATGGATATTCTTGGCCCTTTCCCCCTCGCAACGGGGCAAATGAAGTTCTTATTTATTGCAATTGATTATTTTACTAAGTGGGTTGAAGCCGAAGCAGTCACCCAAATAATCGAAGCTCGAGCTAAAGACTTCGTATGGAGATCCATCATTTGCCGCTTCAGCCTTCCCCACACTATCATCACCGACAACGAAAAGCAGTTCAACAACCCTAAGTTTCGAGAGAGGATCATGGCATTCTCCATCGCCTGACATCGGTCGGACATCCCCAAGCTAATGGAGAGGCCGAGATAACCAACCGAACTCTCCTGCAGGGAATTAAAGCTCGGCTCAACCAGGCACAAGGCAGATGGGCCGAGGAACTCCACCATGTGTTGTGGGCGTACCGAACCATTGAGAGGATACCCACGGGACAAACCCCACTTAAGATGGCTTTCGGTATAGAGGCTGTCATCCCTGTCAAAGTCAGACTCTCCTCCCCTCGTGTGGAAGGCTATTCAGAAGAACCCAACGACGAGCAGCTCCGAACTAATCTTGACTTAATAGAAGAAGTTAGGGAGAAGGCCCGAATCCGGATGGCCGTCTACCAGCAAAGAGTAGCTCGCTATCACTCCACCAGAGTCTGAGAAAAGTTTTTCCTCCCCGGCGATCTGGTGCTTCGAAAGGCATCCGTCTCGAAGCCACTAGAGCAAGGAAAATTGTCCCCAAATTGGGAAGGTCCCTACCAAGTAGCGGAAGTAGTCAAACCCGGCACCTATAAACTCCAAGATCTAAATAAAAAATCTATTTTTCGGATGTGGAAGTCGGATAATCTCCACGTCTATCATCAGTAAGAGTATGCCCTCCCAAACCTACTCTGCCCATTAAGTTAAATTTTCAAAGATTTGCAAAATTCCTATTTTCATTGCCTTCTTTGATAGCTGCAATGAGAAGCAGGTTTATAAATCCTTGGCCGGGCCGAGCGATCTCCATACCTTGGCTGCGCCAAGTAAAATATATTTGACAAACCTCGGCCAGTCCGAGAGAGCTTCGTACCTTGGCAGCGCCAAGTAAAATATAATCTTGAAGCCTCGGCCAAGCCGAGTGACGGTCTCTGTACCTTGGCAGCGCCAAGTAAAATATAATCTTTTAAACCCTCGATCGGGCCGAGCGATCTTCGTACCTTGGCTGCGCCAAGTAAAATATATTTGATAAACCTCGGCCGGGCTAAGAGAGCTTCATACCTTGGCAGCGCCAAGTAAAATATAATCTTGAAGCCTCAGCCAAACCGAGTGACGGTCTCCGTACCTTGGTAGTGCCAAGTAAAATATAATCTTTTAAATCCTCGGTCGGGCCGAGCGATCTCCGTACCTTGGCCGCGCTAAGTAAAATATATTTGACAAACCTTGGCCGGGCCGAGAGACTTCGTACCTTGGCACCGCTAAGTAAAATATAATCTTAAAGCCTCGGCCAAGCCGAGGGACGGTCTCCATACCTTGGCAGCACCAAGTAAAATATAATCTTTTTAATCCTCGGCCGGGTTGAGCGATCTCCATACCTTGGCCGCGCCAAGTAAAATATATTTGACAAACCTCGGTCGGGCTGAGAGAGCTTCGTACCTTGGCAGCACCAAGTAAAATATAATCTTGAAGCCTTGACCAAACCGAGTGATATATTTCTGAACAATCTCCGAAGCCTCGGCCAAACCGAGTGATATATTTCTGAACAATCTCTGAAGCCTCGGCCAAACCGAGTGATATATTTCTGAATAATCTCCGAAGCCTCGGCTAAACCGAGTGATATATTTCCGAATAATCTCTGAAGCCTCGGTCAAACCGAGTGGTATATTTCTGAACATCATCTAAAGCTTTGGCTTAGTCGAGTGATTTCTCAAACACTCTGGCACAACTAAGGCATCCTATCATACTTCGACAGAGGTAAGTAACCTTCCTCCATCTACCGACAAGATTATGGAAGTTATTTCATCCCCTCAAGTAGGATCATATACATCATATGTTCACAGGGCCGTCCAGGCCTCCCTCTGGCGTAAATAGAGGTGAACACTTCCTCCGCAGAGGACTGAATATTAAGCTTAACATAAATAAAGCAGCAAAGACACCGCTGGATCTTTAAACTATGCTATAATTCGACAAGCATAACATAAGTAGAACGGCTTTCGGCATAGCCAGATCAAGAAAAGAAACAAGCAACCGAAGAAGAAAGAGTAAGAACCTTCTTTATTGATGAAAAATTACAACCTCCTAAGAGGCATTACAAGTGCGTCACAGCACAGGAAATACAAATAAAATAAAAGCTCGGCTGAGCAGCTTCGATCGATAATGATGTTTCTACATCCGACCCCATAAATCATAGAAATCAATCGGCTCCATTGGGCCACTGGTTAATTCCAAAGAGCAAAGTAAGCCATCCATGGATCCCTGGGACGGATGCGTTGAGGGATCCTAACCAGGTCAAAGACCTGTGGATGCTGATGCCGAGGATGCCTCCTCCCCCAAGTAGGATGCTAGGCTGCTAGCCACTGCCCAACAACATAGACAGGGGACCAGCAGACCAACACCACTCTCCTCCCTCTTCACATGGAAAAAGATCCCTCATGCGAATGAACTGAGGGATCCAAATCGAGGAAGGAGGTGAGTTCCATATCTTCCATGGGGAATACGTATGCTTTGCGTTTCCTGTGGTCCCCATGGAAAGTGACAAAGGACACACAGGAAGCACGTACGTGCGCTCCCCATATGACCTCTACGGACATCCCATGCGCTCTCCATATGACCTCCAAGAATTCCTCCTTTGAGGACTGCCTGCTCTTCAGTAGCTTCTCCATCACCCCAGCTATCTGGGATGAACCAGCTTTCAAAAGGAAGCTCGATCTCTCTGCTCTCAACGAAACAAGTGCTATGAAAGCCCTTACAACTCACAAAAAGAGAAGGTCTTGGGAGATAGCCTAACATGGCCCGCTCTCCCCATTTTATAGGCAAGCAAACTGGGGGCAGTCATTAAAGAAGGGAGCCCCGGAATTTGAAATGCCCTGGCCATGCTGCCACGTGGTAGATCAAAAGAAAAGGGCACTTTCCAAAGCATGCCGGACGTGCCTCCTAGGCCATGATGGAAGATGAAGATTTTTTTCTGATCTCGAATCAAGAGCCTTAAATGCAGGAAATCGACCGCATGTCCTTGAGATATGGGCAGGCCTGAAAAATCCCCTTTTGAAAATAATGCCGTCCAATGGTGATCGAGTGCTTATCACATATGTTAAACGGACCGCGTTGGAAAAGGCCAACAAGATAAATGCCTTAAGCGAAAACAAAGCATCCTTCGGCAAAGCCATTTTATATGCCTAAGCAAAAAACATACCAACTTTTGCATCGACAAACCAAGCTATCTAACCTTGACCTCAGTCGAGGTATTTTCACCGTCCTCGGTCATTTCACGCCGAACCATTTCGTGCCTCGGCGAACCAAGTTGGCTTGCACGCACCTAACCTCGGCCCCAATCGAGGTAAAGTCGGAGTTACATTCCATGGCAAAACCGAACGATTTTATGCATTAGCAAAACCAGTTAATCTGGCTTCGATTGAGCAGAATCTTCGATTCGGAACCCCCAAGGGCTATCCGACCTTAAAGCGCATTTCATTTACGATTCGTTTACCCTCGAAGGAACTCCCGGAAAAAAAGTCGTTCGAAAAGACAATGACCAAAGTGATAAGGCGAAGCAAAAAGAGATTAAATGATTCATTCATTGAATCCCGATCGGATTACAAATTGAAAAAATAAAAAATACATGAGCAATCCTTAAGAATCAGGGTTCGGGTCAGTCCCAGGAACCTCCTTGGTAACATCCGGAAGGACTTGACTCGCTTCGCCCATCTCGAATGTTGTTGGAAGAGAGACCTCGGGTTCCTTGGCGGTAGGCTGAAGGCATTCTTTAGGAGCCATGGCCTCTTTGGGACCCAGGATAGCGTCAAGATCGACGTCCGAAATATCCTTGTACTTGGCTTTTTTGGCCCTCGGGGTACGGGTATCATAACGTTCAGCCTCCAGAAAAGATAAATATAACTTGGGATACACTCGAGAGATCTTTGTCCAGTTTCCTCCTCACCGAACGGAATGCATCGGCACAAGCCTCTCTATGCTCTTCAGAAAACTGAGCGAAACTTTTGTACTCCTCCACAGCCGAGGTAATTTGGTTGTTAGCTTCAGCTAGCTGGTCCCTGAGTTTGAGGTTCATTTGATGACTCGCGGTCAACTCCGTCCTTAGAGCCTTAAATTGCTCCTGCACCTCAAGCCCAATTTTTCCCATCTGCAAACATCAGGTCGTTTGAGTCCACAAACAAAAGAAAAATGCCAGAAGTAAGTAAATAAGAAGATACTATACCTCTTCCTCCCGCGAACCATTTTATTGCTCAGTTCATGGACCTTTTCCAAGGCCTTCAATTTGGCCGCTTTATTCTGTTGGAGACCCTCCTTGAGGTCATTAATTCGGGATTGTTTGTCCTTGATTTCCCGCTGACATTGGTTGAGATCAGTGGTGAACTTGGCAATTTGATCATGCTGCCATTTCAGCCGATCTTCCCTATCAATGAGTTTCTTATTCAGGCCGGCAAGCTGATCTCGCTACCACCGGCACTTACGCTCCTCCTCGAGCCTCCTGCTCCAATTATTCTTCTTCTCGGCATGGCTATTTTTCAGCTGATCCCACCTCTTGTCAAAGTGCCGCTGCAAGGCATTGACCTCGTCGGCGTGCTTAGACTTGATTTAGGATAACTCCAGGCAGGCCTTATCCGACTGTTCAGGAAAACCCTGAAGCTCTTTGACTTGAGCCTCGAGCCAAAAGGCCCTCTCGGTGGTAATTCGGTAAGACTCGCCCGTCTTCTCAATGTCCGCCTTAACGGATGCCAAGGCACTGGAAAGCCGGCTGGTCGAATCCACCCTTGTTCGAAGGTCGGCCGTCTCCTCCTGCCCTAAGTGTAGGCCCCAGTGGCCAAATTTAAGTGCCAATTCAGCGCCCTCGTAATCAAAGCATTCTGAAGAAAAAACACAAGTGAGAAACCACGGCTGAACCAACCAACTAAGAATTACAACCTCGATACAATGACTTACCCGGAAGGCGTAGTTTGAAGCAATCTTCATAAGAGTAGCGTTACTAATTTCAAGGAGAAGGTAAACATCCTTTGCCGCCCCGGACTGACCAAAAGCTGCATCATTAATATCCCCGACTACAGGCTCGTCCGTCGAGGAACTCCCTCCTGTGCGCAGTATAGACCGCATCAAGGCGGTGAGCATGTCATCCACCTCTGGGCTGTGGACAAGAGAACTCATAGCCGAAGAGCTGGCCTGAGGGACTTCGGCCTGAGGAACTACCATCCACTCAGCTTCCTCCATTAGAACTTTAGCCTGTAGGGCCTCGAATGCTTCGGCCCCAGTTGAGGGAACCCCGGCCCGAGCGTCCCCTTCATTCAGTGATTCTTCTTCTTCTTCCTCTTCCTCTCCGACTGTTGCTTCATCTCTGACAGACTCCACCCGAACTTCAATCTCTTTCACGACATCCCCGGGTACCATAAGAGAGAGACCCTCAGCAGGAGATACCTCGACCTCCACCAACCTTTCAACATGTGGCTCCACTCGAGCTTTGGCAGCCGCCACTGCCTCTCCTTGACCCCTCCACCTGAGCAGGGGCCTCTTCCATGCGCAGTGGGCTGCCCACCACTGGTAACTGAAGCTAACTAACCTCTGGCAGGAGGATCGCTGGACGGATCGGCGACATCTCCTCGCCATCATCTGACACAATCACTACTTGAGGGGGGAAAACTTCTATGGCTCTCTTCAAGTTTTCCCCAATGGTACTCTCCATCCCCACTACTGTGTCCCCCTCCGGCAGGGGGGCTCACCAACCGCGATCGATGCTCTTGCTTCCCCCCTCTTAGGGTGGAAGAGTGGCGGCCAACATCGTCTCTCCTTGGCTCCTTCGGGCGAAACCCGGAAGGACGAGACCTCTTCTCGGACCTGTGCTTGTCCCCAGAGCCAGAGCTCCTATGGTGCTTGCCCAACTCCTTCCTAGTTTGGCCCACGAATGCGGACCTCTCGGCTAAAAACATAGCATATGTTCAATTAAACAGTAACAGAATTACATAAACGCACTAACCATCAGAGCGAAGACTCACCTTAAGGGTCAATATGGCTAAGCCCGGGGCGAAAAGGGCATCCTCTGCTAACAGAGTACTGGCTGATACCTCTTGACCACTGCGAAGGGTTACCAGATCTCTCTTCTCCTGCTTGCTCAACTCCGGGCGTGCCTCCGGATCCTTCACATAACTCGCCCATCCCCTTAGAAAATCTGAACCGATGTTTCCTTCGGTAATAAAAATTGGGACTTCCACTCCTTTATCGAAGACGGGTTATCAGAAATCATCTTGAATGACTTTCGGGGACCAATGTAGGGCCACTCAGAGCTCCTCCCGAAAACCAGGTTGTAGCAGGCTCGAAATATAGGAAGGGTCGCAGTCACCCCAATGCGACTGCACATTGAGATAAACCCAATAAAATTGTGCCAACTATTTGGGGCTACCATTGTTGGACATATGTTGTAAAACCTCATCACCTCCTGTACCAGCGGATGAAGAGGGAACCAGAGACCTGCCCTTAAGCTCTCCTCATAAAAGAAGACTCCACGGCTTAACTCGGTCGAAACCTGATGCTCAGCCCTTGGCACCCATAAGGCTACATCCCGAGGAACCCTATAATGGCGATGGATCCTATCCAGGTCGTCAAGGGTTACCTTAGAGGCAACATCACCTGGACCCTTTATATTGGCTGAATAAGAGGCGGAATACGAACAAGCAAGCAAGGGCTCAGGGAAGAATGGAAAATCTCTATGATAGGGACAAAGAGGCATTGCAGAAGGAGCACCGCCCCAGCCCTGTTTAAATAAATGCTTCAGAAAGAAAGCCCGAGATGCCAAAACTTCCGATATGGATGCCAGAAATAAGGAGTCCCGCCACGTGAAACTTCCGCTATCGCAACCTGCTGGAAATGAGTCATTTTCTCCTCGAGCTACGGCGAAAAATGATGACGAAACAACGGCCTGTCATTTACGAGATTATCATTGCCCACCTTTTCGAATCCCCCAAATAAGATTGTTCCAAAACTCTACTCCCTATATCTGAACTTACACTTCGGACTAAAGAGTGTGGGGCATATGATGAGGGGTAAAATTATCATTGCATTAATGACCGCACACATCGAAAATTGGGTCTAGTCCAATTCCAACGTCCTGTCGTTTAGCTGTCAAACCCATTAAGCAGCGAAGCCCAATCGCCCTCAGCGGCGTCAGGTCGTCCCGACAACCCCAACCATTCTCATACCTCGGCAGCTCGAGCCATCCATACCTCGGCAGCCCGAGCCATTCTCATACCTCGGCAACCCAAGCCATCCATACCTTGGTTACCCGAGCCATTCTCATACCTTGGTTACCCGAGCCATCCTTATACCTCGGCGACCTAAGCCATCTATATCTCGGTAACCCGAGTTGCCCATTTGCCTCGGCCAGACCAAGGCACCTGAATCCTCTGCGAAATTCGGCGCATGAGAATTCGAATTCACTATAACTAAATAAGATTCCAAGCAGGGAATCATACCTAGGAGTGGCCTAGAACCTATGTAATCGCTAAATCTCAAGGCATCAACCAGCTCTTCCAGCCGTCGATCCTCTAACTGACAAGATACGGATCCTACTGACCTCATAACAAACTTGATTCGAATCCGTTCTGAATCCTAATGGCTTTCAGGCCTCCCCTCGCGATATGCCTAAAAAATCAGGTGATCCCCTATAAATACCGCCATCCTCTAATCTCTCAGGTACGCAACTACGCACGCTTGGATACTCACTCATTTTCACTCATTGTTATATTGAGAGCAGCTCCATCCGAGCTCAGAGCTCTCTCGAGAGAACACCCATCTAGGGGAGCTCTTCTGTGAGAGTCTTCTTCTCATATCTGCTTATTGTGAATCTCCACTGACTTGGGCGTCGGAGGGTCCTTCGCAGAGGGCAACCCCCACAGCACCCTCTGCGCGTGGACTGTCTTGCAGGTCCCACCTCGAGGCGACGAGATCGGCGTTCGGATCAGAAGCCATAGGCGCACCCGAGTCGGAGAACGGATTTCTGCGGCAACAGAACCTAATGCAACGTTCTTTGGGAATTCATCCAAGTCATCTTTTAATTTGATCAGAGATTCAGCCCTTTCGAGAAAAATAAAATAAAACAGAATAAAAGTAGACAATTTTAAGAATAAAAAAAAAATCTCCTGATCAAACTCCAATAGCATCCATACAGCCGCATCTCTCTGCCCTCCATCCGAAGGAAATATAGGGGAAAAAAAAGGTTTCACCGTTTAATCATATCTTAGTTCCAAACCACAAACATAATTAGAGCAGTCAAGTATCTATTTAATCAAGATAATCAAGCGGTCAATTATCTATTTAATCGAGATAATCAAGCGGATCGGGGCAGCACTCGTTGAAGAGGTTGCAGCAGCGCAAAACAGTAAGACTGCAAAGACCAAAGAGCAAGATTAGCTTGAAAGGCTGATATAAAAGTAAAGAAGATCAGGATTGGATGAAATAACACACCATCCTTCAAGAAAACTAGTCTTTCTTGGAGGTTGAGCAGCATACTGCGGTGGTGGTGCCACCACAACAAACTGAGGTGGTGGTGCCAAAGGAGGACCGTGATTATATCCTTGCACACAGAATGAAATTAGAAAAAAATATTATACCGTAGACAGATCGATATAAAAGAAAACACTTCATATTTGAAGCAAGGTTTCTAATAACTGGGATCTCATCCATCTTGGAAGCTCCCTGATATTGAGATGAACTGAGATCTTGGTTTATCTCAGGCAAGAAAGCAACCGAGGACCAAAATAAAAAGATTCAAGATCTCAGAAATCTCAGTCAATGTCATACAAATCAAGATTTCTGAGTTCTTGGTTATCATGACAGATGCAGTAACTGCCATATTTCACTACAGCTGATCTGAATAACTAGTAACTGAAATATTATTTTCAAATCCTAAAATGTAGATTAGGAAATATCGGCTGATACTTTGACATCGTACGAGCTGATATATCAGGCTGTATCAGTTTATATTGGTAAAAATAAATTATATTATATTACATCATATCTGTACATGCCCGATAGTATTAATTGTTACCAACTGATATCTTGGCCAAGATAAAAATCTTAGTTGGAAGACCTTTTCTATATTAATCTATGAAATAAAAAATGTTAACTTGACATGTTGAAAATAAGATGCTGACAAATTTTAACCTAAATCGAAGTAAATTTGAACACAAAAAAAAAAAGCAAAATCCAACATAATTCAGCAGAAAATTAGCATGTAAATAATATAGTATGACCAATTCAGCCAGAACCCAGATAAATAGAACAGGCCTTCAAAACAATTAAAATCAGCTTCCTCTTTCAAGATGACATGAATACAGCTATCACAGTAATAATTCCATATATATAATCAAGTAGAAATTCAAGAGGGGTGGATATTTGTAAATCAAGTAGAAAGACTTGGTCCTAGGATCCATATATAATTCCAGAGGAGGAGTGGATATTTCTTCGCTCTAAACAAGCAATTCTCTATAGCAAAACCTTGGTCCTATGGAGTCAAAATCCTTACTAGAATTCACGCAATCCCATTGAAATCTCGCAAAACAAATTGATTCCCACCGTTTTCGGGTCAAGAAACACAAGAAAAGCCCAACCAAGTGTTGAGAAATACTTTTGGTTTTTTGCAAAAACTCAACACAACGATTCATTTAGATAGAAAAATCAGTAAATATAAAATAATAAGAAAATAAATTCAAGAGAAAGAGATGAGAGAGCTCTTTTCTTTTCTGTAATAGGCTTTTGAGACACCGCGTTGATTTATTCTCGTAGCAGAATTTCATCAAATGTTAGAGAATTTTTTTTTAGGATTTAATGCTACCAAAATAGGATTTCTTTTCTGTAATAGGCTTTTGAGACACCGCGTTGAATGAGCGTTCACGCTATTTTTTTTTTCTTTTCTTTTTTTTTTAAAACTTTTTACTAACAGCAAGGTCATGAAATAAATGAATATAAGCGGTTTAAAGTGTAAGAACATCGAATCACGCAAGAGAAATTCGATTGAACATGAACCAACGTATTGGTTCACACATGCAAGCGAAAATACTGCAGCCCTCGAATGATTAAAGGAAACATAGGATGATCGATCTTAAGGATAAAGGACCTCACTTTGGGGAAAAGGTTCTGTTGCCGCAGAAATCCATTCTTCGATTCGGATGCGCTTTCGGTTCTGGGTCCGAACTCCGATCTGACGTCCGGGGTGGAACCTACAAGACAGTCCGCACTCGCAAAGGATTTTCTTGGGGTTGTTCTCTGCGGGGGCCCTCCGACGCCCAAGTCAGTGGAGATTCACAGCAAGCAGATGTGAGGAGAAGACTTTTCACAAAAGAATCTTCCTCCAAGCTCTCGATCGGAGCTCTAATGGAGTGATCGATTTTGTAAAGTCAAGTGAATGTATAGAAGTTTTGTAAGGTGATTCGTGCGTATCTGGGAGGTTGAAGTGCTGTGGTATTTATAGAGGATCACCTGATTCCCTGAGCGCCTCGTGGGGGCCGAAAGTTGTTATAATTTGAAACGGATTCGAATCGAGTTTGTTGCGAGATCAGTAGGATCTGTATCTTGTCAGTTAGAGGATCGACGGCTAAGAGATCTGGATGATGCCTTGGGATTCCACGATTGCGTAGGCTCTAGGCCACTCCTGGGTATGATTCTCTGTTTGGAATCTTATTCTGTTTCTGCGAATAGGGACTCTCCCGTACCGGATTCTATAGAGGCATTTTAAGTGCTTCAGTCTGACCGAGGTAGAGGACAATCTGGTTTTCTGAGGCATAAAGGCGGCTCGAGTTACCGAGATATAATCATGGCTCGTGATGCCGAGGTATGGATACCTCGGGCTACTGAGATATAATCATGGCTCGTATCGCCGAGGTATGGATACCTCGGCTTACCAAGAAATAATCATGGCTCACATCGCCGAGGTATGGATACCTCGGCTTACCGAGAAATAAGAATGGCTCGGGTTACTGGGGCGATCCGACCTTGCTAAAGGCGATTGATCTTCGCTACTTGGTGGCTCTGATAGCTGGCTAGCGAGATGTTGGGATTGGACCTGACCCAATTATTGATATGCACAGTCCTTAATGTAATGACAATTTTACCCCTCATCACATGTCCCCCTCCCTAGTCCGATGTGTAAGTTCGGATATAGGGAGTAGAATTCTGGAGCAATCTTATTTGGGGGGACTCAAAAAGGCAAACAATGATAACCTTGTGAATGATGGGCCACTGTTTCGTCATCATTTTTTGCCGTAGCTCGAGGAGGAAATACCTCGTTTCCAATAAGTTGTGATAGCGGAAGCTCCACGTGACGGGGTTCCTTTATTTCTGGTGCCCATGTCGGGATTTCTGGTGTCTAGAGCTTCTTTCTGAAATGCTTATTTAAAGAGGGCCGTGGCGGCGCTTGTTCTACAACACTCCTTCATCCGTGTTACAGAGATTTTCTACTCCATCTCTGAGCCCTTGCTTGCCTGTTCGTGTCTTACCCCCCATTTAGCCAATATGAGTGGTCCAGACGATGCTGCTTCTGACATCACCCCGAAGGATTTGGGTAGAATCTGCCGTCTTTATAGAGTTCCTATGGATGTAGCCTTATGGGTGCCGAGGACCGAGGATCGGGTTTCAACCGAACTGAGCCGAGAAGTTTTCTTCTACGAGGAGAGCTTGAGAGCAGGTCTCCAATTCCCTCTTCACCCATTGATACATGAGGTGATGACGTTCTACAACATATGTCCAATGATGGTGGCCCCAAATAGTTGGCAAAATCTTGTTGGGTTCGTCTTAATGTGCAGTCGTGTTGGGGTGACTGCAACTCTTCTCCTATTCCACGTTTGCTACAACCTAGTCTCCGGAAGGAGCTCTGAGTGGCCCTATATCGGCCCCCAGAAGTCATTCAAGATGATTTCCGATAACCCTTCTTCGATAAAGGGGTGGAAGTCTAGATTTCTCATTGCCGAAGGAAATATTGGCTTGGATTTTTTGAGAGGATGGGGTAATTATGTGAAGGACCCTAAGGCGCGTTTGGATTTGAGCGATCAAGAGAAAAGGGATCTGGCTACCCTTCGCAGTGGTCAGGAGGTATCGGCTAGCACTCTGTTAGCTGAGGATGCTCTCTTCGCCGTCGGGATTAGCTCTGTCGACCCTCAAGGTAAGTGTATCCTTTTCTCTTTTATCACGACGATCGGCTTGTTTGGGTATTCCCATTTGGTAGAACCATTTTCTGCATTTTCAGTCGAAAGGTCGACGTTTGTGGGCCAGATGAGGAAAGAGTCGGGCAAGCGCCAAAGGGGCTCTAGTTCTGGGGATAAATATGGACCCAAGAAAAGGTCTCGTCCTTCCGGGTCTCGCTCGAAGGGGCCAAAGAAAGATGGCACCAGTCACCGCTCTCCCACCCCAATAAGGGAGGTAGCGGGAGTGCAAACCATGGTCGACGAGCCTTCCTTACTGGAGGGGAGCAAAGCAGCAGAGGAAATCATTGGGGGGATCTCGGGGGGAGCCACCGAGGTTTCTCTCCTTCAAATAGTAATTGTATCAGACGACGCAGAGGAGACATCACCGGTACATCCGGCGATCCCTCCGTCGGATGTCTTTCAGTCACCGGCGGTGGAGAGCCCATTGCGTATGGAGGAGACCTCTGCTCGGATGGAGGGGTCAGAAGAGGCAGTGATGGCTACCGAAGCTCAAGTGGAGCTACCTGTCGAAAGATCGATGGAGGTCATGCCTCCTCCTGCTGAAGGTCCCCCCTCCGCGGTTCTCAGGGACATTGTGGAGGAGGTAGAAGCATCAGTAGAAGAAGAAGAAGAATCGTTGAACGAAGGGGATGCTCGGGTCGAGGATCCTTCGATTGGGGCTGAGGACTCGCAGATTAGAGTCCTGGCAGAGGAGGCCAAGCGGATGGTTTCTCGGGCCGAAGTTCCTCAGGCTAGTTCTTCAGGAATGAGCTCTTTTATCCACAGCCCGGAGGTGGATGATATGCTCACTGCCTTGATGAAATCTGTTTTGCGCGTATGGGGAAGTTCCTCAACGGGCGTGCCTGCCGCCGAGGATATCATGGATGCGGCTTTTGGTCGGCTTGGGGCACCAAAGGATGTTTTCCTTCTGCCTGAAATCAATAACGCTACTCTTATGACGATGGCTTCAAATTATGTCTCGGGTGAGTTGCTGTACCGAGGTTGTAGTTCCTGATTAGTCGGTCGGATCATGATTTCTTACTGTGTTTTTCTTGCAGAATGCTTTGGTAACGAGGGTGCTAACTTGGCGCTTGAATTTGGCCACTGGGGCCTGTGCTCATGCCAGAAAGGAAGCAGCCGCCCTTCGGGCGAGGGTAGATTCAACCAGCCAACTTTCTAGGGCCTTGGCGCTCGTGAAGGCAGATCTTGAAAGGACGAGCGAGTCTTACCGACTTGCATCTGAAAGGGCCTCCCAATTAGAGGTTCAGGTCAAAGAGCTCCATGGTTTCCGCAAACAATCGGATAAGGCCTACCTGAAATTGTCTCAGATCAAGGCTAAATATGACAGCAAAATCAAGGCTATGAAGCAACATTTCGATAAGAGGTGGGGCCAACTGAGGGCCAGTCATGCTGAGGAGAAGAATAGTTGGGGTAGGAAACTGGAGGAGGAGGAGCGTAGATGCCAACGACAGCGGGATCAACTCGCCGATATGGAGAATCGACTGAAGTGGCAGAGTGAGCAAATTGCTTGGCTCACCGATGATCTTGATCAATCTCAGCAGGAAATTGGGGACAAGCAGTCCCGGATTAATGACCTCAAGGAGGGTCTGCAACAAAATAAATCGGCCAAGCTGAAGGCCTTGGAGAAGGTTCAGGAACTGAGCGATAAAATGGCTCGATGGGAGGAAGAGGTATAGTGTCTTCCTATTTATTTGCTTTTGGTGCTTTTCTTTCGCTCGCGGGTTCAAACGCCTTGACGTTTTGCAGATGGAGAGGATTGGGCTCGAGGCGCAGGAGCAATTAAAGCTTTAAGGGCGGAGTTATCCGCGAGTCACCGAACGAACCTCGAACTCCAAAATCAGCTTGCTTCGGCTGTGGAGGAGTACAAAAATTCTGCGCAATTCTTCAAAGAACGTGGTGGGGCATGTACCAATGCATTTCGGTTCGGAGAGGAGGGGACTCGAGCAAGGATCTCTCGGGCACATCCCGAATGTGATTTGTCTTTTTTGGACGCCGAACATTTCGATGCTTGTACCCTGGGGGCTGAAGAACAGGAATACGAGGACATCTCAGATGTCAATCTTGAGGCTATTCTGGGCCCTAATGAGGCCGTGGCTCCTGAAGAATGCCCTCAGCTCACTGCCGAGGAACCAACATTATTCGAAGTGGGTGAAGCAAGTCAAGCTCTCCTGGATGTTATCGAGGAGGTTCCTGGGACCGATCCGAACCCTGACCCTTAAGGGCTGCATATGTATTTTTCTCCTTTCATACTTGTATCTTGGCCAAAACTTTAATGAATGGATCTTTTGTTCCCATCTGTTTGGCCTTATTGCTTTAAATCACTTGTCGTTTGAATGGCCGTTTCATGTTAGAAGCTGACAGCGAGTGGATCATGTGTAGCTCTCGCCTTCAGGTCAGTTTGTTCCTTTCGAACTAAATGTCTCGCTTATTCAAAGCTGAGCTGATTTGCCTCGCTGATGCATAAGCGGGCTTGGTTTGAGCTTAAAGGAAATGTCTCGGTCAAGGCCGAGGTTAGGCTAATAGTTCTGTCAATTCGAAATAAGAAATCGGCTTGTCTGACCGAGGTATGAAGATGGTTCGGTGTGATATGACTGAAAACTGCGCGAGTACCTCGGTTGGGATTTGGCGGATGGTCCAGTGTATGAGAAATCATTTCATTTTCTGTCCGGGCTGACGAGGCGGATTTGTGATTCGCCAAAGGACACTTTATTTTTTTGCATAGGGCATTTATCCCGTTGGCCTTTTCCAACGCGGGTCCTTTTGACATACAAGATAAGCATTCGATCACCATTGGAGGGCGTCGTTTTCACAAGGCGATTTTTTAGACCTGCTCGTATCTCAAGGATCGGCGAACGATTTTCTGCATTTAAGGCTCTTGATTCGAGATCATAGGGAAATCTTTTGTCGTGCATCATGGCCTGGGAAATGCACTCGGCGTGCTTTGAAAAGCGCTCTTTTCATCTTGAAATGCCATGTGGCAGTGTGGCCAGGGCATTTTTGAATCCCGGGGCTTTCTGCTTTGATAGCTGCTCCGGTCCGTTTGCCTATAAAATGGGAGGAGCGGGCCGTGTTAGGCTATCTCCCAAGACTTTCTTTTTTGTGAATTGTAAGAGTTTCCATGGCGTCTGTTTCATTGAAGTTGAGAGTGGAGAGTGATCGTTGGCGGTCAAAATAAAACCTACTCACTACTATAGCTAGTGGTGAATCAGGATCGTATCCTCGGGAATCAAGGGCAATTATTTCATAAAAAAGAAAAAGAAAATTATCTATAAAGGATTATATTAAGAATAGCGGTTATTAAAAGATAACAACTAATTAATTAATAAATTCAAATAGCAGGAGAAGCAACCCAGGAATCCGAATCCACCATGCAAACAAGTTTTATCTTTTTTTTAAAATGTTGCAATAGTAATAATTTTTATAAATTTAAAATTAGAATAATTTATCTCTTGTCAGGTACATACCGTATCAGGAGATCACGGCATATCCGCTTAGAGTATAAACTATCTAATAATTGCAAGGTTAAGGGTCTAATCTATCATACTACGATCTGTCTCTCTTAGGCACGTACCGTATCCTGAGATCATGGTACGTCGATAGAGGGTACAGGCCATGTATGCCAGATCAAAACCTCAATCAAAAAATAACTCAAAAGATATAATAAAGAAGAGCATAATTTTATTGCATAGAAATTAAGAACAAAAAGAAAGATAAAACCTGATTACAAGCTTCATCATCATCCCAAGTTGAAGGAATCTAGCCATGCATTGCTGCTGCCAGCATCCCCTCCATAATTTTTTTCTCCAGGCCTAAATACAATAATCTAAATAAAAGAAGAATAAAAAGAGCTTTGTAGAAACTCCTCTCCCAACTACTGTGAAGTCCTTCTTTTATAGAGCTCGTCTCCTAGTCAAAGTTGGAGTCAATCGGGTGCTCAAGATTATTCAAATATTATGAAAAAATTTCTCAGCCATCCGTTCAACATCACTGCCTTATTTTGCACCGAAAATCATGTGAAATCATCTCTTTCTTTCTTTTTGGGCAAACTAAGTCCTGATTTGAGTGCCGTCTGCATCATTGGACTCCAAAAATCGAGCTCTTTCCATCTATAGGCTCCTTTTCTGCAAACATCCATAAAAAGTATCAATTCTTAATAAATTTAAAGTAATTAATATTTATTTTAATAGTTAAATTGGGATAATAAATAGACTTATCACACCCCCCAACTTAATCATTGCTAGTCCCTTAGCAATGTAATTAAAATAAAACCATGCATCACTAAAATTCTCTTTTGCAAAATTAAATCTAGGCTTAAGGTTGAAAGAAGCTAGCCAGTATCACTAACTAAGTATTGAGTTTCTGAAGTAAATTTTGCAGTTAGAACTATCAGAAACTTTCTTAGAGTTCATCTATAGATCTACAGCACTTATGTTTGTGATGGCTAACTTAGCATTTCGGTACTAGCTTGTAAGAAACAATGGTATCTTCGCTTATACTTACTTTGATCAATTTTTTATACACCCTCAAATTAAGCACATGACCTAAGGTAGCTTTCACACTGCCTGATATATATTATTTATTTATTTATTTATTTATTTTTTAGCGATATCTTCACATTGCCCATTTTTTGATGCGAACAACAACGCTTACTTAGGCGAAGGTGCCTGGTTACTCGATGCAAAACCAATGTTTAGACTTTATATATATATTATTTTTTATCGGGCAGGTAGCTCTTTCCTTAAATTCAAGTTTCTCTCATTGGGATGTATATCAATTATCAATTTTTAGTAATAATTGAATCTCCAATTGACCTTACAACTAATACCTAATTTACCTCGTCAGTGTGCATGTGCAATAAAAGTGCTAATAGCCTTTAGATGACCTAAGTAGGTTACTAAAAGTCTGACCAGCTAGTCTACTCCTTGGCTCTCTACAGTAATTAGCAAATACTTTCTAACTCTATTACCTTTTTCTAGTCAATTTTGCTCAAGAATTTTTTTCATAGCACAAAAATTTTGAAATTTTTAAAAAATGCCAAGGTGTTTTCAAATATTTTTCAAAAAGGTTTCTCTTACCCCCCAACTTAATTCTCATTGTCCTCAATGAAGTAAGGAAGAATAAAATAAGAGAAACACCACTTGGATGAGATATGCCTTGTGTAATGTTAGGAGTGACCGTGCAGTAGTCTCTTATTCCTAAAAATAAGAATCATGAAATAAAGGTTAGAACATAAAAATTTTGGGTTGCCTCCCAAAAAGCGCTAAGTTTAACGTCTTCAGCCAGACGTCATGGCTCACTTTGATTACCATTATCAAGGAGTTTGATGATCTCTTCCCTTACTACTTCCTTCATGGTTGGTTTAAGTTTTCTTTGGGGGTCTCTTATAGGCTTGGTTTTCTCCCTTAAGTGAATCCTATGTTGAACGATCGAGGGGCTAATCCCTTTTATGTTAGCCATGGTCCATCCTAACGCTTCTTTATTCTCATTCAATAGTTTCTCTTCTTGTGAGGAGTCTAGGTCGGTTGAAATAATCATAGATAGGGTTTCTGATGGACCTAGATATGCATAGTTGAGATGCTTGGGAAGTGGTTTCAGTTCTAATTTGGGTGCTTCCTTTATTGATGGTTTGGGTAATGGTTCAGGTACTTTCTCTAGTGGTTCAGTTGGAAGTTTCATCTTGATTTTTCATCAATTATAGCAACCTCATTAATTTGCTCCCATCTTGGTTTATGCAGGTTTCTA
Source organism: Calamus simplicifolius (assembly GCA_900491605.1). Classification (NCBI taxonomy): domain Eukaryota; kingdom Viridiplantae; phylum Streptophyta; class Magnoliopsida; order Arecales; family Arecaceae; genus Calamus; species Calamus simplicifolius. Next base: position 374,513 of record UESW01004940.1, on the reverse strand, counting down.
GGTCAAGCTTTTCATCACTAAGGTCAATTGGATCATAAACAGTATCCTGAACATAATTTGAGTCGCTCGTTTGATGTGTATTGGTAAGATTAAAAATATTAAGATCAATTGACATATTCCCAAAGGAGAGTTTCATTAATCCATTTCGACAATTAATTAGGGCATTAGCTGTGGCCAAAAATGGTCTACCTAAAATCATTGGGATGTGGCTTTTTGGGTTTGTCACCGTTCAGTTTCTAAAATCACAAAGTCCAATGGGTAGATAAAGTTACCAACTTTGATCAATACATCCTCTACTATTCCTTGGGTACTTTCAAAGAGTGATCAGCTAGTTGTAGGATCATTTTCGTAGGCTTTAGTTCTCCTAACCCTAGTTGCTCATATACAGAGTATGGCAATATATTAACACTTGCCCCTAAGTCTAATAGAGCCCTATTTATGAGGGTGTTCCCCATAATGCATGAAATAGTGGGTGATCCTGGATCTTTGTATTTTACTGGCATATGGTTTGATAGGTAAGAGCTCACACTGGCTGCCAGAAAGGCTCTCTTGGGCACATTGATGGTCTTCTTTTTGGTACATAGATCCTTAAGGAATTTGGCATAGGCTGGGACTTGTTGGATCATGTTCAGTAAGGGGATGTTCACTTTAACTTGCTTAAAGACCTCTAAAATCTTATCAAATTGGGCTGAATTTTGATTGGACTTAAGTCTATTTGGGAATGGTGCTACAACCCTAATTTTTTATTTATCTTCTTCTGACATGGGCTCAACTGGTGGGTTGGCCATTACATTAGACTCTGATGCCTCAGGTGTTTCGGGCTGACCCAGCTCAATAAGTTGTTCAAGTGGTGGGACTTCTAATTCTTCTTCTTCATGTGTATCCATCTGATTATCTATTTGTTTCCCAGATCTTAATGTATGAATGACACTTAGTTGGTTAATCTGGGCTCTTTGTTTGGATCCTTGGATGTTTAGGTTCCTAGGGTTAGCTTCGGGCTGACTCGGTAGCTTACCCCATTCTCTTTCATTGAATGTTGTGGCTAGTTGACCTATCTGGGTTTCTAGTTTTGTAATGGATTGTGTGTGTGAGTGAAGAAGTTGAGTATTCATTTCTAGCCCTTTCAATGCTTGTAACACCTTCTCTTCGAAAGTAGGATCATATTATTTGGTGGAGGTTGAGGAGCACTTGGATATTGAGATACGATATGCTTCTAATTGGGTCTCCTGATGGTTAGGCCTAATTGATGTTGGACTGATGATAGGTTGGGGTTTCCATAAAAAATTTGGATGATTTTGCCAGTAGGATTGTAAGTATTCGAATATGGACCATTTTTTGGTCTAGGAGCCATTCGGGTTTGGGCTTGGTAGGCTTGCTCTTGAATAAGCTCAGAAAATTGGTATGCGGCTGGACATTCACCTATAGAATGGGTCGGACTCGAACAGATTATACAAGCCTCATGTAATTGAGTAGATGGGGAAGAGGTGTTTCCAACTTGTAGAATTCGATCAAGTTTTTGGGATAGTTCATCAATTTTGATATAGATGTCTATAGACTGACCTATGTTGTATATTCCCCTCTCTTAGGTTCTGTGGGAGGATCTCTATGGGCAACAGACTTATGGTACAAGGAATTTTCACTTAGAGTTTCAAAAAGCTGCATGCCTCATGTTCATTTTTTAGCATAAATGTTCCTCCACATGAGGCATCCACCATTTGTCGATGCCTTTCTGATAATCCATCATAAAAACATTGAACTAACTGCCATTTAGGTATTGCATGGTGCGACATTTCCTAGTTAATTCTTTTAATCTCTCCCACGTTTCATGAAACATTTCTCCCTCTAACTGAGAAAAATTGGTTATGGCTTTTCTAATTTGATTCATTTTTCCTATAGGAAAGTATTTCTTAAGAAATTCCCTCTGAAGTTGGTCCCAAGTTGAAATTATAATGTCTAGTGAATTTAACCAATACTTGGCTCTATCTTTTAGGGAGAAAGGGAATAACTTAAGCCTAAGTGCCTCATCGAAAAATTTTGAATCTTGACAGTTGAGCAAATTTTTCAGAATTCATCTAAGTGTTTATAGGGATCTTCATTTGTAAATCCATGGAAAGCTGGTAACATTTGGATTATACTGACTTAATTTCATATTGGACAGCCTCTACTGGGGGTACTTGTATGCATGGTGAATATGTATATTGTGAAGGGATGAAGTACTCCTTCAATTGACGTGGTGGATTATTTTCTTGATTAAGATCCATAATACGTGCTCTGTTTGCTCTACAAGTTCTCTCTATTTCAGGTTTAAGGGTATGAGGTTGGGTTGTAACGATCGGTGACAAAGCATATACCTACCAATACACTCTAAAGCAAATAGTAATTCATTTTTTTTAACTAATATAATAGAAGAGAAAGAAGAAGATTTTAAAGAAATATCCTAAAAGATTCCTAGAACTAAGAGCAATGAAGAATAATTTAGTTATGGTTTAATAATTATTAGCAATCAAGTTAACAAGTGTAACGATGTAGACTCTTGGGCTACTTTGTCCTAGGGATCCAATTAAGATCTATCAGTTACTCCTACCAGAGGCAATTGATCACAACCATTTCTAAAGGTGGCCTTCAAGAGAGCAACTTAAAATACCATATTGTAACTGATTACTCCAGGGCCATCCAATACTAGATGTGGGACTATTGGTCAGATTAGGGTTTAACTTAGATCCTCCTAACTTCTAAGACTGCCTTGGAGCCCTTCAGGGATAAGGTCACCTCTCATCACTTACTAGGTAAGCGAACGAAACCAATTAAGTAACCACTTTCCTTTCCTTTTCTAGATAACAGTTAAGCAGTCAATCCCGATCCGGTCCAACTCTTTCGGGTGTCTTGTCCTATTGAGCTCGAGTTCCTTAGGCTGACATCTAGTTAATTTTAGAGTTAAAGGATTGGGTTAATGCAAAATGAAGGATGTGATTTGTGGGCAAGGAAGGGTGATCAACTCCCATCTTATCTTAATTAAGGGTTTGTGCCTTTAAAGTTAATTATGAAAATGCTATGCAACAAGCAGATGTCCAGCTCTTGAAATTATCAAACAAAATTAATCTAATTACTTTTTTAAAATTTTTGTGATTAATTTTTAATTTTTAATAAATTATGAGATGTCATTGAAAAATTTTTGAGTTTCACAGAAAATAAATTTACCTAAGTCAATCTAAGCATAGAAATAAAGTATTTTTATTTTTATTATATTTATTTTATTTATTATTATTATTATTATTATTTTCTTAAATTAATTATATTTTATGGAAAGTGTCTTAGGGTTTTCTTTTAGGTTCTTTTAAGGTAAGTTAATTAAAAGGAAAAGTTGATTAGGTTAAAAGTGGATTTGTGATAAGAAGAAAAGTAATTTTTTATGTTAAAAAGAAAATAAGAAAATCTAACAATTAAGGTAACTATAAAAAAAGCAATAAGCTAAAGAGAGCAATAACTATTCAACAAAAAAAGAATTTTTTTTATTCTTTTCTTTTATAGAAGCAAGAATAATAATGAAATAATAAAAAAATTAAAAATAAGAATAAAATTAAGAAAAATTCGTAATAATTTTTTTACTTTTTTAATTTTTTTCGTGAAGTAATCGTGCCTGGATCCCGGCAACGGCGCCAAAATTTGATCGCTGTCATTGGCGGTCAAAAATAAAACCTACTCACTACTATAGCTAGTGGTGAATCGGATCGTATCCTCGGGGATCAAGGGCAATTATTTCAGAAAAAAGAAAAAGAAAAATTATCTATAAAGGATTATATTAAGAATAACGGTTAAAAAAGATAATAACTAATTAATTAACAAAATTCAAATAGCAGTAGAAGCAACCTAGGAATATGAATCCATCATGCAAATAAGTTTTATCTTTTTTTTATGTTGCAATAGTAATAATTTTTATAAATTTAAAATTAGAATAATTTATCTCTTGTCAGGCACGGACCGTATCAGGAGATCATGGTACGTCCGCTTAGATTATAAATTATCTAATAATTACAAGGTTAAGGGTCTAATTTATCATACTACGATCTGTCTCTCTTAGGCATGTACCGTATCCTAAGATCATGGTACATCGATAGGGGGTACAGGCCGTGTATGCCAGATCAAAAACCTCAATCAGAAAAATAACTCAAAAGATATAATAAAGAAGAGCATAATTTTTATTGCATAGAAATTAAGAACAAAAAGAAAGATAAAACCTAATTACAGGCTTCATCATCATCCCAAGTTGAAGGAATCTAGCCACGCATTGCTGCTGCCAGCATCCCCTCCATAACTTTTCCTCTCCAGGCCTAAATAAAATAATCTAAATAAAAGAAGAATAAAAGAACTTTGTAGAAACTCCTCTCCCAACTACTGCGAAGTCCTCCTTTTATAGAGCTTGTCTAGGGTTTTCTCCTAGTCAAAGTTGGAGTCAATCGGGCGCTCAACATCGTTCAGATATTATGAGGAAATTTCTCAGCCATCCGTTCAATATCATCTGTCTTATTTTGCATCGGGAATCATGTGAAATCATCTTTTTCTTTCTTTTTTGGCAAACTAAGTCCTGATTTGAGTGCTGTCTGCATCATTGGACTCCAAAAATCGAGCTCTTTCCATCTATAAGCTCCTTTTCTGCAAACATCCATAAAAAGTATCAATTCTTAATAAATTTAAAGTAATTAATATTTATTTTAATAGTTAAATTGAGATAATAAATAGACTTATCAGAGAGTTCGAGCCTTCTTTTTGAAGGTTGGTTCATCCCAGATAGCTGGGGTGATGGAGAAGCTACTGAAGAGCAAGCAGTCCTCAAGGAAGGAATTCTCGGAGGTCATATGGAGAGTGCACGGGAAGCCCACAGAGGTCATATGGGGAGCGCACGTATACGCTTCCTCTGTGTCCTTTGTCACATGCCATGGGGACCACCAGAAATGCAAGGCATATGCACCCCCCATGGTTTGCATGGACTTCGCCTCCTCCCTCAGCTTGAATTCCTCAGTTCATCTGAGGAATCTTTTTTCATGTGAAAAAGGGAGGAGGGATGTGTTGGTCTGCTGGTTCTCTACCCTTTACGATCGGGCAGTGGCTAGCAGACCAGCATCCCACTTGGGGGGATGCTTCATTGACATAAGCATCCATGGGTCTTTGATCTAGTTATGATCCTTCAACGTGTTCGGCTAAGGGATCCGTGGATGGCCTACCCTACTCTTTGGCATTAACCAGAGGTTCAGCAGAGCTGTCTGGTTTCTCTGATTTATGGGGTCGGATGTAAAGACATTGTCATCGACTGAAGCTGTTCAGCTGAGCTTTTGCTTTATTTGTATTTCCTGTGCTATGATGTACCTATAATGCCTCTCAAGAGGTTGTAATTTTTTCGTCAATAAAGAAAGTTTTTACTTTTTCTTCTTGTGACATATGTTTCTTTTTCTGATGCGATTGTGTTGAGAGTTGTCGCTCTCACTTTATGCTTTTTGATTCGTAGCATAATCTATAAGTTCAATAGCACTTCTGTCACTTTATTTTTGTGAACATGTCGCTTAGTCCTCTGTGGATGAGGTATTTATCTCTGTTTTGGGTCGGAGAAAGGCCTGGGCGGCCACGTGAGTTCATGTAGTATGCATGGCCCTATTTGAGGGATGAAGTGTGTATTCTTTGAAAAGAAATAACTTGTGCAATCTTGCTGGTAAGCGAAGAAAGGTTACCAACCTCTACCGAAGCATAATAGGACATCTCAGTCGCGTCGAAGTGTTCGAGAAATCACCCAGATAGGCCGAGGCTTTAGAGCTATATCACTCGGTTTTGCCAAGGCTTCGAATAATATATCACTCGATGTTGCTGAGCCTTCAAAAAGATATAACTTGGTGTTGCCGAGCCTTCAAAAAGATACAACTCGGTGTTGCCGAGCCTTCAAAAAGATACAACTCGGTGTTGCCGAGCCTTCAGATAATATATCACTCTGTGTTGTCGAGCCTTCTAAAAGATATAACTCGGTGTTGTCGAGCCTTCAGATAATATATCACTCGGTGTTGCCGAGCCTTTATCACTCGGTGTTGCCGAGCCTTTACATAATATATCACTCGGTGTTGCCGAGCCTTCAAATAATATGTCACTCGGTGTTGCCGAGCCTTCAAAAAGATATTTTACTTGGCGCTGCCAAGGTACGAAGATTGCTCGGCCCAGTCGAGGATTATAAAGATATATTTTACTTGGCACTGCCAAGGTTCGGAGATCGCTCGGCCCGGCCAAGGATTTATAAAAGATTATATTTTACTTGGCGCTACCAAGGTTCAGAGATCGCTCGGCCCGGCCAAGGATTTATAAAGATTATATTTTACTTGGTGCTGCCAAGGTTCGGAGATCGCTCGGCCCGGCCAAAGATTTATAAAAGATTATATTTTGCTTGGCACTGCCAAGGTTCGAAGATCGCTCGGCCCGACCGAGGATTTATAAAAGATTATATTTTACTTGGTGCTGCCAAGGTTCGGAGATCGCTCGGCCCGACCGAGGATTTATAAAAGATTATATTTTACTTGGAGCTGCCAAGGTTCGGAGATCGCTCAGCCTAGCCGAGGATTTATAAAAGATTATATTTTACTTGGCGCTACTAAGGTTCAAAGATCACTCGGCCCGGCTGAGGATTTATAAACTTTTATTGATGATACATGCGGAGATTATCCGAGTTTCATGTCCAGGGAATGGATTTCCCATTTAGATCTTAGAGCTTATAGGTGTCGGGTCTGATTACATCTGTAATTTGATAAGGACCCTCCCAATTAGGGGACAGCTTTCCTTGCTCCATAGGTTTTGAGACAGATGCCTTCTGAAGTATCAGATTGCCTGGGAAGAAGAGCTTTCCTTTAACTCTGGTAGAATGATAGCGGGCGACTCTTTGTTGGTAGGCCACCATACGGATCCGGGCTTTCTCCCTGACTTCTTCTATCAAGTCAAGGTTAGTTCGGAGTTGTTCATCGTTAGATTCTTCCGAGTAGCCTTCGATGCAAGGAGAGGGGAGCCCAACCTCCACGGGAATAACTGCTTCTGTGCTGAAAGCCATCTTGAAGGGAGTCTGGCCCGTGGGAGTCCTCTCAGTAGTTCGGTATACCCACAGCACATGATGAAGCTCCTGTGCCCATCTGCCTCGTGCTTGGTTGAGCCGAGCTTTAATTCCCTGCAAGAGAGTTCGGTTAGTTACCTCGGCTTCTCCATTAGCTTGAGAAATCCCGACCGAAGTTAGGCGATGGAGAATGCCATGATCCTCACAGAACTCCCGGAACTTGTGATTGTCAAATTGCTTCCCATTGTTGGTGATGATAGTGTGGGGAAGGCCGAAGCAGCTAATGATGGACCTCCATATGAAATCCTTAGCTCGAGCCTTAGTTATCTGGGCAACTGCTTCGGCTTTAACCCACTTAGTAAAATAATCAATTGCAATGAATAAAAACTTCCTTTGTCCCGTTGCGAGGGGGAAAGGGCCAAAAATATTCATTCCCCATTTGGCAAAAGGCCAGGGGAATGATATGAAAGTCAGGTGGGCAGAGGGGAGCCTCTGAATATTTGAGTGTTGTTGGTATGCATCACAGGCTCGGACAAGGTCATCTGCATCCTTCTGCATCGTCGGTCAATAATATCCTTGGTGTAGCACTTTGTGGCACAGGGCGTGGCTGCCGAGGTAGTTGCCATAAATGCCTTCATGAACTTCCCGAAGAGCATAATTGGCTTCTGATGGATGGAGGCATTTGAGCAATGGCATGAAGAAGGATCACTTATACAGCCGATCATTGATCAGGACATAGTGAAACGACTGTATCTTTAGCCTCCTCGCTTCTCTTCTATCAGTGGGTAGCAGCCCTTCTTTGAGATACTTGTGCAGGGGGTCTATCCAGGACGGTTTGGTGTTAATTTGCATCATCTGGTCAGCGTCGGTGATGCTGGACTTCTCCAGGATTTCCAAGTGGAAACTTCATTCAAGGTCCATTGAGCCCGTTGTCGTCAGACGAGACAGAAGGTCGGCGCACGCATTTTCAGCCCTTGGGACCTGAATGATCTTAAATTCATTGAAACAAGAAGATAGATCGCACACCTTCTGGAGATACTGAATCATGTTCGGTTCTCGAGCTTCGAATTTGCCTCATACCTGGCCCACCACTAATTGAGAGTCAGTGTAGGCATTCAGTTTTTCAACTTTGAGCTCACAGGCGATGCGGAGTCCGACGAGCAGGGCCTTATATTCTGTTTCATTATTTGAGGCTAGGAAGGAGAAGCGGATGCCATATTCAAAAGTAGCACCTTCTGGACTGGTGAGGACCAGACCGGTACCAGAACTGTTTGCACTGGAGGATCCATCGGCATGAAGTAACCACGGAGCACAGGGCTTTGGTTGCCCAGGGGTGTCTGGAGCAGAACAATCTTTGGGCCCGGTGCACTCGAGGAGGAAATCCGCCAGGACCTAGGCTTTAATGGTCAGACGAGGCTGGTACTGGATGTCATGCTCGCTTAGTTCGACAACCCACTTGGTCATTCTCTCTGATGCTTCCAGACGATGGATGATTGCCTTGATGGGTTAGTCAGTTAGGACGGTGATGGTGTGCGCTTGGAAGTATGGCTGTAGCTTCAAGACCGATGTCACTAGGGCCAAAACCATCTTCTCCACTCGAGTGTACCTCATCTTAGCATCTTTGAGCAATTTGCTGACATAATAAATAGGCTTTTGAATTTTGTCCTCTTCTTTGATTAGCACCGAGCCAACAGCATTCTTAGAGACCGCGAGGTACAGGCTCAGCGTTTCACCTGGCTTTGGGCTACTTAGGAGAGGAGGTGAGCCGAGGTATTTCTTGAGGTCTTCAAAGGATATCTGGTAATCTGAGGTCCATTGGAAGTTTTTAGCTGACCAAAGAGCTTTGACGAATGAGAGGCACTTTTTGGCTGATCGAGCAATGAAGCGACTAAAGGCCGCTATCCTTCCAGTGAGGCGTTGCACATCCTTGATCGATCCAGGAGGGGCCATTTGCCGTAGGGCCTGGATCTTTTGGGGATTTGCTTCAATGCCCCGCTGAGAGACCATGAAGCCAAGGAATTTCCCAAAGTTGACCCCGAAAGCGCATTTGGTAGGGTTGAGCTTCATTTGATACTTCCAAAGCGTCTTAAAGCTTTCCGCAAGGTCCTCGATGTGATGGGATGCTTCCTTGCTCTTCACCAGCATATCGTCAACATAAACCTCCATATTCCGACCAATTTGCTCTTTGAAAACTTTATTGACCAGCCTTTGGTAGGTGGCATCTGCATTTTTCAAACCAAAAGGCATAACTCGGTATCAATAGATAACCGATCGGTGATGAAGGCAGTCTTTTCCTCATCTTCGGGCACCATCCGGATCTGTTGTAGCCGAATAGGCATCCATAAAGGTCAGCATCTGGTGGCCTGAGGTCGAGTCCACAAGTTGGTCGATTCAGGGAAGGGAAAGTGTCTTTGGGCAGTCTTTATTGAGGTCGGTAAAGTTGATGCAGATCCTCCATTTGCCATTTAACTTTTTCACTATAACCACATTCGCCAGCCAATCGGGATAATTGACTTCTCGGATGAAGTTGGCTTTGATAAGCTTATCCACCTCCTCTTCGATGGCTTTCTGGCGTTCAGGGGCGAAACTTCTTTTCTTTTGCTTGATTGGCCGAACTGTCTCGTCCACGCTGAGGCAGTAAACCAGGACATCTGGGCTGATTCCAGGCATGTCTGATGCAGACCAGGCGAAGACATCGTCATTTCTCCAAAGGAATTTGATTAACTCCTGTCGAGGCTTTTCTTCCAGCTGTGATCCAATCTTTACGGTTCGGTCGGGCCGAGCTTCGCTGAGTGGTACCTCCTTCACTTCTTTGGCTGGTTCTCCTTGTTGCTCGGTGAAATCCTTTGGGCATTCAGTCCGTCCACCTCAGGTTTTCTGGACTGAAGGTCGGCGACAAAGCAATGCCGAGCCATAATCTGACTTCCCTGAACAATCTCCACTCCCCATTCGGTGGGGAACTTCATGGCGAGGTGGGGAATGGAAATGATGGCCTTAAGAGACATCCGTCCTAGCCTGCCAAGAATGGCATTGTAAGGAGACCGAAGCTTGATTACAAGGAAGTCCATAAGCTTAGTGGCCACACGAGGCCAGGTGCCAGCTCGAACCGTCAGAGTGATGACCCTTTCGGGGATTATGGAGTCACCTGTGAAGCCCACTAGTGTGGACTCCACGGTTCGAAGACTTTCTATCCGAAATTTTAACCTCACAAAGGCATCAAAGTACAAAACATTAACGGAGCTTCCACTATCAATAAGAACCCGACCTACATCATAATTGTCTAGATTTAGATATATAACTAGAGCATCATCATGGGGGTATTGTACCTTCTGAAGGTCTTCATCAGAAAAAGTAAGTTCATCAACTCGAGATTTCTTTGACGGGCCTTCATCATCGCCTGGCCAAGAAGACGGGGAATTGGCCGCAGCTATCACATTAACATGGCCGATAACCGGAGCGTTTGGTGATGAGAGTTGGCGAGGTTCAGGCTGGTGATTTGCCTCATCGCTCGGCTCAGGAGGCCCTCTGAACCGGTCTAGTCTATCTCATTGGATCAATCGCTTGATCTCATTCTTGAGCTGCCAACAGTCCTCGGTGTCATGCCCGTGATCCCGATGAAAGCGGCAGTACTTGGTAGGATCTCTCCGAGCTCCGTTACCTCGAAGAGGAGGAGGGAATCTAGCACTCGATCTCCATCAAAATCAGTGCCCTCGGTGCGGTGAGGGGAGTGTAACGATGAACCTTCGAGCTGGGCTCCGGGTTCAGTCTCACAACGAGGCGAAGGAGCTCTATGGCAGTGAGGCGAGCTAATGAGGCGGTAGGCTCGCTATTTGTCTGGGCCCTTCGCCTCCTTCTTCAGTTGTTCAGCTCGAGCTGACCTCATCGATTTCTCAACCATGGCGTACTTATCCACTAGGGACATCATGTCCAAAAGGCTCTTCGGGTAGTTGACCTCTACAGCTAGGTAGAAGTCTCCTTCCTTGGATACTCCTCCGGCCAAGGCGGACATGGCCACCTCGTGGTTGAGGTGGTCGACTTCTAGGAGGGCCGTATTGAAGCGGCCGAGATAACTCTTCAGCGATTCCCCCTCTCTCTGCTTGACCTCAAAGAGGGAATCGGATCTCCATCATCGGCGGCGGCTACTGAAGAACTGGCTGATAAGCAGACAGCCCAGCTCATCAAAAGAATCAATGGAACCTGGTTTTAAGCTATTAAACCAGGTTTGGGCAGATCCCCTTAGAGTGGAGGGGAAGGCATGACAGAGGATCGCATCCGATGCTCCATGGAACATCATGATGGACGTGAAGTTGCTCAGATGATCATCGGATCGGTAATCCATGGTACGGCTCGATGGTGGGGAGTTTAACATGAGAGAGAATCACTTCCCTCATGATCCTCTGGAGAAGGGGTGCCCTGCTTCGCCTTCGGCTGGGATGAAGGAGCTTGCTTGGCGGCGTCTAGCTCCCAACGCCATTCTTGCCGCATCTCTTGCATCTGTTGTCTGATCCCTTCATCCAGAGTGGTGTGAGGGATTGGGCGAGGAGAAGATAGCAGTGGTGTCGAATCCTGAGAGGATATCAGGGAGGGAGAGCAAACCCGCCTGGATCTGAGTGGGCTCTTCCCTCCAGCTCGTTGCAATGCCAGTCTCATCTTTGCAGGCCGGCGACCACGATCCGCCACCCTAGGCGGATTGAAAGAAGAGATTGCAGGAGGAGTGGGGGCAACGGCCTCCTCGCGAGGCTGGGAGGCAGGAACGACAGGGCCAGGGATTGCCTGGAATCCTTGGATCATCTGGATCAATGCTTGAACCTACTAAACCAGAGTGGCGAACTGGTTCAGGGTTACCGCCGTTGCCGGTGGGAAAGGAGTTTCAGCTGGTGGTGGTAGCGGAGGTGCTACATCACTAAATGAATTATGCCTTTGAGATGCGGCCTGATCTTGAGCCTCAGAGGTGGCTCTCTTTCGATTGGCCATTAGATGATGCTTCTTCTGGTTCTTTAGTCTTGTCTCCTGGATTACAAGTTTATGGGACTTGAGGGCCCTTCCTCTAGCGCCAATCTGTTGCCGCAGAAATCCATTCTCCGACTCGGATGCGCTTCCGGCTCCGGGTCCGAACTCCGATATCGACATCCATGGTGGAACCTGCAAGACAGTCCGCGCTCGCAAAGGATTTCCTTGGGGTTATCCTCTGCAGGGACCCTTTGATGCCCAAGTCAATGAAGATTCATAGCAAGCATATGTGAGGAGAAGACTTTTCATAGAAGAATCTTCCTCCAAGCTCTTGATCGGAGCTCTAATGGAGTGATCGATTCCGTAAAGTCAAGTGAATGTATAGAAGTTTTGTAAGGTGATTCATGCGTACCTGAGAGGTTGAAGTGCTGTGGTATTTATAGAGGATCACCTGATTCCCTGAGCGCCTCGTGGGGGCCGAAAGTTGTTATGATTTGAAACGGATTCGAATCGAGTTTGTTGCGAGATCAGTAGGATCTGTATCTTGTCAGTTAGAGGATCGACGGCTAGGAGAGCTGGCTAATGCCTTGGGATTCCATGATTGCGTAGGTTCTAGGCCACTCCTAGGTATGATTCTCTGTTTGAAATCTTATTATGTTTCGGCGAATAGGGACTCCCATGTCGGATTCTGCAGAGGCATTTTAATGCTTCGGTCTGGCCGAGGTAGAGGATAATCTAGTTTTTTGAGGCATAAAGACGGCTCGAGTTACCGAGATATAATCATGGCTCATGATGCCTAGGTATGGATACCTCGGCTTACCAAGAAATAATCATGGCTCACATTGCCGAGGTATGGATACCTTGGCTTATCGAGAAATAAGAATGGCTCGGGTTACTGGGGCGATCCGACCTTGCTAAAGGCGATTGATCTTCGCTACTTGGTGGCTATGATAGATAGCTAGCGAGATATTGGAATTGGATCTGACCCAATTATCGATGTGCACAGGCCTTAATATATGATAATTTTACCCCTCATCAGGTTCCATGGGCAAGATGCTAGCTACTAGCCCCGCTGTTTGGTATTTCACTGTCCAATGGCTTCGTTGAACGGGAGGTTCAATCTCTAACGCACATTATCATCATCGTCGTCATCAACAACTAAAGATGTGCAAAGCCCCGGTTATCGATATGTAAAATATTCAATGCATGCAACTGACTTCGTGACACGATTTTATTTCCTCATTGTCCGTGGTCAATCAATATTTGCATGATTTACTCCATTGCCAGCTTGCAACGCTGGCTTAATCAAAAGGTTCTCGAGCCGCCTTTTTCACAACGCGGTTGTACTGTCCAACCGATGCATTTTCTTTCTTGAAGCAACCGGCATTCTCATCTTCTTTAGTTTCCCACCCAGCGTTTCCAGGGAAAACTTTCACTAGTTTCCAAAGTGCACGCTTAATTTTATGTGTCTGGCTACCCTTGACCGCGTCAAGTTAATCCTATCTTGACCAACATCGATAAATCTCCCTTTCCCAAAGAAATCTAAACGTTCCTGTCATGTGTAACCAACGCTGCACTATAATAATTAATAAACTATATATGTACTATGAATATTCAAAGTTCATAATAAAATAATTATGAAATTCAAAACGAGACGGATCGAGACAAGAAGGCTAGTGGGGGATGCAAGGGATGATGCAACTCCATTGGATTTCTCCTTGCAATAATACTATATATATATATAAGTTAGGCGGTCTAGGGTCGGCAACGTGGTTCCGACGCTATGAATCCACCACATCCCAGCTATCGTTAGGAGGAGAGTACAAAAAGACAATGTGGAGCTAGACTTGAATAATCCTTGTTGTGAACAGGTGGCAAGAAAGAAAGACACTGAAAGGCTATCTTATCAAGATCCCTGTTTATGATGATGATATTTTATCAATCATTTTTAACCTATTCTGCTACTTGCTGTCACCATAGCATGGATATTCAAATTTCATATATAAAATATAGAGTTATCGATTCAACTAGACGGAGATAACAAGAAGGCAGGATGGAGACGATAGGGAGGATAACGCGACTCATTTATTTTTATTACAGGTTTGAAGGCTTATCTTAGAAGTGGAACCTGCAGGAAGTTCTCTAGATATGCGCGCACTGGGGACCATCAGGATTCTAGGACAGAAGAACAGATGTTAGACCGTCGAGTCTCTTTCTTTATCTTTATATAACCTTCGTCAGTCTAACTCTAAAGGGAATGCGGGAACGTCCTGATCAAGCCTTGACCCCTAGCCTTTTGTTATAAGCGTTCAAATTACATTAGATACGGAGATAAAATTATGCTCTCTCTCATTTGATCTGTTGTTCTGTAACATTTGCAGGATTGAATTTTAACCTGTACCTCAACAAACAACAGTCTTTTCAGTCCGTAACCACCTCCATTTTGTTTGTCTGCTGTGTATGTAAATGTGAATAACTTGTTGACGCTTTTGGTTGTTGAGTAAGCATTTATTTTTGAACCAAGCATGTAAATCATGCGCGTACCTAAATTTTATGTGTGATATATTAACTTATATCTGATATAGCGTTGAATGCCAGAAACTTGACAGCATTAGGGCTGGGTGGAAGCCTGGTTACTGAATCTGTGTGACATCTGAGTGAATTTTCTGAGCAAAATAAGCAGAAGAATGCAGAAAGGGGCAGTGATAGGGGGAAGGCCATTGACTTTGAGTTCTGGGGTATATTTGAGATGCTAGAATTCCTTTTCTCACAGTATCTGGGATCGGTGGGTGTCATCGACCTCGTCGAAGCCTTCTACTCTCTCTGCCTTCTACCTCAGCTGATTCTTGTAAATTAGGGAGTGGTCACAACCTTTTACTTAGAAACTATACATTCTAAATTTCTAATTACCTCTCTCTTTTCTTGCTCTCTATGAAGGAAAAACAAAAGTTAAAACATACATTTAGTCCTCAAACTTTTAGTTATTATAATTTAGACCCTCAATGATTATTTAAATTTCTAAACATGTTCAATGTTGACTTACTCTTGAATTATTTGCAATACTATATAGTTTAGGCACTTCTTATCATGTCAAACCTTAATTCTTTTCATAGGAGCTGGGCATGTGATATGATCATATATTTCATTAAGATTAGTCTCTTGAAATATACGAGGCCTTTAATTTCTATCATTAATTCACGTAACAAGACCTGTGACTAGGCTGTTCTGTTTTTTGGCCCATATAAGATAATAATCTCATGCCACATTTCTAGCTTGTGATAAGGCAAAATCTTGTGTCGCGTTTCCAATCCATGATGGAGCGATCTAATGAGTTTAATTATCAAGATAATAGATGATCTGCAATCTAGTACAACCAAGTAAACCAATAATTACATTAGGATAAATTTCATAATGCAATTAAAATACCAATTCTAAAGTAAAACTCTATTTCAATCTAAAATAATGATTTCTACGGTAAATATTGCAAGGGCAATTTCATTATACTATCTAATTTATACAAATCATATTTATGCACATAAATATTAATTCTTTTTGAAATTTAAGAGAGCATATATGGGTACTTATATCTCAATCTAACTATATGTATCATAATTTTTTTGGAGCACCATAATTTTGACCTTAATCATGATATGTTACAGGAGAAAGGTTTCTAACTCAATTTTGGCTTATATCCTAGATGGTAGAGGATATTTTCTTGGAAGGAGAGAGAATGAGATGGTAAGAGAAGAAGAGAGACAGCAAGAAGAAGAAGAAGAGGGCCTTGGTGAAATTAAGAGAAGGGAGAGAGCATGGGAAGTTTATCCGCAGGAGGCTAATGCCTCAATAACTTAGATATCAACAAATGATGTTAAAAAGTGGCTCTAATGAGGTCTCATGCGCAGATATTTGCTTATAGAATGAATCAAATAACTCTTATTTACAGATTGTCATTATTAAAAGGTGACTTTAATGAGACCTCATGCGAAGGAAGAGATTCTTGCCAGTAAGATAGCTGTGGACAAGCCTCCCATTCTTCATTTACCAATTAAACAAAAGAAAATTGTCATTGTTAACTAATGATATTGAAATATAACTCTAACGAGATCTCAAGCAAAGGAAGAGATTCCTGCCTAGCAAGATATCTTAATTGTGAGCCCAAGTAACGCACATCACATTTTTTACTTTATCAATAAAATAAAAATAATTTTTATTATTAACAAATGATATTGAAAGATGACTCTAACGAGACCTCATGTGAAGGAAGAAATTTCTACATAGCAAGATATCTTAGCTGTGGCTCAAGTGTTACATATCTTATTCTTTCCTTTACCAATGAAAAAAATGCCATTATTAACAAATGATATTGAAAGATGACTCTAGCAAGACTTAGGAAGAGTTTCTTACTTAGCAAGATATCTTAACTGTAGGCTTAAGTGTCACACCTCCTATTCTTTTCTTTACTAATAAATAAAAAAAATTCATTATTAACAAAATGATATTGAAAGATGACTCCAATGAAACATCATGCGGACGAAGAAGTTCTTATTTAGCAAAATATCTTAGCTAAAGGCTGAAAGTGTCCATTCTTTCCTTTACAATGAAACAAAAAAAGAAAAAGATTGCTTTTTATTTGCTCCAATGAAGCCTTTGTAGAAGAAAGGATTCCTTTCATCTACCTGCATCATGGAAGAATTTTTCTAATCTATCTCATCATGACTTGCCAGCATACCGTGCTTATAATATTTTTAAATAATTAAGATCATTTTTAAATCTATCTTTAATCAAATGAAAATAAAAGCATCATACCTTTATAAGGATAAACCCTTTTTTTTTTCTCAAATTCTATTTTCCACTTTAGCAGCTTAAAATTATTAAAGAGTGAATATATTGAATGATTATTTATATATTAAAATAAAAGTTTTAGTCTTTCAAATTTATTTTATTTTAGAAGATAATATAAATGGCTAAGCTTTTATTGTAATTTCTTCTTTGAGAAGAAAGTTACCTCTCATGCGAAGGAAGAGATTCGTGCCTAGCAAGATATCTTAATTGTGAGCCCAAGTAGCACACATCCCATTTTTTTCTTTACTAATAAATAAAAAATAATTTTTATTATTAACAAATGATATTGAAAGATGACTCTAACGAGATCTCATGTGAAGGAAGAAATTTCTACATAGCAAGATATCTTAGCTGTGGGCTCAAGTGTTACATATCTTATTCTTTCCTTTACCAATGAAAAAAAATGCCATTATTAACAAATGATATTGAAAGATGACTCTAGCAAGAATTAGGAAGAGTTTCTTACTTAGCAAGATATCTTAACTGTAGGCTTAAGTGTCACGCCTCCTATTCTTTCCTTTACTAATAAATAAAAAAAATTATTATTAACAAAATGATATTGAAAGATGACTCCAATGAAACATCATGCGGATGAAGAAGTTCTTATTTAACAAAATATCTTAGCTAAAGGCTGAAAGTGTCCATTCTTTCCTTTACAATGAAAAAAAAAAGAAAAAGATGAATTGCTTTTTATTTGCTCCAATGAAGCCTTTGTAGAAGAAAGGATTCCTTTCATCTATCTGCATCATGGAAGAATTTTTCTATTCTATCTCCATCATGACTTGCCAGCATACTGTGCTTATAATATTTTAAATAATATTAAGATTATTTTTAAATTTATCTTTAATCTAATGAAAGTAAAATCATCGTACCTTTATAAGGATAAACCATTTTTTTACTCAAATTTTATTTTTCACTTTAGCAGCTTAAAATTGTTAAAAAGTGAATATACGGAAAGATTATTTATATATTAAAATAAAAATTTTTTAGAAGATAATGTATAAACTGACTAAGCTTCTTATTGTAATTTTTTCTTTGAGAAGAAAGTTACCGTTCCCACTCCATTGAGTAAAGTTAATCTCAGAGTGATAAGATTCTATTTTTTCTTTTTATGCATCTTTCTTTAATTTTTTAAGCTGTTCTTATATCAGAATTGTGTGATGGCCTGTATGTACAAAAAAAATAATAAAATAATAATAAATAAAAAAAATAAAATAAAAAGAAGAAGAAGAAGAAAGCTACCTTTCGCACCGGTGGAAGAAATTCGATGGCGGAAAGAAACGGCTTGAAAAGTCAAAGGATGCGAACGAAAAGTCAAAGGAAGCGCACTCCTGTTTAAATGTTGATTAAGATGTGTGCGCCAGAGGAAAGGCTAAACGACAAGTTGGGTTGCTTTTTATCAAAAAAAAAACACAAGCTAAGATAGCACCAAGCAATAAATAAAACAAACTAGCCACTTCCCCAAGGCTTGCTTATATGTACTTGCTTCTTGGAAGGAGTTTTGAGCTCACAAGAAGGTTTCATTATTTGTCCTCTCGATCTCAAGCTAAAACTTCTTCATTGGGAAACTAGAGAAAAAAGGATGGCAATGATTCTTGAAGCATTCGTGAAAGTGTTCATTGAAAGGTTGGCCAGCTTGATCAACAATGAAGTCGGGATGATGTTAGAGATCAGAAGAGAACTCCGAAATCTACATGGAAAGATGAGCTTGATCATAGGAGTCCTTGAGGACGCTGAGAAGAAGGCGATGGTTGACCCTGTCCTTCACCAATGGGTGATCCAACTAAAGGATGTCATGTATGATGCAGATGATATCATCGATGAATATCAAACAAGAACATCGCTGGTACGTCCAAACCTTCCCTTGCTTTCTTCCTGCTTTGGTCAATTATTAATACGCCACAGTATTGGTAGAAGAATTAAAAGCATAAATAAGAGGTTAAAGGAAGTCAATAAAAATAGAGCACAATTTCAGTTACAATCGTCATCTACTTCATCAGTCCCGGATGGCCAATCTAGCCGAATAAGTCGTATAACATCTCCTTTAGTTGAGTCTGACATTGTTGGAATGAAGATTGATGAGGATGCAAGAAAACTCGTGCACAAGTTAGCCAAGGAAACTCAAGAAGGCATTCAAGTATTTGCTATTACAGGGATGGGAGGAGTAGGCAAGACCACCCTAGCACAAATTATATATAACAACAAAGTAATCGCAGACAATTTTCCTTTGAAGGCGTGGGTTTGTGTCACAAAAGAATTCACAGAAACTGGAGTACTGAGAGATATCCTTAGTGACTTAAGGATTGGTCACCATGAGGCTCGTAGCAAGACTCAGCTCGAGCCCATGCTCGAAAACGCTATTAGAGATAAGAAATACTTGATCATCTTGGATGATGTATGGAGCACACAAGTATGGACTGATTTGCTGAGAAATCCCTTACAAAGTGGTGCATGTGGTAGCAGAGTATTGATTACAACGAGGAATGAAGGTGTCGCTAGAGGAATGAATGCAACGCACATCCATCCAGTAAAACTAATGTCTCCTGAAGAAGGTTGGGCATTGCTTTGTAAGAAGGTGGCGTTGGGTGGGGAGGAGAGAGAAATGGAGGATCTAGAGGATGTTGGAAAGCTGATAGTTGAGAAATGTTGTGGTCTTCCACTTGCCATCAAGACTGTTGGAGGGGTTCTGTGCACCAAGGACAGGACGAGGCAGGCATGGGAGGAAATCCTGAAAAGGTCTGCTTGGTCTTTGAGTAACCTTCCTGAAGGGGTGGGAGGAGCCTTGTACCTGAGCTATGAGGACTTACCATCTCACTTGAAGCAATGCTTTCTTTACTGCTCTGTATTCCCTAATAATTTTTGTCTATGCAGAGCTACTATAGTTCGAAAATGGATCTCCGAAGGTCTTGTTAGAATCGGAGGAGATACCACGCTCGAAGTGATAGCTGAAAGATATTTCAGGGAGTTGGTTCAGAGAAGCCTTCTACAACCACGTCCTGGTTATTATCTACAAGACGTATTCACCGTGCATGACTTGCTACGGTCTCTGGCTCTTTTCATAGCGCGAGACGAGATGTTGGTCATGGGAGATGCATGGGAACGTCTGGAAGGTTCCTCCTTAGTGAAGCTGCGTCGCCTCTGCGTGGTAGTTTCAAAGGAAAAGTCCAAAGCAGTGCTCGATGCAACCAGAGGGCATGACTCTTTGAGGACTCTAATGCTAAGCGGATTGCAATTGGAAGAAAATGACGTCAATGACGTGATTAAGAACAAAAAGCATCTAAGAGCCTTTATAGTTGAAAATACGAGGATCACAAGGTTGCCGAAATCTTTGGGAGTTCTTGTACATTTAAGGTATTTGGGTATCTGCGATTCTGATATAAACGAGCTACCAGAGACCGTAAGCAGCTTAGTAAATCTACAATACTTGATCCTCTTCCAGTGCAAAAAGTTACGCAGCCTTCCTAGGGGCATCGGGAAATTGCGCAATCTAAGATCCCTCGCTCTTGATTGCATGGCATTGGAAGCTATACCTACAGAAGTGGGGAGGCTGCACAATCTTGACATGCTATTTGGATTTGTGGTGAACAATTGCAGGTGGGGCGCCCAACGATCTCGTGATGGTTGGAGTACTTTGGACGGATTGAGATCTTTGACCAGGCTTAGGTTATTGAACATCCAAAAATTGGAGAGCGCATGGACTGAAGCAGCAGTAAGACAAGGTAGCGTACTGGAAAACATGATGAACCTTGAAGATCTATGCTTGAAATGCACGCCGCCAAGTGAAGCTGGCTATGGAGAGGAAGAGACGAAGAGGATTGAGGAGGTTTTTGAGGTGGCACTCCGCCCATCGCCATCTCTGCAGTTTCTTGGAATTTGGATTTCTTCGGTCTCGATTATCCCAGTTGGATGGCAAACAGCTCGCTCCTCCAAAATCTAAGACTGTTATATCTCATAAATTGTGTCAAGTGGGTGCAACTTCCGCCGCTCGGGGAGCTCCCGAGTCTGGACTTCCTTCGCATAGAAGGCGCATCCGGAGTCGTAACCATAGGACCTAACTTCTTGGGATTGGAAGCTTATCGCGGCGAAAGAAGAGTTTTGTTCCCGAAGTTGACGATGCTGTATTTGGACAATATGCCCAATTGGGAGCAATGGCAGTGGGAGGAGGAGGAGGAGGAGCTTGGCATTAAAGCATTTCCTTGCTTGAAAATGTTGCATCTCAATGACTGCCCAAAGTTAAGGTGTCTCCCTGCTGGCCTTGGTCACCACGCCACTCGTTTGACAGATCTCATCATACAAAATTGCGGCAGCTTGGATTTCTGTATTTCTGTACAGAAATATTCGTTCGCTAGAATCCCTACGGTTTGCAGATGGCACAATCGAGTCGCTACCGCAGCCATTTTCAGGAGGAGAAGAGGAACATTCCCCACAATTTCTCACGCTCGAGAAGCCAGAAATCATCGCCGGTAGCCAGGTATTCGAGAGACGCCTCATGGATGGTCCAGATTGGCCCAAGATCCAACACCTCCCCTACATGAACATACGAGGTAGAGGGATATTCAAGATCATCCGTAAGGCTCCCTCCTCATTCAATATCAACGTAGACGACGGCGAACAAGATATGGAAGACAAATGTGATGCCTGAGACAAAATCAGAGGCACGGATATTTCAGGTATTGCATTGCTCAAACTAAAATCTCTGTTTAGTGTATGTGCAATATATATATATTTGATGAAGCCCTGCATTTGAAAGATGAGACGAGCCTTGAATTATAAGTAAAAATATCTAATGCTTCTGACAAAGAGGTTTGTCCTCAGCGTTAGGTAAGTCGCTTGTCAGCCTCTTAAGTGATGATATTAACTTTGCCGGGCGATGGCTTTTGCTCTACTTACAGAGGGGTTGTAAAGTGTAAACCATGGCTGGGTTTCTTATCATTTTTGTTATTCTTTTCTTATCATTTTTTGCAAACAGAAGTCTAATCTCACATTCGATCATTATGTTTCAATTGTTGCCGCTGCACGCATTGGAACATTTCCTAGCTGAACGAAACTTAGGTACGGTTTTATAAGTACGGGTCATTTGGTTTCTAGCTGTCTCTCTTCCATTTGTTCACAGTCAGTTAAGCCTCCAGCTAAGCCCCATGCGATGGTAAGTGAAAGATAAACAAAAACTGAACAGTCCACACCTAACAAACCACACCTAAGTTCTGTTCTTTGTCATTCAGCATATGCTTCTATTTTTAGAATTATGATGCTTCTGACCAGGGTTCAAACCATTTTGCCATCTGAAACTTTTTCGTGGTTGTGTTTGTATTCTACCCTGTAAGATGGAACAGGGTGGTTCCTGCAATCTTTCTAGGAAAAAAAAAGATCTTTTTTTTTTTCGATAGAATTATTGATGGTTGCTGTAATTGGTATGAAACTTTTGTTTTGTATGTTTAACTTCACTAAAATGCATTTAAAAGTCTTGCATTTTGTCATTTTTATTTTCAATGTTTTGTTCCAATGAACGGGAGTTTATTTTGTAATCTGCTGTTATTAGGTTATTGGGATGTTCTTTTAATTTAAAGCTTGACATTAATAGGATAATTCAACACCAACCTCCATGATGATGAAGGTGGAAGACTCTTAGACACAGAACAGAAAGCACATGAGTCAGTGAGAGAGCTATTTGATTGCGGGTATGAATTGCTCAAACTTGAATCTATGTTTAATTCATGCACCCTATCAGATGACATAATGCATCTGAAGCTCCTGACATGTGTGGTTCACTCAGTTACACTGGAGAAATAAGAAGAAATCTCCTGCTCCAAACAATGCTTGATGAAATAACCCAGCTGCTGATTGTTAATATTCAGGTATGTTTCGGATTACTTGGATAATGCCAGCATTAAAATGCATTAAAGATATTTGGCTGGTATGTCTTATCGTTTCTTCTGGGCAGGTGCCTATATATCCCACCGCCATATTACTTGGTGATTGCAATGGGGAAGGGATGATTCTTGTATTCATATTCAAACTGTCGTGAAGATTTGACAAAGAGAGTTCTCCTCAATTCAACATAGCAATACAATATGTTGCTTATCAACCCTGTGCATATTTAACTCCTGGTGCAATAACTTTTTATTCCATTGTTCAATGATTTTCCTACAGACTGATATGATCCAATCCTTTCCAGATATGCATAAATGGTGAAGAAGAAAGCTTAAAAGTTTGCCAAAGGACTTGAATGTTCCTTGACAGAAAAGGGTTGGGAAACAATGGCCGTGTTAAACTCGACGATCTCCATTTGAGTAGTGCAGAATTAGAAGCCTGTACATGCTTGTAATGAAAAAATAGTCTTCTTTGCAGGTAAGGAACCATTAGATTTTTTTTTTAATTATTATTGACATAAACATTTCAAATATCATTACCCTGTTGTGTCACTTGTGAATCGAAAGTATGATTTTCCTGTCTTGGGCACTCAAGTCTTAACATTAACATCATAGTTGAAGCTGTTACCTGTAGAAAGGAAAATGTTATTATAAAATCAAAGAAAGAAATTCTTTACGGGTGCTTGGTTACTTATCATGTTTCCAGATGCTCCAATCCTGAAATAGCTTTGACAGCATCAAATCCACGTATCTTGATTCAATGTAAAACTCAAAAATCTAATGAAACACTAAGATTGTCTGATTCAGTCATTATGCATGTAGATGCATGATCCTATTGTACACGTCCATAAACTCTTGTATTGAATTCAAGAAAATAGATGTAAGATACAGGTCAAGAAGACCCTCTATCAAAGTCCAACAATTAAACAAGTTGTACATGCTTAAAAGGCTCTTGCACCTGTCTATATGGTTTTCATCATTCTCACAGTACTGTGTAATCATGTAAGGTGAGTGACTGTGTAAGCTTTCTCAAAACAGGTGGTGACCTAAATGGCTAAAGTTACTAACTATCCCCACTTTCATTTTGATCCATACCAGATTTCTGGTAAAATAACCGTCTACATTTTTATGTATTGCTAAGTGAATACTCATGCAGAGATCTAAGAGTTTCAGTTAAAACTGCAAGCCAATTAGGTAGATTTTGTTCTTATCATGTCTAGCTACCAAAGACTCACAATTTTGTTGCTCTATGGAAAAGGAACCTAATAAAAAGTTATAAATATGGTTATCAAAATTATGTTAATAAGAATGAAACTTAATTCGTTACACATGAAACTACATAAGGAAAAGATTTGAGAGCAACAAAAACCTATTTGTTGTCATCCCAACTAGAATAGTTTATCTTGAGGATTTCTTCACCATTCAATCTGCAAACAGTTATTCTTTTTGCAGCATAACTAACATGGCTCAATTCAAGCACACATTCTGTTAACATTTTTTGCCTTTTTTTTGGCACGTTGTTCATAATTTTTTACTTATATCATTCTTGTTATGTATATTGTTGTTCTTACATCATCTTGGTTTCATTAAGGATTCAAAGTAGAATTACTTCAAAGTGGACCTTGATGTGAATTGCCTTAGCTACATATCAAAAAAGGGATGTGATGAGTTGCATGTATGCTTAGACATTCTATGATACCCCAAATTTAGTTCCATATTAGATGGAAAAGAAATGTGTTATGTGCTTATAACTCAAGTCCATTTACTACCCAGTAACTTTCATTCGAGTTTTTGGGCTAGTGGTTTTAGGCCTGCTAACCAGGTTAATTAGGCTAGCGGATGGGCTTGGGGCATCACAAATGGTATCGAAGCTGTTCCGAGTGTGCGAAAGTTGGTGGGAATGAAGAAAGGGCTATCCATGGGACGATGATGGAGTTCCATTATAGCATGGAGCCACCCTTATAATACTAACGGCTCGACTTGGGATAGATTCTGGCTAACTTATGGCGTGCAACATGCATTATAAGGAGGAAAGATTATGATACCCCAACCCAAATTTAGTTTCCATCGGATGAAAAAGAGATGTGCTATGTACTTATAACTCAAGTTCACTTGCTATCCATTAACTTTTACTCGAGTTTTTGGACGATGATGTTGGTCAGATAACGGAGTTAATTGGGTTAGCAGGTGGGCTTGAGGAGTTATAAATGGTATCAAAGTGGCCCACACGCTAGCCCAATTAACTTCATTAGTGAGCTGAAACTACATGACCCAAAAACTCGAGTGAAAGTTAATGGGTAGCTAGTGGACTTGAGTTATAAGCACACAATACATTTCTTTTCCATCCAATGTGAAAAAAAATTTGGGGTATCATAATCTTTCCACCTTATAATGTGACGTCCTCGTCACATGCCACAAGCTAGCAAAAATCTATCCCGAGTTGAGTCATTGATGCCATAAGGGTGGCTCTATGCTGTGGTGGGACTCCACCACCATCTTATCGGTAGCCCTTTCTTCATGCTCAACAGCTTTCACACACTTGGTTTAGCTCTAATATCATTTATAACATTTCAAGCCTATCCGCTAGTCCAATTTACATAGAAGTTCCTTTCTCAGTCCTATCAGCACAACTCATCAAATATTTCAGGCCCATATGGAGTGCTAACTAGGCACAGTCCAAACTGGGACTACATTGATGCAGAGTCTTTAAGGGAATAAGGCATTTGCATAGGCCTTCTAGGAATGTGCCTTGGAATTCTTCAAAAAGAGGGTAAGTTTTTAAAGCAACGAAGAGATATCAGCTACCTCTCTAGGCTTGACGCAGTATCAACTTGGCCTTTTTATGCATTCTCAGTCATGGATTTGTGTTCTGATATGGGAATTAGATTCAGAAGTTGTCTTTCATGAATAAGAACAAGCAAGGGCTGCGCTAGTCGCTCCTGCTAGATGGTCAAACACCACTTGTTTGCAAGAAGAAAATTATAATATGTTGCTAATTATGTTTTTTTGGCCTCTTGTGCACCATTTGACAAGATATATTTATATAATGAATTTGCTAAAGAAGTCGGATTTTTTCCCCTCCTTTGTTGACACGTAGTTATGCGCTGTGGCCTTCTTTGCACCAGTTTTGCCATTTGCCATATTTATAATGATCATGATTATTTGTTCATTGATCATCAGTTTGAATTGTCACAACAATTAAGTTGTCCCATGATCTTTTCTTTATCCCTTGTTTTCTCAATAGTCGAGTATTCTTTGAAAAACATATGCTTATTTCTTTTCGTGATTGCAGATCAAAGAGTATTATCATTCAAGAGCAGCTAAACTAAGGAATAAAATCAGAGCTCAAAGTTAAGGTTCTTAAAAGTGCATCGTATTGGATGGATCTTCTAAGCATTTTCAAGTTAATTTTTTTGGAAACCAGACCACTCTGCAATATATCAATGCCGAAACTCCTTACTATTTATGCATCTAGTGTTTTGATGCATTTGTAATATAAATTATTTTAGTAGACCTTTTTACAAAATCTGAATTAAAAGATCAGAATTATCAGTATTATATCTTCAATTTGCTTGTGCCTGTATAAGACAAGTGGGCAGGCTTTATGTTCACCATTGGAATGCTTCATTATGTCTAATTTTTTTCCTTGTGGCCTCAAAATTCTCATACAAGTTGTTTACTGCAAGTATATCACTTAGATCTGTATATAAAATCACAATCTATTTCCATTCATAGCTTATAGGAATCTCTATCCAAGCGCTAGTTCATTGTATCCTAAGAGATCATGAGTCTTCTTAGTTTACACATTCTATTTACTTTACCTAATCAGCCCTAGATATCTAAATCTAATTTAAATATCCATTATTCCCATATCTAATGACAACGTTCAAACAACTTATGAGTATCTTTACATGAAAACAAATAAAAAAATATTGCTATATTGAAGCCCGTGCAACATTAATTTTTTTTAAAAAAAATATTAGAAAGCAAGCCAAATTTCTTTGATATAACTATAGAGGAATCCAGCATAACCTCTCCAATGTTCCAAAGCAGCCAAACAAAAACCAAGGCTCCCAAAACCCAGCAATGCCTTCATCTAGAATGGGATGGAGGTGGTCGAAGCTCCGGTAGACATTGACGGTGGCCACTCAAACTATGGAAAGGATCCAAGGAGGCATAAACGGGCCCATCATAGAGCTTTAAGAGTTTGGTGATGAACTACAGGCTAGAAGGGATGGGATGGTAGCCGGGCTTCATTGGAAGCTAAGAATGCAAAATTTATTTGATAAAGAATCAGTCCGCCGGTGGTTAGTAGATATAAAGAACCACATAGATTTCTGAGATATAGCTTAGCATATTATATTCACTTTACAAGGGATTATTTGCAAATTTTTCTACAAGTGAATCCACAATTTGGATATGAAATATTGCAATTAGTTTTGAGCTTGCTTCAAACCTTCCTTTCCTCTAACGTGATGCATGATAGATTTAAGCTAATTACATTGCAAGGATTGGCAAGGCCACTTTAAATCCGCATAATATCTGCATGTAAATATTATAGTTTAGATTTCTTTGGAACTTTTAAAAAATTCTAGCTCAAAATAAGGATTAGATATTGACCTAACTAAAAACAAAAAGACAGGATAGCTGAAAAATCTTGCTCCTACATATTGAACATTCACTTATGCCTAATGTGGGTTCAAATAAATGTCTAAAATCTATTCCATGCATAACTAATGTGGGTTCAAATACATTACAAATATAAAATTTCTCATATGCCAAAGGCACCAATTGCTTGAAGTAATCTTGTTTAGGATAGCCATAATTTTTTGCACATAAATTTTTATTTATCTATGACTATTAAATATCTTTATAAAAGGCTAACTATATTTGAGTGTTTTTGTAGTCTAATCTACTTTGAATTTGACAAAATATATTTTTTTTAATGTATAGATTCATGTGTGCCTAAGGGATCCCGCTACAAGAGTCGTTGGCCTTTTTTTCTTTAGTAAGAACTACATTTATGAAAGATCCGCCTTAAGTGAGGCAGGATCAAAAGCAAGCCTCTTGTATCCATGTCATGCCCCAAATCCTGAGCTGGCTGCATGACATGGTGGCATAATTCCTAAGGCATCATCCTAGAAGCTATGTAAGGCCTTCCAAATATATGATTCAGAAACATTTGGTATCAAATACAACATTAGCTACTACTCTCACTAGAAATCTAAGATTAAACTATGAGGCTAAGTGTCCTGCGGCTTAGGAAAAAAAATATATACAATTGTAATAGTGTGAGCTAATAGCTCATAATAATTGAGTGAACTAATAATTCGATAAAAATTCTCCTTTCACACACACTAACATGAAAAATAATATAGAAGTAATCATTAAAAAGTAAACCAGTAACGTAGCTTTAATAGCCATAATTGCATTGCCAACATATGATATTTAAAAATAGTTTTAGTATAGAGAGTCATCAATATAGCTTGATAGCAACAATCATATCTTATAATATAGCTCATAAATACAATCAAGATAATAAGATCATGCATGCAAACTTTATTTCTCATAATAGTAATGCAACATATGCCACCTTTTATAATTCAAATAACAATATCAACCTATAATAATGTCAAATTAATGATACACACCTATACACCAAAATTTCATAACATTAATCTATAATAATTTTAGGCTTATTATTTATTACTACTTATTGGATCGATCACTTCGGCATCTAGACTGGTCATAACCACTGGTGCGAGCACCAGGATCAAACAGAGGTTGAGCTCATTATGGATTTCTGATTGACGTAGTTAAACTTTTGGTTCTTGTCAATCCATTTAAGTCCAGAGTCATTATAAATTTCTTACTTTATGTTAGTTTGACTTTAAGTCATGTAATTAAGTTTTATCAGTAGGAGTCCAGTAATTTTTATTTGAGTCAAGTTAAAATTTATTAAGTCAAAGTGTAAGAAGTTGAAGACCCAAACCATAAAGGACCACATTCAGTGCGCCACCTCGACAGCCACATGAAATTTTAGTCAAAGTGGGTGCCATCTACTCAATTAAGGCATTTCAAGATTTTTATGAAGTCATCTTAGTATAAAAGGAAGCAAATAAGCCTCCTATGGAAGTGACTTGCTGCCCATCCCTTATGGAAAGCAGAATATGACGCCATCCCCTAATCTCTTTTCCTTATTTCAAGATGTCGTCTGTCTTCTTATTTGAAAATCATCCTCTGATCTTTTTTTCTTGTTTCAAGATATCGTCTATCTCTTTATTTAAAAATAATATGGCATCCTTATTATTTTCTCTTTTTTTCACGTAATTTAAGGGTTAGGGTTTATTATAAAAATCTCTCCCTTCTTATAGAAAAATAATTGATGATTAATAAACAAAAGAGTCTTCTTCTTCTATTTTTCTGTGCTTCTGAGCATTGACACTCCATGGAGAGGGTGAGAGACCCAACAAATATCCGTTCCAATACCTGTTCTAAGCATCTCAGCCCCAAGATGCCAAGGTGCTACGATTCTTAGTTGAAGTCTTTCTTACCTTCAGAACCATCTGAAGAAAAGCCAAAACATCCACGGGAGCATAGCTTCTTCTTTTAGGTGCCCATTCCGAAAGCTGTGTGATCCAATCTTTTAGGGCAAAGACCATCATTACTTGGTAATTAGACCTATCCCTTCTCATAAGTTCTATTTTGTTGAAGAAAGAGCATATTTTAAGTAGTGGTTTCTTAACCCTAGGATTCTATTTTCTTTATTACTTAGTGAATCATGTTCTGCGGATAGTTACTTTACTCTTCGCATATTCATTCTTAGTTTATTCTTACTTATTTCGGAAAGTTAAACATCTTAAAATCTGAACCATTGCTCTACATTAATCTCTTGCATGGTACATCCCGCATCAATTTGGTGTTAGAGCCTGGTTAGGACATGTTCATGCATAGTGCTGAACTTTTTTATATGCTAAAAAAAAATGTGCATTGTTTAGGATTTATCAATCATCTAATTAATCTTTATTAAATCTGTAATTTTTTTCTTATTTTAGATCTATAACATACATAATATATATATATATGTGTGTGTACATATTTTACTTTAAGTTTTCATATGTGTGTACATGCATCATTGAATTCACTTAAGGGCATATTTTACTTTAGGTTTTCATATGTGTGTGCATGCATTACTGAATTCACTTAAGGGTAATTTTTCTATCTCAGGTAAGGAAAGGATTTCATCACCTTTCTTTGAATCCAAAACAACCACCCTTTTCTCGATCCCAAGCCTAATTAAAATTGAGTAGAAACCTAAAGCAAAGCAAGGGACACCCACATGGTTGAGTTTTAAGTATTGTGATGAAACTAGTGTACTCAATTCTTCAGTTATTTTTTGAAAGTAGTGTCTAAAGCTAGGAGTCCAATGGCAAATGCCTTAACCAGACTTGTGGTTCTCTAATTAGGTCCCTGCAAGAGTGGAGGGAGCCTTCCACAACCCCACCTCTTACCTCGCCAGTAGAAAGGATAATTGTTGAGTTGATTGTAAGTTGAATTGATTTATTCTACTTGAGCTTTTAGCTCTCGAAATTCTAGAACGAATTTGTATGTTGCATGACCACCAAATCAGTAGCCCATTACCATCAGCCCCGAGCCCAATCTAGTTTAACCATGGAATCTAATCTCAAAACCCAATTGAGGGCCTTTACTGAATAGCTTGCCCAACTGAACCATAGGTTAACCCAAATGGAGACACTAGTAGAGACCCTAGAAGAAACCAATGAGACTCATACTGAGCATAAGTTTGAGACACCTCTCAACTTTAGAAGAGCCCCACACAATGACCCAATCTTGAAGCTTAATCAAAGGAGACCCAAACATGATTTTATAGACCAAGATGAGAGAGCCATTAGAAACATTAGATTAGAAGCACCTACATTTGATGGTAGTCTTGATCCTAAGGTATACACTGATTGAAAAGGAGATATGGACTAGTACTTTGAGTGGTATGAAATATATGAAGAGAGAAAGTTTAAGTTTGCTAAACTCAGGTTAGTTTGCCAGGCTAGACTATACTTGAGTAATATTGAAAGGATAACTAAGCAAAGGGGAAACATACCCTAGCTACCTAAAAAGCCATAAAACTTAAGCTTAGAGAAAAGTATCTTTCCATATCCTATCACCAGAGACTTTTAGACCAATGGTAGAGACTAAGTCAGGGAAGCAAGACCATATCTAAATACATAGCCAAATTTGATGAATATGTCATAAGGTATAGCATAGATGAATCTGAAGCTATGACCCTATCTAGATTTAGGGCTGGACTACGTGAGGACATTCAGAGAGAATTATTTTTAAGAGAAGTTCATGATTTTAAATAGGCTTATCAGATAGCTAGAGACTACGAGAGCTTTCAAAGGGGACCCATAATTCATCGATCTGAATCCACTAGGAATGGTATCCCTAATCAAAAACTAGGGTCTAATCTAGTGCACCCAAGCCAACCTACTCTTAACACCCCATTGACCTACAAGAAAGATAAGGATAAGTCACCTGAAGTTCAGAGGAATCATAATCCTGATGCTCTTTGTTTTAGATGTTATAAATTGGGATACTATGCTAGTCAATGCCCAACCCGATCCCTACACATAGGAGAACTAGAGGAAGAAGATCCTGAACCCACTGATGAGCATGAAGGAGAAGTATATGAAGCTGAAATACACTTAGTGAATGAATATGAAGGAGATGAGGAAGTCATTGAGTCATCTGATTTATTGAAGGTTGTTAGATATATCTTAACTCAAACCAAAGAACAAGAGGATTGGCGTAGGACCCATATTTTACATATATTTATGAAGTTAGGGAAAAAGATATATAAGATTATCATAGATAGCAGGAGTTGTGTTAATGCCATCTCAACCAGTGTTGTTAAAACCCTAGGTTTATCTACGGTTCTCCATCCCAATCCCTATAAGGTATCCTGGATAGACTCAACTTTTATCCCTATTAAATTGAGATGCCAAGTCATGATCTAACTACAATCCTATCAAAAAAGGTATGATATGATGTCCTTTCTATGGGAGTTAGCAGTATTATCTTAGGTTAACTTTGGTTATATGACCATGATGCTCCCTGTATGGTCGATCCAGCTCCTGCTCCTTTAACCACCATGGGAAGAAGCTTGTGATAAAACCAACTCCACTTAAAGATCACATTAAGAGAAAATTTAGTAACTTGAAAGAGAAGAAATCGAGATTAAATCTGATCAGTGCTAAAGAACTAGAGCATGAAATCACTGAGGGTTCACTAACTTGTATCTTAACTACTAGAAAAATTCATGATCAAACCTAAAAAGAACACCCTCATGAGGTAGTAGAATTTTGAAAAAGTTTCAAGATGTGTTTTCTGAAGAACTTCCTGATCAATTACCATCTTTAAGGAACATACAACATACTATAGATCTAGTCCTAGGAGCCACTTTGCCTAATCTTCTATATTATAGGATGAATCCCACTAAGCACTTAGAATTACAAAAAATATGTTGGAGAACTCCTTAAGAAGGAATTTATTAGGAAAAGTCTGAGTCCATATGCAGTACCTATCCTTTTAACCCCCAAGAAAGATGGCACTTGAAGGATGTGCGTTAATAGTCAAGCCATTAATAAAATAATAGTTAAGTATCATTTTTTCATTTTTTTCGTTTTGATGACATGCTAGATATGATGACCGAAGCAGGTATTTTCTCTAAGATTGACCTTAAGAGTGGCTATCACCAAGTTAGGATCAAACATGAAAATGAGTGAAAAATAGCTTTTAAGACTAAGGATGGTTTTTATGAGTGGATAGTGATGCCATTTGAGATTATCCATGATTATAAGCCTAATAGACCCATAGACCTAATCCCTTTGTTCATACATGCACGAGTCCCTGAGTCAGCTAAATCATTTGCACAATATGTTAGAGATTTGCATAAGAAAATTATCAATAAGATTAATTTGAGCAATGATACTTATAAAAACATGGCTAATTTTTGAAAGAGAGTTAAAAATTTGCTAAAGAAGATTATGTGATGATTAAGCTTAGACCTGAGCGGTTTTCTCTAGGGACCATGAAAGAGTTACATGCCCATGAAGCTGGACCCTTCAAAGTGATAAAGAAAGTTGGACCCAATGCCTATATACTCGAGTTAACATTCGAATTTGGTATTAGCTCAACCTTCAATATCTCAGGCCTAGTTGAGTATAGGGAGCCAGCAATGATCCTAGTGAGCCGTTTGGACCCGATCCTATTCTTAAAAGCGAACCCGTACTTGAGTGTCCACTAATAAATTTACCTGAAAACGTAAAAAGGATTGAGCGTATCTTGAATGACCAAGCTATTACTATCCGGGATAAAGGCTATCAATATTATTTAGTTCATTAGCAAGGACGATCAGAATCTGAGGATTCGTGGATCACTCGAGAGGATCTGCAGTGCCTCGAGTTCCTTCCATCCCGAAAGAATTGGTGCAGGCACCAAGATCAGACAGAGGTTACTGAGCTTATTATGAATTTCTGATTGATGTAGTTAGACTTTTGATTCCTGTCAATCCATTTGAGTCCAGAGTCATTATGAATTTCTTACTTTATGTTGGTTTAACTTTAAATTTTGTCAGTATGAGTCTAGCAATTTTTATTTGAGTCAAGTCAAGATTTATTAAGTCAAAGTGTAAGAAGTTGAAGATTCAAGACCATGAAGGACCACATTCAGTGTGCCACCTCGATAGCCACATGGAATCCCAGTCAAAGTAGGCGTCATCTATCAATTAGGGCATCCTTGAATTTGCATGAAGTCATTTTAGCATAAAAGGAAGTAAATAAGTCCTCTATGGAAGGTGACTTATCGTCCATTCCTTTTGGAAAGTAGAATATGACACCATTCCCTGATCTCTTTTTCTTATTTCAAGATACCGCCTATCTCTTTATTTGAAAACCATCCTCTGATCTCTTTATCTTGTTTCAAGATGTCGCATATTTTCTTATTTGGAAACAATACGGTGCCCTTATTTTTTATGTAATTCAAGGGTTAGGGTTTATTATAAAAACTCATCCCTTCATCTTGTAAAAAAATAATTGATGATTAATGAACAAAAGAGTCTTCTTCTTTTATTTTTCTGTGCTCCTAAGTATTGACACTCCATAAGAAAAAGGGTGAGAGGCCCAACAAATACCCGTTCTAACACCTATTCCAATTATCCTAACCCCAAGATACCAAGATGCTTTGATCCTTAGATGAAGTCCTCCTTGCCTTCGAAACCATATGAAGAAAAGCTAAAACATCTGCAGAAGCATAGCTTCTTCTTTCAGGCGCCTATCCTAGGAGCTGTGTGATCCAATCTTTTAGGGCAAAAACCATCATTGCCTAATAATCAGACCCATCCCTTCTCATAAGTTCTATTTTGTTGAAGAAAGAGTATGTTCTACGTAGTGGTTTCTTAATCCTAGGATCATGTTTTCTCTATTACTTAGTGAATCGTGTTTTACGGATAGTTACTTTACTCTTTGCATATTCATCCTTAGTTTATTCTTACTCGTTTCAAAAAGTAAAGCACCTTAGAAGATGAACCATTGCTCTACATTAATCTCTTGCATGGTATATCTCACATCAGCCACACTCTCACTAGTGGGCGACTACACAAGTGTTATACTATATTTGATAATTTAATCGGTACCATAGTACACAATACGTTACTAAGCAATACACTCACTTCAGTACACAAGACGCTAGTAGGCAATAAGCTTCCCATCATACTTAAGGCATTAATAGGCCATACTCTCGTCATGGTATGCAATGTATCACTAGATAATATGCTCGCCGTAGTATGCAATGCATTATTAGGCCATATTTTTGTTATAGCACGCAATGCATCATTAGGTAATACTCTTGCCATAGTATGAATAAACAAAGAAGGAAGTGACAGATTATATCTATTTAAGATGGAATAGTACAATTGTCTGGTTTTATGAGAAATTAAAATATTCTTTTCTCATAAGATTAAAATCTTATTTCTCTTATTATGATGCAAAAGCTTTTAACACTATAATAAAATTTATGGATGGCAACTCTTTTTTTTTTCACATCTGATGATACTTTATGAAAGCATCGGCAATTAACGAGCTTAACGATGCTTATTAGCATTGGAATGTTACCGACAAGTAGGAAAGATCCAAGCTTTGAACCATCTTGCATTGAACCACCACCAACTCGATCCCCAAATCGGTCAGTTGGATGCACCCATTCAAGCAGAGCAATCTTAGGTTAGGACAACCCAAGGTGATCCTTGCAATCCCAATATCTGTGATCCTCCTGCACCTCGCCAGCCACAGCCGTTCGAGATTCCTCGCCTGTCCGATCACCGCGGAGGCCATGTCATCCAAATTGATCGCGAATGATAGATCGATCTCAACCAGAGAAGTGTAGTTTGCCATCAATCTGTCGAGTCCGACATTGGAGAAGGTCTAGGACTTGGACAGGTTGATCGATCGGATAGATGATTGAAGGGTGTCGGTGACGGCGTGGAGGGTGGCGTCAGCGACGACACCGAGGGTGCCGTCGATGACCCGGGGACAAAGGGTGAACTCGAGGCGGGTGATGGAGGGGTAGCGAGAGAGGGCCCAACGAAGAAAGCCGAGGTGGAGAGGGGCAAGGGTCCAGCGGTGGCGGGACTCGGCCGTGTAGAACGATTTGCAGAGGAGCGAGAAGGATTTCTTATCGACGGGGTTGGAGCCGAGGCGGTCCAGGATCAAGAACAGGATCTCCTCGGGGAGGGAGTCAAAGGGGTTGCGCTGCTCCGCTGCCGGTCCTCCCCCTCGCATCCTTTTGATGGCCTTGGGTTGAGGAGAGCAAGGGTTGAGGTTCTTGGAGATGAGATCGAGCGTTAGGGTTTGGAGAGCTCCAAGGCTCCAACTACACCTTCCAATCGCTTCCATTTTGGCATCAAGGAGAAGAAAAAAGAAGAGTAAAGAAGGGAATAAATAGGGTTCTTAAATCTAAGGTCTGTGTTGGGGAATTGAGAGCGGAGAATGGGGAGATGGGGAAGAAGAAAGAGAGGAGAGAAGTTAATCGTCAACTTGCCGATGCTTATAAGCATTAAAATTTTTTTTCTTCACGATGCTTTTTATTAGCATCAGAAAATATTTTCTTCACTCCTTCACTGACGTTGTTTGAAGTGTCAGGATGAATTTTTTCGATGCTAATAAGCATCGAAAAAACCTATTTTAGCGTTGCCTTTTCCCATAATTGTTATGGTGTAAGCAAGCAAGCATGTCAACTGAATTCTATAGTTCTATTATAATAATATGAATACTGAGGAATGTGTCCATCCCATTTGGTTCCATTCCATCATGCAAGCTCTAGATATAGCATTTTCTTTCAGTATCTAATTGTACGTTAAATTACAATATTCTCTAATGAAATCAAAATTCATAGAAGCAATTTAGATGCATCTGTGAAATACTGATACAAATTGTGGGAGGTCTCCAAAAGTTGCGCACTTGTAATAGCTATTATATTGCTATTAGAATTGTTTTGCCACTAGCTCAAATGTTCACGGTATATTCTTTTGGCTATCATGAAAAGGTTGATGATGGAAACATGTGAAATATTGTCTTAATCCATTATAATCAACAGCACAAACCTTGGTCGAGTTTACCCTAGATAGGAGATGTTGCCGCCAAATCACTTTTGAGGAGCGTCAAGCGATAGAAATGCTTTGCTGGCCTTCAGAGGAATGATAAGGACCGCCTCCTTCAGCCGAAAACCTGCAAGAAAAGTTTCGAACTGATGGTTCCGACGGGGACCCTCAGCGATCTGGAGAACAGAAATTTTTTAATGAAAGAGTAGAAATTGAGTTTCTTTCCCCCCCTCCTCGTTAGGGGATTGGGGTCTTTATATACCTGTTCGGGGGTCCCTCTTACCCTTCACTGGTAACAGCCGAGTAATATCTTCCGTTCTTCGTAGGTGGGCGTACTAACTGCTAAACGTATGTCATAAGTACGCCTCTTAATTTTTTGGAAACCGTCCGTGACCTTAGTAATTGCCGGTTCATAATATTTGGTGACCACCCATAATCCTGGTAAAGTCACATGGAATTCTTTGCAGCAAGCGGACGCTTGTCGGCCTCTGCTGCCGAGGCCGACGCCGAGACCGACGCCGGTGCTGACACCGAAGCCGACGTCAACATCGTAACCAACGCTTAGACTGGCCGCGGCCGCCTCCGAGTCCGAGGTGGGTCGTGGCCGACACGGATGTCGAGATGGGCCATGGCTAACGCCAAGGTTGGATTGGGCCGTGACCGACATCAAGGTCGGGATGGGCCTTGGTCGACACGGATGTCGAGATGGGCCGCGGTCAACACGGATGTCGAGAAGGCCATGGCCGACGCCGAGGTCGGGATGGGCCGTGACCGACATCGAGGTCGGGATGGGCCCTGGCCGACATGGATGTTGAGATGGGCCATGGTCGACGCCGAGGTCGGGATGGGCCTTGGCCGACACGGACGTCGAGATGGGCCGTGGCCAACGCCGATGTCGAGATTGGCCGTGGCCGACGCCGAGGTCGGGATGGCCCCTGGCCGACACAGAATTCGGGGTAAGCCATGTCAAGCCCAATGGCCAAGGAATTGGCTCGCGCGTTCTTTGACCCGATCGGCCTTGGAGCTGTCGGCCTTGGAGCTGCCGGTCATGGAGCTGTCGGCCTTGGAGCTGTCGGCCATGCAGCTGTCGGCCTTAGGGCCGACGGTCTTCGAGGTGCCGGCCTTGGAGGTGCCGGTCTTGGAGGTGTCGGCCTTGGGGGTGCCGGTCTTGGAGGTGTCGGCCTTGGAGGTGCCGGTCTTGGAGGTGTCGGCCTTCGGGGCCAACGGTCTTCGAGGTGCCGGCCTTGGGGGTTCCGGTCTTGGAGGTGTCGGCTTTTGGGGCCGACGGTCTTCGAGGTGCCGGCCTTGGAGGTGCCGGTCTTGGAGCTGTCGGCCTTCGGGGCCATCGGTCTTCGAGGTGCCGACCTTGGGGGTGCCGGTCTTGGAGGTGCCGGCCTTGGAAGTGCCGGTCTTGAAGGTGCCACCCTTTGGGGCCGACGGTCTTCGAGGTGTCGGCCTTGGAGGTACCGGTCTTGGAGGTGCCGGCCTTCGGGGCCGACGGTCTTCGAGGTGCCGGTCTTGGAGGTGCCGGCCTTAGAGGTGCCGGTCTTGAAGGTGCCGCCCTTTGGGGCCGACGGTCTTCGAGGTGCCGGCCTTGAAGGTGCCGGTCTTGGAGCTACCGGTCTTGAAGGTGCCGCCCTTTGGGGCCGACTGTCTTCGAGGTGCCGGCCTTCGGGGCCGATGGACTTCGAGGTGCCGGCCTTGGGGGTGCCGGTCTTGGAGGTGCCGGCCTTGGAGGTACCGATCTTGAAGGTGCCGCCCTTTGGGGCCGACGGTCTTCGAGGTGCCGGCCTTGGAGGTGCCGGTCTTGGAGCTGTTGGCCTTTGGGCCGTCCAAAAAATTTTTTATTCTCCATGGGGTCAACTGGCTCCATCAAATGCCCCCCACACTCCTTGAGCTTGCGTGCCCTGCATCAGCTAAGCGAAAGGAGTGTAGAACTTCAAGAAATTTTTTGGAGGCAAATTGATTACCTCACGCCCGCCACTGAAAGCAGTGTACGCTAACTTTTTTTTTTTTGGGGGGATGCTCGTCAGTTAGCCGTTGAGGCAAAGTTGAGGCCGTCGAGAACCTTTCGGACCCCGGAGGGTGACCAGAGGGTGCTTGGGCCAGGCTCAGGTGCCTTTTTCTTTAAAGAAATTGGTCTCCTTCTGCAGGGTTGATCTGCCCCCCAGGAAACTCTGTTGATTGGAATCCACAGGTCTTGAGCTTGAGGGTGCCGACACGGAGCCGGTCTTGAGGTGCCGACGCGGAGTCGGTCTTTGGTGCCGACGCGGAATCGGTCTTTGGCGGTTTTCCTGTAACGCATCCAGACACTAATGAAAAGATACTTTTTTTTCAGTGTAGTATACTTAGCTTTTTCGTAGCTGTTTGCCTTCGCGGGTCTTTATTGCCGACGCGGAGTCGGTCTTTGTTGCCGACGCGGAGTCGGTCTTTGGTGCCAACGGGGAGTCGGTCTTAAGTTGCCGATGCGGAGCTGGTCTTCTGTGCCGACGCAGAGGCCGATCTTTGGTGCCGACACGGAGCTGGTCTTTGGTGCCGACGCGGAGCCGGTCTTTGGTTCCGACGCGGAGCCGGTCTTTGGTACCGGTGCGGAGGCCGGTCTTTGGTGCCAGTGCGGAGGCTGGTCTTCTGTGCCGACGCGGAGCCGGTCTTTGGTGCCGGTGCGGAGCCGGTCTTTGGTGCCGGTGCGGAGGCCGGTCTTTCGTGCCGGTGCGGAGGCCGGTCTTCTGTGCCGACGCGGAGGCCGGTCTTCTGTGCCGGTGTAGAGGCCGGTCTTCTGTGCCGACGCGGAGGCCGGTCTTCTGTGTCAACGCGGAGCCGGTCTTTAGTGCCGACGCGGAGCCGGTCTTTGGTGCCGACGTGGAGGCTGGTCTTCTATGCCGACGTGGAGGCCGGTCTTCTGTTGCCGATGCGGGGCCGGTCTTTGTTGCTGATACAGAGTCGATCTGCGTGACATTTTTAAGCATCAAAGAAAAGGTATTAAGTGCAGCGTACTTAGCTCTTGCAGCACCTTTGTTTTTCTTCTGCGGGCTTGAACGCTTCCGCCCGCTGGTAGTCTGACCCCCAGGGAATCAAGTTGGTTGGTGGGCTGGCTTTGCTGAATCTTTATCTCCTTAAGGAGAAATCCTGCACCGCAGCCACTTTTATGGCTCTCAGCTGACTTTGAAACTAGGCTTGCTCGCATTCTCTTTTCTCTCCATAGCGTTGCAGCGATCATTACCTTTTCCTTCTTCTCTACAGGGAGTTAATTCAGAAGGCTGATCAAGCCTTCTCACGGTGAGATCTGTACTGCTGATCCTTTTGGTGATGGAATCTTTATAGGGGATGGCGAGAAGTGGTGCCACCGAAGAAAGGATCTTCAAAGTGGAGTTTGATGCTGAGCTAGACACTCTCTTGGGCTCCGATAAGTTCGAGACACGCTTTAGCAAGGCTTTTGGTGACTTTAACTCCATGGTATTCTAAAGATATGTCGATATGTTCTAGGACATCAAGGAGCTTCTGAACATTGGACTGGAGGCTCAATCAAAGAAGAACCTCGAAGTGATTGATAACTTTGTGTACCAATCGGTTCTTCCTAATTCTATGCAAGCATCCTCTGATATAGGAGAGGATTGCCATTGAAATCAAAGATATTAGCTGCCTCGGGAGCCAGAGGTGTCGTCGCTCGCCGATGCGAGATACATGGATCCGGCCAAACGACCGTGGACGGGATGGTGGCCACAGCTGGCGATGTCCGTAGGAGGAGTCGGTACGAGCATAACTTTGGAAGACGATCATTAAGATGCAGCAGCCATAGTACAGGCTTCCATCATGTGCACACAACCTCGTGCATGCAATCCACCTTCCTTTAATTATATATTACGTGCATGTAAACCTTACCCAACCAAGGTGGAAGAAAGAGTTGGGGGAAAAAGGAGTTGAGTGAGACGGCTGGGAGCCTTATCCTTGCAATTGCGAAACTGGCACTCGTTTGGTCACTGCGGGGAGAGGCCGGGGGCCGCCTAGAGAGTAAGGCCGCTGTGAAGTCTTGGGCCACCGTGGCTGTTGGGGAACGCGGCTGCTGTGGAGGACCTGGGGCCTCTGTGAACATCGGGGGCCGCCGTGGAGCCTCGGGCCGTCGAGAGAGAGAGAGGCTGGGAGCCACCGTGGAGGAAATCGGGGCTGCCGTGATCTGGGGCCGCTGTGGAGTCTCGAGCTGCCGTGATCTGGGGCCGCTGTGGAGTCTCGGGCCGCCGTGGAGGAAACCGGGGCCGCTATGAGGGGCTTGACCGTTGAGGATGAGAGGCCACTATGAGGGGCCGTCCTAGGATCCAGAAGCCGCTGTGAGGGGCCGTCGTGGAGGAAGAGGCCGTCGTAGGATCCGAAGGCTGCCATGGAGGAAACTGGGGCTGCCGTGATCTGGAGGCTGCCATGGAGTCTTGGGCCTCCATGGAGCCTCGAGGCTGCTGAGTGGCCAATGGGCGTTACTTTTGCAACTCATGAACTGCTGCCTTTAAGGCTTGAACTTGTTGATTGAGGATGGTCAGCTAGTTAATTATAGCAGCTGAGGTTGGTGGTGAGGGAGGAGCATAGAGAGAGAGTGGTCCTTTGCTGCTCAGGGCTATGCGGATGCCCCCCAGCATGATTAGTGAGGACCTTCGGCACGCGCGTCACCACCATGGCTATCTTAGAGGGGACAAAGACTTATAGGTCAGGGAGACAGAGCTCTCTTTCCTTTAGCACGTCCCCCCTTCCTGGCGCGCCAATCTGTTGCCACCAAATCACTTTTGAGGAGCGTCAAGCGACAGAAATGCTTCGCTGGCCTTCAGAGGAATGATAGGGACCGCCTCCTTCAGCCGGAAACCTAAAAGAAAAGTCCCGGACCGGTGGTTCCGGTGGGGACCCTCCGATGCTCAAGTCAGCGATCTGGAGAACAGGAATTTTTTAATGAAAGAGTAGAGATTGAGTTTCTTTCCCCCTCCTCGTTGGGAGATTGGGGTCTTTATATACCTGTTCGGGGATCCCTCTTACCCTTCACTGGTAACAGCCAAGTAATATCTTCCGTTCTTCGTAGGTGGGCGTACTAACTGCTAAACGTATGTCATAAGTACGCCTCTTAATTTTTTGGAAACTGTCCGTGACCTTAGTAATTGCTGGTTCATAATATTTGGTGACCGCCCGTGATCCTGGTAAATCCACGTGGAATTCCTTGCGGCAAGCGGATGCTTGTCGGCCTCTGCTGCTGAGGCCGATGCCGAGACCGACGCCGGTGCTGACACCGAAGCCGACGTCAACATCGTAACCAACGCTTAAACTGGCCGCGGCCGCCTTCAAGTCCGAGGTGGGTCGTGGCTGATACGGATGTCGAGATGGGCCATGGCCGACGCCGAGGTCGGATTGGGCCGTGACCGACATCAAGGTCGGGATGGGCCTTGGCCGACACGGATGTCGAGAAGGGCCGCGGCTGACACGGATGTCGAGATGGCCGTGGCCGACATCGAGGTCGGGATGGGCCGTGACCGACATCAAGGTCGGGATGGGCCCTG
The DNA here is from genome assembly GCA_900491605.1 of Calamus simplicifolius. NCBI lineage: Eukaryota > Viridiplantae > Streptophyta > Magnoliopsida > Arecales > Arecaceae > Calamus > Calamus simplicifolius. The sequence goes on along the minus strand of UESW01004940.1, from coordinate 332,582 downwards.
GCCAACACGGATGTCGAGATAGGCCGTGGCTGATGCCGAGGTCGGGATGGGCCTTGGCCGACATGGATGTCGAGATGGGCCGTGGCCGACGCCGATGTCGAGATGGGCCGTGGCCGACGCTGAGGTCGGGATGGCCCTGGCCGACACATAATTCGGGGTAAGCCATGTCAAGCCGAATGGCCAAGGAATTGGCTCACGCGTTCTTTGACCCGATCGGCCTTGGAGCTGTCGGCCTTGGAGCTGTCGGCCTTGGAGCTGCCGGTCATGGAGCTGTCGGCCTTGGAGCTGTCGGTCATGGAGCTGTCGGCCTTGGGGCCGACGGTCTTCGAGGTGCCAGCCTTGGAGGTGCCGGTCTTAGAGGTGTCGGCCTTGGGGGTGTCGGCCTTGGAGGTGCCGGTCTTGGAGGTGTCGGCCTTCCGGGCCAACGGTCTTCGAGGTGCCGGCCTTGGGGGTTCCGGTCTTCGAGGTGTCGGCCTTTGGGGCCAACAGTCTTTGAGGTGCCGGCCTTGGAGGTGCCGGTCTTGAAGGTGCCAGCCTTGGAGGTGCCGGTCTTGGAGCTGTCGGCCTTCGGGGCCGACGGTCTTCGAGGTGCCGGCCTTGGGGGTGCCGGTCTTGAAGGTGCCGGCCTTGGAGGTGCCGGTCTTGAAGGTGCCGGCCTTGGAGGTGCCGGTCTTGGAGCTGTTGGCCTTCGGGGCCGACGGTCTTCGAGGTGCCGGCCTTCGGGGTGCCGGTCTTGGAGGTGCCGGCCTTGGAGGTGCCGGTCTTGAAGGTGCCGCCCTTTGGGGCCGACGGTCTTCGAGGTGCCGGCCTTGGAGGTGCCGGTCTTGGAGCTGCCGGTCTTGAAGGTGCTGCCCTTTGGGGTCGATGGTCTTCGAGGTGCCGGCCTTGGAGGTGCCGGTCTTGAAGGTGCCAGCCTTGGAGGTGCCGGTCTTGGAGCTGTCGGCCTTCGGGGCCGACGGTCTTGGAGGTGCCGGCCTTGGGGGTGCCGGTCTTGAAGGTGCCGCCTTTTGGGGCCAATGGTCTTCGAGGTGCCGGCCTTGAAGGTGTCGGTCTTGAAGCTGTCGACCTTTGGGGCCGTCCAAAAAAATATTTTATTCTCCATGGGATCAACTGGCTCCATCAGGAGAATTTCTCCCTCAATGGTGTATGGGGTTTGAACATTTGATGAATTTGCTCCCAAGTTAACCAAGGAACGTTGTCTATAATATTGACCGATACTAAAAAGAAAGTTAAATTTTCTTACTTACTTTTCATCCACCTGCACAGCCAGATCAAAGCGGTGTGTTATCAGCCATTAGCAAACATTATGCAATTGGTTCCAATCATAAGCAATGATCTCGGATCAAGAATAATTCGTAGCAAAAATATACTTCTCTTTTAAAACTTTCTTTCAAAATTTATTTCGATCATTAAACTTTTAGTTATTACAGTTCAGTCCCTCATATTCTAAAAATATTACATTCTTGATATTTATAGGTTAGTTAAAATTAAGGAAATAGTTGTTATACCAAACGATCAACCAATCCACTTGTTCGAGTTAGGACATGTCATCTATTCCATTAATTTTAACTAATTTCATATAATAGAGCATCAAGAATGCAACATTGTTAAAACATAAGGGACTAAAATATAACAACTGAAAGTATAAGATTCAAAAATATATTTTAGCCATAAATCTATTATTATACTTGGTTATAATAGATGAAAAACCCTATCAATTAAGTAAACACTCAAAAGAACCATGATTAGCATAAAAGAAATTAAGATAAGAGTGTGTTGCCGCCAAATTACTTTTGAGGAGCGTCAAGCGACAGAAATGCTTCGTTGGCCTTCAGAGGAATGATAGGGACCGCCTCCTTTAGCCGAAAACCTGCAAGAAAAGTTTCGGATCGGTGGTTCCGGTGGGGACCCTCCGACGCTCAAGTCAGCGATCTAGAGAACATGAATTTTTTAATGAAAGAGTAGAGATTGAGTCCCCCTCCCTCGTTGGGGTCGGGCCCTTTATACCTGTTCGGAGTCCCTCTTACCCTTCGTCCATAACAGCCGAATCATATCTTCTGTTAAGATCGGCTACAGCTGCTAAACGTATGCCATAAGTATCGGCAACGGCCCATAGTATAGCAGTAATCGCCCATGATCTTGGCAAAAGAGAACGAGTTGATGGGCCACGTGGAAGCTCTGCGTGAACAGCAATGGGTGATAAGGTTAGTCACGTGGGCCCCAAGTGCAACCATTGGGATAGAAGATGTCGTTTAAAGTTGAAGCCAGCTGTCCCTCGTAGAGCATTAATTATGGAGTTATGGCACTATTCACATGCAAGGCACTGTTCATGTGACACTGTTCACGTGCATGACACTATATGACACTGTTCACGGCCGAGGGAAATAGACCAAGGGGCTGAGGCCGAGACCGTAGGGAAAAAGCCGAGGCCGAAGCTGTTCATGGCTGAATGAAAAAGCCAAGGCCGAAGGGGCTAATGTGGCAGCCATAAATACGAGAGAATGCTATAAATGACTTAGAGCGAGTGAATGCTCGTGGCCTTTGAGGCCATAAATGCTATAAAGATGGGAGAGAATAAGGCAATAAATGCCTAGCAAGTGGATGCACCTCGGTAAGAGGCCGATGCCGATGCTGTTGAGGCCGAAGCCAGAGGGCTAACGTGGCAGCCATAAATGAGAATAAGGCCTGGATAATCGTGGCCTTTGAGGCCATAAAGGCTATAAATATGGGAGAGAATAAGGCAATAAATGCCTAGCAAGTGGATGCACGCCGACGCTGAGGCCGACGCTGTTGACGCTGAGGCCGACGCCAGAGGGCTAACATGGCGGCTATAAAGGCTATAAATATGGGAGAGAATAAGGCAATAAATGCCTAGCAAGTGGATGCATGTCGGCAGGAGGCCGACCCGGAGACGCGAGGCCGACGGTAAGGCACTGTTGAGGCGGACGCCGATGCAGGCGCTGTTGAGACCGACGCAAGGGGGCTAACGTGGCAGCCATAATTGAGAATAAGGCAATAAATGCCTTGATGCTCGTGGATGGAATTAAATATCCATTGCGTCTTTCAAAAGAAAGCCGAGTAAAGTAGCGAGGCCGCCTAGGAATTAAGCCGTTTCGGGAAGGCCGCTGAGGATGGCCGTCTCGATAGGATGTCATCCAAAAATTATTGTCTTTATTGCCCATGGGGTCAACCGGCCCCATCAAATGCCCCACACACTCCTGAGCTTGTGTGCCCCATGTTAGCTAAACGAAAGGAGTGTAGGACTTTTTACCTTCGTATCTATCCTTTCCTATCAACTTCAACTATGATTCCTCCCAGGTGGGGAAACCCTTTTCCTTTGGTGCTGTCTTATGTAGACGTCTTCATGCTCTTTGGAGCCATGCTTTTTGCCTGTTCAAAAAACTTTTAAGCAAAGTTTGAGGGTAAGTGGGTTACCCTTGACTGGCAGCCAGTAATCTGATCCCTATGCAAAGCCCGGAAGCGGATGCCCGTCAACTATGAGTTGGGGAGTCGGTTTCTCCTAACTGTGAGTTGACTTTGGGTCTTCTACTTGTCATAAAATTTGAAAGTGGGTGCCCCTCAACTTTGAGCTGGGGAGTTGGCCTCTCCCAACTGAGTTGTCTTGGGGCTTCTTGATGGCTAAAGGCGACCAGTAATATGTTGCTGGTACATAATTTAGATAAAGGTTTTACTCGATTGGCCATTGGCCATTGAGGCAGAGTTAGAGCCGCTGTGAAGTCGTTGAGGATGTGATAAAGCTGCTGAAGCAGAGTTGAGGCCGTCGAGAGCCTTTTGAACCCCGAAGAGTGACCCGAGAGTTGCTGAAGTCGTTGGGTTCCTTTTAACCCCAAAGGGTGACCTGATAGTTGGAGAGTCGTCAGGTGCCTTTTCCCTTATGCGACGATCTTTGTTGCCAACGCTAGAGTTAGTTTTCGGTTTTTGGTGTCGAGCTGGCCTCGGGCTTGAGTGCCGATAGTATATCGGTCTTTGAGTGCTGACCGGAGTCGAGCTTTAGTGCCAATGGTACATCGGGCTTTAGGTGCCGAGCTTGAGTGCCGACGCAGAGCCAGGCTTGAGTGCCGAGGGGAGACTCAGGCTTGAGTGCCGACGCGGAGTCGAGCTTAAGTGCCGAGGGGAGACTCGGGCTTAAGTGCCGACGTAGAGTCGTGCTTTGATGCCGATGTGGAGTCGTGCTTTGATGCCGACGCGGAGCCGATCTTTACTGCCAACAGGGAGCCAGTCTTTGGTGCCGACGCGGGGCCGGTCTTTACTGCCGACACGGAGCCTGTCTTTGGTGCCGACGCGGGCCGGTCTTTGGTACCGGCACGGAGCCGGTCTTTATTGCCGACGCGGAGCTGGTCTTTGGTGCCAACGCGGAGCCGGTCTTTACTGCCAACGTGGAGCCGATCTTTGGTGCCGATGCGGAGCCGATCTTTGGTGCCGACGAGGAACCGGTCTTTGGTGCCGACGCGGAGCCTGTCTTTACTGCTAACGCGGAGCCAGTATTTGGTGCTGACGCGGAGCCGGTATTTGGTGCCGACGCGGAGCCGGTCTTTGGTGCCGACGTGGAGCCGGTCTTTGGTGCCGGTGTAGAGCCGGTCTTTATTGCCGACGCGGAGCCGGTCTTTGGTGCCGATATGGAGCCGGTCTTTGGTGCCGGTGCGGAGCCGGTCTTTGGTGCCAACACAGAGCCGGTCTTTACTGCCAATGTGAAGCTGGTCTTTGGTGCCGGCGCGGAGCCAGTCTTTAGTGCCGAGGGGGACTCGGGCTTGTTGCCAACGTGGAGCCGGGCTTGGATGCCGATGGTACATCAGGCTTTTGAGATGCTAACGCAAGGTTGGTCTTGAATGCCGATACAGAGTCGATCTGCATGACATTTTTAAGCATCAATGAAAGAAAAAGTCTTAAGTGCAGCGTACTTAGCTCTTGCAGCACCCTTGTTTTTCTTCTGCAGGCTTGAAAGCTTCCGACCGCTAGTGGTCTGCCCCCCAGGGAATCAAGTTGGTTGGTGAGCTGGCTTTGCTGAATCTTTAGCTCCTTAAGGAGAAATCCTGCACTGCAGCCACTTTTATGGCTCTCCAATTGCTAGACTTGACTTTGAAACTAGGCTTGCTCGCCTTCTCTTTTCTCTCCATAGCGTTGCAGCGATCATTCTCCATGTTGTGGACATCATTTCCTTTTCCTTCTTCTCTACAGGGAGTTAATTTAGAAGGCTGATCAAGCCTTCCCACTGTGAGATCTGTACTGCTGATCCTTTTGGTGATGGAATCTTTACAGGGGATGGCGAGAAGTTGTGCCACCGAAGAAAGGATCTTCAAAGTGGAGTTCGGTGCTGAGTTGACACTCTCTTGGGCTCCGATGAGTTCGAGACATGCTTTAGCAAGGCTTTTGGTGACTTTAACTCCATGGTATTCTAGAGATATGTTGATATGTTCTGGGACATCAAGAAGCTTCTGAACATTGGACTGGAGGCTCAACTGAAGAAGAACCTCGAAGTGATTGATAACTTTGTGTACCAATTGGTTCTTCCTAATGCTATGCAAGCATCCTCTGATATAGGAGAAGATTGCCATTGAAATCAAAGAGATTAGCTGCCGCTTCCGCATGGGCTCGGAAGCTAGAGGTGTCGTCGCTCGCCGATGCGAGATACGTGGATCTGGCCAAACGACCGTGGCCGGGATGGTGGCCAAAGCTGGTGATGTCCGTGGAAGGAGTCGGTACGAGCATAGCTTTGGAAGACGATCGTTAAGATGCAGCAGCCATAGCATAGACTTCCATCGCGTGCACACAACCTCGTGCATGCAATCCACCTTCCTTCAATTATGTGAATATATTACGTGCATATAAACCTTACCCAGCCAAGGTGGAAGCAAGAGTTGGGGGGAAAAAGAGTTGAATGAGACGGCTGGGAGCCTTATCCTTGCAATTGCGAAACTGGCACTCGTTTGGTCACTGCGGGGAGAGGCCGGGGGCTGCCTAGAGAGTGAGACCGCTGTGAAGTCTTGGGCCACCGTGGCTGTTGGGGAACGCGGCTGCTGTGGAGGACCTGGGGCCTCTGTGAACATCGGGGGCCGCCGTGGAGCCTCGGGCCGTCGAGAGAGAGAGAGAGAGGCTGGGAGCCGCCGTGGAGGCCAGGGGCCGCCATGGACTTGGGAGCCGCCGTGGAGGAAACCGGGGCCGCCGTGATTTGGGGCCGCTGTGGAGTCTCGGGCCGTCGTGGGATTCTCAGGCCGTCGTGGGATCTCGGGGGCCGCTATGAAGGGCTTGACCGTTGAGGACGAGAGGCCGCTATGAGGGGCCGTCGTGGGATCCAGAAGCCGCTATGAGGGGCCGTCGTGGAGGAAGAGGCCGTCGTGGGATTCGGAGGCTGCCATGGAGGAAACCGGGGCTACCATGATCTGGAGGCTGCATTGGAGTCTTGGGCCTCCATGGAGCCTCGGGGCTGCTGTGGCCGTTGAGGAAGAGGCCGTTTAGGAAGGCCGCCAAGGATGGCCGCCTCTAACTGATTATTGAACCTTTGATTGAGCTCCTCTGGCCGCCGGTGTTGTTCATCCAGCTGCCTCTTCATCTCATGATTAGGGTCCTTCCCAGACGGCTCAGAGGATGAGTAAGGGGAGGAGTGGCTGCTCGAGCAGAAGGTAGGAGACCGCAGTCTCTTGAAAGCTTCACGGTGGTGCTTAGGTGAAGCATGATGGTGATAAGCTTTTCTATGAGAAGATTTCCTACGGGTGAATCGCTGGCTAACTGGTGCAGCTATCATGGAAGATGTGAGAGGCTTCGGCTGCTGCTGAGTGGCCAACGGGCGTTACTTTTGCAACTCATGAACTACTGCATTTAAGGCTTGAACTTGTTGATTGAGGATGGTCAGCTGGTTAATTAGAGCAGCTGAGGTTGGTGGTAAGGGAGGAGCATAGAGAGAGAGTGGTCCTTTGCTACTCAGGGCTATGCGGATGCCCCTCGGCATGATTAGTGAGGACCTTCGGCACGCGCGTCACCACCATGGCTATCTTAGAGGGGACAAAGACTTATAGGTCAGGGAGACAGAGCTCTCTTTCCTTCAGCATAGCCCCCTTCCTGGCGCGCCAATCTGTTGCCGCCAAATCACTTTTGAGGAGCGTCAAGCGATAGAAATGCTTCGTTGGCCTTTAGAGGAATGATAGGGACCGCCTCCTTCAGCCGGAAACATGTAAGAAAAGTTCCAGACCGGTGGTTCCAGCGGGGACCCTCCGACGCTCAAGTCAGCGATCTGGAGAACATGAATTTTTTAATGAAAGAGTAGAGATTGAGTCCCCCTCCCTCATTGGGGTCGAGCCCTTTATATACCTGTTCAGGGTCCCTCTTACCCTTCGTCCATAACAGCCGAATCATATCTTCTGTTAAGATCGGTTACAGCTGCTAAATGTGTGCCATAAGTATCGGTAACGACCCATAGTATAGCAGTAACCGCCTGTGATCTTGGCAAAAGAGAACAAGTTGATGGGCCACATGGAAGCTCTGCGTGAACAGCAATGGATAATAAGGTTAGTCATGTGGGCCCCAAGTGCAACCATTGGGATAGAAGATGTCGTTTAAAGTTGAAGCCAGTTGTCCCTCGTAGAGCATTAATTATGAAGTTATGGCACTATTTACGTGCAAGGCACTGTTCATGTGACACTGTTCATGTGCATGACACTGTTCACAGGTGAGGGGAATAGACTAAGGGGCTGAGGCCGAGACCGTAGGAAAAAAACCGAGGCCGAAGCTGTTTATGGCCGAATGAAAAAGCCAAGGCCGAAGGGGCTAACGTGGCAGCTATAAATATGAGAGAATGCTATAAATGCCTTAAAGCGAGTGGATGCTCGTAGCCTTTGAGGCTATAAATGCTATAAAGATGGAAGAGAATAAGGCAGTAAATGCCTGCACGTGCCCAGGGGCTAACGTGGCAGCCATAAATGAGAATAAGGCAATAAATGCCTGGATAATCGTAGCCTTTGAGGCCATAAAGGCTATAAATATGGGAGAGAATAAGGCAATAAATGCCTAACAAGTGGATGCAGCCGACTGTTGAGGCCGACGCCGATGCTGTTGAGACCGACGGGGTTAACGTGGCAGCCATAAATGAGAATAAGGCAATAAATGCCTGGATAATCATGGCCTTTGAGGCCAGGCTATAAATATGGGAGAGAATAAGGCAATAAATGCTTAGCAAGTGGATGCACATCGGCAGGAGGCGAGGCCGACGCTAAGGCGCTGTTGAGGCTGACGCAAGGGGGTAACGTGGCAGCCAACGTGGCAGCCATAATTGAGAATAAGGCAATAAATGCCTTGATGCTCGTGGATGGAATTAAATATCCATTGCGTCTTTCAAAAGAAAGCCCCGCTTAAAAATTAAGCCATTTCGAGAAGGCCGCTAAAGATGGCCGTCTCGATAAGATGCCATCCAAAAATTACTGTCTTTATTGCCCATGGGGTCAACCGGCAAGATAGTTGTTATACCAAACGATCAACCAATCCACTTGTTCGAGTTAGGACATGTCGTCTATTCCATTAATTTTAACTAATTTCATATAATAGAGCATCAAGAATGCAACATTGTTAAAATATAAGGGACTAAAATATAACAACTGAAAGTATAAGATTCAAAAATATATTTTAGCCATAAATCTATTATTATACTTGGTTATAATAGATGAAAAACTCTATCAATTAAGTAAACACTCAAAAGAACCATGATTAGCATAAAAGAAATTAAGATAAGCGTGCAAGCTTAAGAAGTAGGTCTCCTGTAAATGAAACCTTTGGTGTTAGGGAAATGCCACTTCCTTTGCACCGTTTAACGTTAATGTTTCCAATCTTAAACAGAGAAAACGACGCTGAGAAGTCATTGAATAATAATATAGTTAAAAGAATGGCAACAAGTGGGAGCAAACGTATTAATCCTTCATTCCTATTCGTATCTCCGTGTGGTTATCACCGCTGCTCACCTCCATCCCTCCCTTTCCACTCTCATCGCTGTCCATCATCTCCCTCAAAGATTCTTCAAATCTTATGTAGTCTACCTGTTAAAATTTAATTCTTTATTATTATCAATTAATATTTTATTAAGTTTGATAGTTTGTTAAGTCAAATCAAATATAGTTAATTATGCATGAATAACGTATGATTGGATGGATAAGTATAATTTAAAAATAAAAATATATTTTCTGATCTTTCATTTCTTTTCACCTTTCTTCCTGAAAAAAAATTAGGTTGAAACTAAAACCATCAAATTGGTATCAAAGCATGGCCGACGATCCTCCTCGACTAAAATCGAGTCTCCACCACTCAAATCTCTTTTTCTCATAGCAATGCGGTGCTTCCCTTTCATGTTTTGACCAAAACTTTGAATGGATTGAGATAAAAGATAGAGACAGAAGACCGCAAGCTTGAGGTATCTAAGAAGACCTCGCTTCTATGCATAGCCGACGACCCTGGTTTTTGAAAAAAAAAAAAAAAAAGGAAAAAATAAAAACGGAGAAGATTGAAGCCCAACATAGTCTAAGAAGTCTTTCTATGCTCTCAAGGTGTTTGACAAAAGGCTTAAGTGAGGACAATTTCAAGCAGTCTTCCCACACTCTCAAGGTGTTCGGCGAAAAGCTTGAGTGAGGATACCTCCAAGCAATCTCAGGTTTTGAAAATGGTGAGTTCAAGCAATCAAACTGTAAGTGCTCAACAATCACATGTTCTTATTTTTGATGAAGAAAACTATGCTTTCTGTTTTGTGAAGATAAAAACAGTTTTTTTATTATATGATCTTTGGGAGTATGTAGAAGATGGGTATGATAAATAAGATGATACAATTGCTTTGAGTAATGACAAAAATAACAATTGAAGGATCAAAGGAAGAAAGATGCAAAGGCTCTAGCTTTGATTCAACAAAGAGTTACTGATATAATTTTGTCAAGAATCATCAATGCATCAAGAGCAAAGAGGCTAAAATATTCTTCAAAGGAGTATAGAGGCGCTTCCAAAGTAAAAACTATAAAGCTTCAAACTTTGCGAAAAGATTTTAAAAATTTAAAGATGAATGAAATGGAGTTGTTGAAGGATTATTTACTAGAGTCATGGAGCTTGTGAATCAAATGAAGATATATGGGGATATTATTTCTGATCAAAGAATTATTGAAAAAAATTTATCAGTTTGCATAAAAAATATGACCATATTATTACTACTATTGAAGAAACTAAATATCTTAAATCTTTGAGTATTGAAGAGTTGATGGGATCAATCAAAGCATTTGAGTAAAGGCTAAATAGGCATTCTAAAAAATCAATTGAGAGTACTTTTCAATTTAAGCACAATGTTAATTTAAGACCTCATGACAAAGATTTCAAGAAAGAATATTCAAGAGGTGGAAGACATACAAGAGAAAGAGGTAGAAGCAATTCAAGAGGAAGAGGAAGAAGCAATTTTATAAAGCAAATTAATGAGGAGTTAACTCAACAAAAATGTAGAATCTATCAAAGAAGAAGCCATGTAGAGAAAGATTATTTTTTTTGAAGAAAGCCTCAATATCACAATTGTAGAAAGTTTGATCATGTCCAAAATATTGTTACTTGAAGAAAAATCAGCAAGCAAATTTCACTGGAAAAAAAAAAAAGATGAAGCCAATCTGTTCTATACTTGTCAAACAGCTATGGAGCAAAAGCATGATGTTTGGTTTCTTGATAGTTGGTGTAGTAATTATATGACTAGCAATGAAAGAATTTTTATGGTGATTGATTTAACTTTCAATTTTTAAATAAAGATGGGTAATGGTGCCTTAGTTCAAGCGAAAGAAAAAGATATAATTACCATAGAAACAAAGAAGAAAACAAAATACATCCGCGATGTGCTGCTAGTTCTAGAACTAGAGCAAAACTTGCTAAGTATTGGGCAATTTGTAGACCATGGATACTCAGTTCACTTTGAAGAAAACTCTGCAAAATTTTGATAAAAGAAATCAAGCTGTAGCAAAGATCAAGATGAAAAAAAATAGAAGTTTTTCTCTCACTTTCTCTTACAAGAATAATGTAGCTTTGAAGATGGATATGGTTGGTGACTCATGGTTATGGCATAGAAAACTTTGGCATTTAAATTTTCAAAGCTTGAAGAATCTTCAATAGGAGAATATAGTGTATGGGATGCCAATTATATAAGAATTAAAAGAAGTTTGTGATGGTTATGCTCTTGGAAAGCAACACTGAGAAGTATTTTTAAAAGAGAAGGCATGGAGAGTTAGAGCACCATTGAAGCTTGTCCATACTGATGTATGTGGTCCTATATCAACACCATCTTATGGAGGTAACAAATACTTCTTAACCTTCGTTGATGACTTCTCTAGATAACATGGGTATATTTTATGAGGCAAAAATTAGATTCATTTAGTATCTTTAAAAATTTTAACATTTTGTTGAGAGGTAAAGTAGACATTTGATTAAAATATTGAGAAGTGATAGAGGTAGTGAGTATAACTCAAATGAATTTGATAATTTTTGTAAAGATATTGGCTTGAACAGATAGCTAACATTTGGATATAATTGACAACAAAATGGAATGACTCAAAAAAAGAATAGAACCATTGTGAAAATGTCAAAAGCAATGCTTCATGAGAAGAGGCTGCCTTTGTCCTTTTAGGGTAAAGTGGTTTCTACTATAGTTTATTTATTGAATAGATGCCCAACAAAAGCAGTGATTAATTAAACTTCAATTGAAGCTTGGAGTGGAAAGAAGCCAACAGTGAATCACTTAAAGGTTTTTGGAGGTATTTATTTTGCTCATGTTTCAAAGAATGTTCGACATAAGCTTAATGAGACCAGTAAGAAATGTATTTTTATGGGTTATAGCTCAAAATCAAAGGTTTTTGGATCCTGCCATCTCTCTAGCAGGTGTAAAAAAGATCTTTTCTATAGAATTATTGATAGTTGCTGCAATTGGCATGAAACTTTTGTTTTGTATGCTTAACTTCACTAAAATTCATTTAAAAGAGTCTTGCATTTTGTCATCTTTATTTTCAATGTTTTGTTCCAATCGATGAATGGGAGTTTATTTTTTAAACTGCTGTTATTATGTTATTGGGATGTTCTTTTAATTTAAAGCTTTGCTTTAATAGGATAATCAACTATTGGCTTTAATAGGATAATTCAACTCCAACCTCCATGATGATGAAGGTGGAAGACTCTGACACAGAACAGAAAGCACATGAATCAGTGAGAGAGATATTTAATTGCAGGTATGAATTGCTCAAACTCAAATCTGTTTAATTCATGCACTTTATTAGATGACATTATGCATCTGAAGCTCCTGATGTGTGGTTCACTCAATTACACTAGAGAAATAAGAAGAAATCTCCTGCTCCAAACAATGCTTGATAAAATACCCCGGCCACTGATTGTTAATATTTAGGTATGTTTGATGTTTCAGATTACTGGGATAATCGCAGCATTAAAATGCATTAAAATATTTGGCTGGTATGTCTTATCGTTTCTTCCGGGCAGCTGCTTATATATCCCACTGCCATGATCCTTGGTGATTGCAATGGGGAAGGGATGATTCTTGCATTCAATTTCAACAGTTCAAAGATTTGACGGAAAGAGTTCTCCTCAATTAAAAATAGCAATAGAGTATGTTGCTTATCAACCCTGTGCATATTTGCCTCCTGGTGCAATGACTTTGTATTCCATTGAAGCAATACGTTGTTCCAAGCGCATGCATATTTTAATTGCAGTGACCGATTCACCTTGGAAAAAGGCATTTGAAGTTGAGTTGGATTAAGTTGACCGATCGGCATCACCAATTATTTAGCTCGTTGTCCCAATTTTGAATCATTAATTTTTTTTTTTGATATACGCAGATGATCACACCAATATAAGGTGAGTCGAACCCATATATCATAATACAAAATTTAGGTAAGTACAAGAGGGCAAGGGTCGCCATACTTCCAACTTCAAAAACCAGAATGATAGGCCACCCGGCAACAATCCAATCAGCCGTTGAATTGGTTTCCCGATAGATGTCCGGATCTGGATACTATAGATTTCGTGAAGTATAGATCGAATGTAGCCAATCAAGGGAATGGTTGGCAAGTGGTTACCGGATTCCTGATGGAGCCAGCGGATAATAGTAATAGAATCCCCTCAATAATAAGGCTACGGGCGTCAAGGCTACGAATGGCACAGAAAATACCCGCCCACACTGCATACAGCTCAATAAGAGGCATCGAGGAGTCAAGAAGGCCGAATCCTTCAGCTGTCAGCATCGCACCATCCGACTCACGAATCACAAAAGCTGATCCAGTACATCTACCTCGAACACTCCATCAAAGTTGATTTTGACAAACTCTAGAGGGAAGGCTCCCAAGATATAAAGACTGTGCGACGGTGCGCTGCCAAAGCAGCAGGAGAGTTCTAGAGGCCAGGGCTAGCAGAATCAAGAGCTCTCTGATGAAAAGTATACTCAGCGGATAAGAAGAATAGTCCTGATTATCCTGCAGAAAGGAGCATTCTTATCAATGAATGCGAGCTGGTTCCGAGATAACCAAACCTAAACCTAGTAAGCTATGTAAGCCCTCGTAGATCCCTGTGATGCATGCCCCTTCCCATATCCTGTCTGATCAGGCTCAAAAAAGAAATCCGCTGGAAAAAAGAACCAAGCACTCAGTTATAGACACCTAAAATCTACCATATCGAGTTTGCATGTGAAGATAGCATGATCGATCATCTTCTCTTTAAGATTACATAATGGGCATGTAGGTTGAATGCTCGTACCTTTACTAAGAGCATGCAGAAGAACGTTTCATGCAAAGAACATGTAGATGCGTGTTAAACGTTAGCGGAGGCCATGTCTCGCCCAACCCATAGGAAAGAATTCACTATCAAATTTATCCAATGAGAAAATAATGCGTTTTTTTTTTTTACTTTTATATTAGGCATTGGATTATTTTCCCTCATTATATACTCGAGCCAGAGCCAGCTCTGTTCCAGGTCAATTTGGGCTCGGCTTCGAATTGGAAATTGGTCCAACCGTACCTTTCTTGCTGGGGCTGCGGTCCCTTCGATTTCACCCTTGTCGGCCTCCAGCTCCTTGGAGATGAGATCCGTGCCGTTTTCGCCCTTCTCGGGTCCGTCTCTCACTCGGAGAGCAGGAATCCAACCCTACGGTGACTTCCTCTCCTCTCCGATACGCTTCTAAAGCTCGCAGCTTTCCATTTCGATCTAATACCCAAGAATCCATTCGCTTCGAAGTTTTGTTTTTGCTTACTCTATCGGTCGATCTTCAGGCCGCGGTTTCGAGGGGAAGAGGATGGCGGTCAGGTGCTCGATTTCTTCGTACCAAGGAGGAAGCTGTGGCAAGATGTCGCGGACCTTCCAGTGCTTGGATGGGATCCGAACCCTCGCAGAAAGTGGTCGTTTTAAGGTTCGCCATTCCAGATTTAGTATTTTCTTCCCTTCGCCTGTGTGTGATATATTAGCATGATCCGGATCGCATCTAGTTTATGTAATGTAATGAATGTCTTTATGGTTCCTTCTTTTTGTTTTTATTTTTTTTCCCTCCTTCAGAAAATTGAGAATGAACCAGGAATGAACAAATAATTATGTTTAGAGATGTTTATAAATAATGACGCGAATATTTATGCACCTTGGTGTAATATGTTACAAATGGTACTAACCTAAGCGTCACTCTAGAACTGTGGTGTGTTGTTATAATTTAGTGTACTGACTCGTTTAGCTACTGAAAGCTAAGCCATCCATCGTTGTGGAGTTGACATGGACTTAATGGAGCGAATAAATATGCAAGCTCTCTTCATTGACAATTTAACAGGATTTGTGAGGCTGATGAGTCAATTATAATGTAAATGAATATCTTTGCCTGTTACTTGTTCTTGTCCCTCATACTCCATGATCCGGCCTATAGAAGTCATTTATAACGGAAAGAAATTGACTGAATAAGTAAAACAAAGGGATTTCAAGGTTACCACTGAATCAGTGCCTCCACTTGTCGTACATGTTCTTGGACTGTTTCATTTGGCTGCTGTACTAAAGGGCAGAAGCATTTTTATGATAATTTGCTACTTTAGCCTGGCTTGATGCTTTTGTGTGTGTGTGAGAGAGAGAGAGAGAGAGTTATGTAGGGTGCACAACTGTGGGTACCTTTCTAAGATGGCTGTCCATACTCAATTGGGAATATGCCAACAGAGTTAAGCCTGGAATAGTATCAATTATTTTCTTCCTTATGTCTCTACAATGATTTCATTCATCTGTTAATCATATTGAATATTTATCAACCTGTGTGTCCTTTCTTCTAACTAATTTGAGGAGATTTTTTTTTCTCACATCCCCAAAAGATTTTCCACCATTAGTGTCTCTTAGGGCTTCTTGTTTCTTCCAAATATGTATTAATTGTCAAGAATCCATTTTCTTTCATGTGTGCAACAACATATAAACCTTTTTTTCTGACTTCAAGAATATCAAATAATTTGCGGTATCAGTTTGATTTTTTTTTTTTTCTTTTAAGGAAAAATACATTTCCTGTGATCTTGTAATCCCTTTCTACTCCCTCATCCCCAAGTTTAAGGTTTGAAGTTTTATGCTGATTAGTTACTCCTTGACTCTAATGTTCTCCCATTCAATTCACTTCAGCATCCAGATTTACCCTGTAAAGTATTGCAGATTCATCACTATCTGATATTTTCCTCTTATCAAAATTGTTATATATAAGATCCAGTTAAGACTCTGGTTGGCTTAATTGATATTTTTGTTTTCCAATTGATATTTTCTGATGCTTGCTATTTTCTCAATGTTATATAACTCTGCATGACAGGCATGGTTCTTGGATCAGTTTGGAGTTCTTCATGATGGGAAAAAACCATATCCTGGTGCCATTTCAGCATGTATGTTTATTTTGTTTGTTTTGATTTTTTTTTTTTAAATTTGATGGTAATTATTTATTCGCCACCTGGTACTGTTGTACTTATTAATCAGTCATTATGTTATCATAGTAGAAAAGCTAGCATTTCATGGCGCAAAGATGGTAATCATAAGCAATTCTTCTAGGCGAGCGTCTACAACCATAGATAAGCTAAAGAGCCTTGGCTTTGATCCTTCTCTTTTTCTTGGGGCAATCACTAGTGGAGAACTAACACATAGAAACCTTGAAAGGTCAGTCTTTTTTTTCTTTAATTA
The DNA here is from genome assembly GCA_900491605.1 of Calamus simplicifolius. Classification (NCBI taxonomy): domain Eukaryota; kingdom Viridiplantae; phylum Streptophyta; class Magnoliopsida; order Arecales; family Arecaceae; genus Calamus; species Calamus simplicifolius. Next base: position 316,403 of record UESW01004940.1, on the reverse strand, counting down.
AATATGTTCAAGATATTCTTCATATTACCCTGACTTTGCTACATGATCTTAATTTTCTTCAAATTGCAAGATAAGTATTATAGTAGTGGCACATGAAGTAAATGTATGCATAGGAATACTACTGCTGATAATATCAACAAAATTATTTGGAAAAGTTTCTTAAATATGACAAAAATTATTGGTACTTTCCATGGTTTTTCATGGACCTGGCTGGAACACCTGAAGTATAATTTCAGATTATTCTCATCTATATCACTGACAATCTGAACAAATTAAAATCAATTCAGTTTGGGATCTCCATGCTCTATCTCCACTCAAGATATTGTTTAAGACACCAGTGTGGTCCTTGATATCTTGAAACTTTTTTTGCCCCCAATTCGTGGTGATTTTTGACTACTGGGTACTATTTTATTCTCTAAATTATCCTTCCTCCAAGTAGTAACTATTGATACTAGTTGTTCTCAAGCAACCTTCAAGCCTTCAATGCTGTCCTATATGATATATTATATTTGCTGACCATTTGGTCTTTTTTCTTTCTTTCCTTCTTATATAACGATTGCTTCTATCCTCTTGATCCTTAGAGTTAGAACTCTTTTCTCTAGTACATGTTCGTTCTCTATACTAGCTTAGTTTGTTGCCTAGTGAGTTGTGACACTAGCTGTTATCTTTCTTATTATGGCCTTTAGAAGACTAACACATACAACAACAACAATAACAAAAAAAGCCTTAATTGATTAATCCCAAACTAGTTGGGATTAGTTGCATGAATCCTTTTTCTCCATTTTGCTTGGTTTAGAACCATACTTTCTTTAAGATGCAAAGATATCAAATCTTTCTTTATTATATCCTCTCATATAATTTTAGTCTATCTCTGTCCTTTTTTTCTTATACATATATCAAATCACTCCTTCATATCAATACATCCTTAGGTCTACATTGCAAATGCTAAAGCCATCTATTGTTTTTTCTTAATGTGTCATCAATTGGTGTTGTATCCTTTTTTTTTTTTTAACAAATGAACTCATTTCTTATTCTATCCTTTCTTGTATTATCACACATTGATCTCAATATTCTCATTTTAGCCACATTCATCTTGTGTACATACAATTTCTAATTCAATTTGATTAGTATTTTATGATTACATAATATTTCAATTGTACATCTTTATTTTATCTTTTAACCTGGACAAAATATCAGCCTTACTCTCTTCTTTTTATGAAATTAATTTAAAACATTGAAAATGATCAACTTTGGAAACTTTATGATTCTTAATTTTACTCTACTTTCATTTTTATTTCTAATTATACTAAAATTGCATTTTATATATTCTATCTTTCTTTTACTTAACCCAAAAACCTTTAGATTTTAATATACTTTTCCACTATAATTCCAACTTATGATGAACCCTGACTTTAGTTTCTTCATTTACTAGTACTCTATCATCTACAAATAACGTGTATTATAAAATATTATTTCTGAATATGCCAAGTAAGCTTATCCTTAACTAACATAAAAAAGGTAAGGATTAAGAGCAGATTCCTAATGTAAATCTATTTTAATTTGAAATTCACTAGTATTATAATCAATAGTTCATACGGTAGTAAATAATTTATTGTAAATGTCCTTGACACATCCTTTAACTAAATATTCTATATTTTGTCCTTTTGGCAAGCTATCCCCTTATTTTTATTTAAGGTTTTTCTTTGAGTTCTAATTCTTTGGTAATTCATGTGAGCTGAGATTTGCCCTAGTGATCACATCCCATTGCTTTGCAACCATCGATTCTGGGTTTGGTTCTTTGATAGTGTATTTCCAAAAATTTGGACATGGATAATATAGTGTGCCTAGGTCTCTCTCCCTTCTCTCTCTCTCTCTCAAAAAAAAAAAAGAGCTATTTCCTTTTATCTTCAGCTTTAATTTTTTTTTTTTGTAAGGTCTTTTGACTTGTCCTCTCCTTCTCCTTTTCTTGATTATGTATTTTCCTTCCCTCACCTTTATATGGCCTTCAGATTCCTGTTAGCTTCATGTCCCCTTTATTTGGATAAGGTGTCTCCTTGCTATCTTTGTCTATTTTGGGAATGGCCAATCCTTCAACTTCTTTGGGTTGATACTTGAAATGATAGTCTATTTGCACCATTTTTGCTGCTATTAGATGTAATATTCTGGTCAGTTGTTTGTCTAATTTCTTGAGTCATGAATGTTCTGATTTTATTTTAAAAGATGATATTGACCATTTTGCATGCCTGCATTTGTATATACTCCTGCATTCCATGTGCAGTGAAAGCCATTGTCTGTCATAGTATTATCCTTTATAACCTTATGTTCATCTTCTTGGCTGGACACTTGAATTATCCACTTTTTGACGCCATCTGACTCCTCTTTTAGTCACATGTTTCTCTTTGGTTCTTCATACTTTATATTTATTTAGGTTGACCCTGCTTCACACAATAAATATGTTGGATGTTAAGTGTTGTTGTTTTTCCTTTCATTTGATCTCTTGTCTTCGCTACCATGTGATCCTCAGTTTTTGAGTCTTGAGTTTTCACATTAAATTCATCTCTTTGTATCTTAGCTAATCTATCCACTGGAGCAAGTTATAGCTATTGTAGTGAGAATTAGCTACCTTTTCCTATGCTATACAGTGTCAACTGATTGTGCATTTCTCACTATTATCATTTGTTTGCAAAGTTTGACATCAATTGATTGGAATATTGAGTTGCTTTTTCATACCTCAATTGCTATTATATCTTGTTGTGAGCTATTTTGCCCATTGGGCTGTTTCATGTAAGTTTTTTTAGGGTTTATTTTGCTAACCACTTGACCATGCCATTAAACTTTCTCTTATTTCATCTTCTTGCTTTTCCTTTCAAGCCTAGACCTCAAGTTGCCGAACATAAATTGTCATCATCACCTATATTTGCTGCTTTGTCATCACAAATCATGCTTCATGGAGATTTTCTTGATAATACATTCGCTTGCTTGCCTGCAAAAGTGTTTTATTGTCATTGTCAAATTTTCTTGTCTTGTCAATGGTTTCTCATACCAATCGATCTAGATTAAACCTCATGGTTGGTCATTTTCTTGTAACAACAATTGATATCAAGAAAAATTAAAAAGTTTATATTTCAAAAAATGTTTAATAATCCATTAGATACCACTTTCAGTTAAAACATTTTTATATCAAGCATAGAAGACAATAAATTTTCAATCTATCACCAAGTCATTATCCAGAAGTTCAGTAGATAATATGCCCACTTGAAAATCTGAATAAGCATGTAAATGGTAAGAAAACTGAAGTGAACACTGCATCAACCATTTACTGTTTAAGCAGCTGTTTAAGAATTAAACACTAGGAAAATCTTGCATTCACATGAAATGTTGAGTCTTGTTGATTATCTGGTTAAAATAGGAGGGATGATTCATGGTTTGCGGAACTAGGAAGATCTTGCATTCACATGACATGGAGTGATCGTGGAGCAATATCTCTCGAGGTATGTTCACTTCTCTAATTTTTTTCTTTGGTCTTCCCTACTGAAATTTGCATGAATGTCTGCCTAATTATTAGCATAATTTTGAAATGACACATTGGAGGCTTTGAGTGTTTTGAATGATTTGGATAATCACTATAGGAATTGTCTTAAGCAGATATTTTATTCAAGGGTTTTACAATGTCAATTTCCAGTATTTGCTGTTGGTGGATTTACTTCTATCTAAATTAGGCTGCTAGATGTTCTTGAGTTTATGATTTTCTATTGTTTATTAATCTAAGCTTACCATGAACTTTCCCTTTTTCTATGTTCCCTTTTTATTTCTTTTGAAGGACCAGAACTGGACTATGTATATTGCTTATATTGTGCCAAAAGTTTTATTTTTGCTGAACCATCGAGACATTGTCACCTTAACATAAACAGATCATTTTATTTGGAATTTATTTAACAGTCTCAAAACTTGGCTACAATCTTACGATAATATGAGCAGGAACGCAAAAAATTACAGGAAACTGAGTCCAAAAATTAAGGATATTTTATTTAATATCTTGCTCAAGAAGCCAAAAAAGTGATTTCTTTATTCAAATTGCCAAGCTCAAATTACCATTGATGATGATTGGTCTTGTAAATACTTTTATGGATCAACATCAGAAGCAGGCATTAACTTGTTTCATACTCTTCTAATAAATTACACATTTCTTAATTGACAAGTAACTTATTTCAATATCTGTAACTTTCTAGGGCTTAGGCTTGCAAGTTGCAAGCGGTGTGGATGATGCAGAATTCATACTGGCACATGGCACTGAAGCACTTGGTCTTCCTTCTGGTGATGTACTTCCTACGAAACTCGAGGTTCTTGAACAAATTTTAGAGCTCTGTGCCAAGAAAAAAATTCCAATGGTGGTAGCAAATCCAGATTATGTAACTGTTGAAGCTCGAGCTTTGCGTGTTATGCCTGGTATGGCCGGTCATAAATTTCATTGATCTTGATTTACCTATGATTCATGGAGCTTGATGGTTCTAAAGCAAAGAATTTCACTAGTCCGGTGCCAAATGTCATCTGGAAGGTTTTGGGGGTGGGGGAAGGGGGGGATCAACTTTTTCTTCAAGTAGTTTGAATAGGGAATATGCTTTTAGTCTTTAATCCTTAAGGGTTTTTTCCTTATTTTGTGACTGTGCATATTACCTTATTGTCATGTGCAATCATTCTGTTTGAAAATTGAAATTACATACTTGTGATGAATGGATCATTATTTTTTTTTTGTTCCTCCTCTTTTTAGGAACACTAGGAGATAAATATGAAAAGCTTGGTGGTGAAGTCAAATGGATGGGTAAACCTGATAAGGTAATGGGTTAATTTTGTTTTTGATAGTTGTTACAGCTTTTCAAACCTCTTCTATGTGCCAATAATAAAAGTTCTTTCTCTACTCTAACTCAACTCAAGCCTTTTCCCAACTACATGAGGTTGGCTACATGAATCTGCTTCCTTTACTCTGCTCTATTCAAGACCAAGTCGACATTCAAATTACAAATAGTTATATCTTTTTTAATTATTTTGTCCATATTAGTTTAGGTCTACCTCTACCTCTATCCTTACTATGAATTGTTAAAAAATCACTCTTTCTAACTGGAGCATCTAAAGGTTTACGTTGTATATGTCCAAACCATCATAATCGATTTTCTCTCATTTATCTTCAATTGGGGCTACTCTTATCATTTCTCTTATATGTTTAATTCTAATTTATCTAAAAGTTCTTCCTCTATGATACTTTATTTTTCAGTCAGGAAACTCTATGCAGACATATAGGAATTTGTATAGGTTCCCATTAAGTAGTCAGATTACCAAATTTGGGGCCTTCTCAGGATGTGGCCAAAGTCTGTGAATATGTATGATCACTTTAGGTTACTGCTGCAATTTGTTATACGGTCGCTTTGTGGGTTTCCTGCTGTTTACTAGACAATAGTTAGTCTGAGCTTCTAACAGATTGACACCCCATATTCCCTGCATCCCACCTATTTGTAAGTCCTATTTTTGATTGGGTTGGAAGAAGATTAGTAGCAGCAGCAGTAGTAAGAATGTATGGAGAAAAAAATCAACAAAAAAGAAAATGAATAATAAGAAAAGAAGAATTGCAACAACCCAGGCTATTTCTTTTTCTCCTCTTTTGAACATTGTATATGTTCTCCATTCTTGCTATTTCAATAGTCAAATCCTGAAGATGCAAGTTGTTCCTTTTATTACTGTGTTTCATGTTCTCAATACACCTCTTATTCAGTTATTTACTGTTAAGGCTGTTTTTAGAGTGGAGCTAGTATGTGGGCTCCTACACAAGAGTCCTAATAAGTTTGGTCATAATATTAGGATAAGAAAGGTTTGGAGGGTGAACATGGTTTAACCATTCTATCCTTTATCTTTACATATTGATTTTCAACATTGCTTTACTGCATATGATTCTTTTTTGACCTTTCTTTAAAAAATGGTTTAGTTTCATGAATTTTTCTTATGATTTACTTAGATCAATCATGAGTTTGGTTTACAACTTGACACTTCATTTTCATTGAAAATATTCTTGCAGTGATTCCAAAATTTGAACTTTCCAAGGACAGTCTTAATGCATTTTATGTGAATGTAAGAGTTGCCAATGAGCTTCGATATTGTCTCACTTGAAACCATGCTAATGCTACAAAGATGAATAATATATTCATTTTCTGAAGCATTATATTGTCTGGCTGTACTTCAAAATTAGTCTATTGTTTGATCATAATCTTGGATTATTGCATATTCTGACAATGGACTATAGCAAAGCATGACATGATCTCGGATTATTTCACATTCCCTTGATACATAAGGAGACTCTGAAAACATAGAATTTTGGTTTCAAGGAATTTTTAATAGCGTAGATAATGAATAACAGCATAGATCCTCTGTTTGAATGGTTGTTATTTCATTCACACCATTAACTCCACTATAAATGATTTAACAAATGTGAGGTCATCCTCTGTGTGGGTGTACATGTTGGTATCTACAATTGAGCGGGCTAGCAGTCAACCTGGTTTTCTGGTTTTTATTTTTTTAATTGGATTTGTATGTGTGTTGAAGTGTATAATGTTTTGATTCTTTTTCACTAGCCGACTTAGACTTTTCCATAATATCAGTTAGCATTATGTTTAGTGTTGGTTTGCAATCATCCACGGTAATTTATCTCTGTATTTTTTTTTCTTTTTATTTCATATAAATCAAAAGAAATTCTTTTTGCCTTCTTTAGTCTTTTTAGGAGAACAGATTCTAACTTATTTGTGGCTCAGGAGTATAATTTATCAAACCTTTGTCAGGTGATCTATGCATCAGCTATGGCCATGGCTGGCGTAGATGCTTGTGACTGTATTGCTGTAGGTGACTCTCTCCACCATGACATAATGGGTGCAAATACAGCTGGAATAGCATCAGCATTTATTACTGGAGGGATTCATACTACTGAACTTGGACTCAGTGGCTTTGGGGAAGTTGCTGGCACTGATGCAGTTCAGTCTCTGGCTTGTAAATATGATGCCCAGCCATCGTATGTTTTACCAGCTTTTACATGGTAGAACATTCATTTATGGTAAGTTTTTTTGAAAAAAAAAAACAAGTAGAAACCTTTTCTTTTTCAACCACACTTGAGACATGTGGTCTTTATCAAAATAACTTACAAAACAAATGCCAATGGAAGACGTTTTGCACCTTTCCTCACTGTGAATATCACAAGCTATAATTCCTACGCTACTAAATGTTGTCCATGAGATAATGATCTTCCACCATCTTTTACATGCTAATACGAATTCTTTCCCATTCTCTACTTATGGAATTGGCTCAAATGATTTTGCACCTAGAATAACATGATCTTACGACCCTTATTATAAGTGACACAAGTAAAAGCAGACTAGTTCCAGGACATACAATGACTATGGCATTATGTCTTGCTGCATCTTTGTTTGTCAAGTTGATCTTTGCTTGCTTTCTGTTCATCTTGTGTGCAAACAACCACTTGAATGCCAACTGTTTCATTATAAAACAATTCTGAACCAAAAAATATATATTTAATTTGTGATGATTGACACTGACAAAAGGTGCAAATGGCCTTGCACAACCATTTTCAAGTTGTGTCAGAGAAAGCATATCCATTTTGATGAGAGTCCACCTCTGTCTTTGCACCTGTTTTTCTGCAGCATTAGGAAAACCTCAGTTAGCATCATGTCTTTCTACGAGTTTGAGCGTAATGCTCACAATCTGAACTCCACAAAAGAATGACCTGTTACTCTTTGATAATTTTTCTGATCACTAAAGTTAAATTAGAGATTGGCATGGCTACCAGCTTTTCTAGATATGGCAATATGAGTACATTGCATTTTGATATGTAAGCATAACACACCGTTTCTTCTTCGCGTACAAGGTCATGATTATGCCTTTCTGTAGGTCGGCGAGCAACAGTATTTTTTATCCAACTTGTCAAACTTCACCTATTTTTTTGTCTTTTTAATCTTTTAATAGCAATCTTTATTGTAGATGGAGTTTATTGGTGAAAAAAATGTTTTTAGCATCTTGAATCCGTTATCATTTTCATAACTCATAAGCATCAGAGAAAAATATACTTCTCAGTTTCAAAAAATATATCATTTTCAGCTGAAGTGATTATCAAATTTTTATTCTTTTTAGAGCATAATCATTGAAATTTAGTCATAAAAAGCATCATCAGCGCAAAAACCATGCAGTTACACCAGAGGTGGAATCTACATTCAAAATGAAGGAGCATATCATACCAAGTAGATACCCAAATGAGAGATTGACGTAGAGGTGACTTGCTTATTACAGAACATGTTCACAAAGTCCTTCAATGGCCTTCCAGGATAAGGCAACATATTGTCAAATGTTTATATGATAGTCATTGCTTCAGTGTCATAGTTATATTCATAATTGACCTTAGGAGCAGCAGTCCCACCTCTGTCAAAAAGAAACTCCGTTATGATTTTGACAATATAGACAGGTAAAAATGCTTTTTGTTATAAATAGCTTAAAATAGAAATGGACCTGATACTTAAAAGTTGAGAAGAGAGGGGTTGAGATATAGGGTAAAAATGCTTTTTGTTATAAATAGCTTAAAATAGAAATGGACCTGATACTTAAAAGTTGAGAAGAGAGGGGTTGAGATATAGGGTGTGGAGAAAGAGCTTATGGCTATTGGGGCTTCCTTATGGCTTAAGGATGGGTCCTGTTGTTGGAGAATGGTGAAAAGTCATTGAGGCAATTGAAGATAACCAAGAAAGGAACAACATAGGAAGGGTTGGCAGGGCAGTCCTATCATCAGCAGAAATTTTTACGGGCCTTCTGAATGCGGCAATTTTGCCAGAGGATGGCCAGAGGTTGTGGTGGTTATGGATGGGATGGTGAGAGGTGGAGGGAAGGTGGCAAGTTTCGGATATAATGGAAGACGCTTGGTTTATATATAGAGTAAAATAATCACAAATGTGCGCCTGGTGAATACTTTTTGTTGGAGACGACCCTTAACTGGCACCTTAAGGTTACATATTTCACTCATACATGGCCAGCATGAATATCTCTCACTGACCAGTGAAGCAAACTTATGTATGCTTGTTGCTTTGCTATTTCCAAGTTGTTTTCTTATATATATATATTAAACTTTGGTGCAATCAGCATAAAATACCTGTAAGATGCAATACATAAGACAGTTTGTTGTGGTGACAGATTTTTTCATGCCTTAAGAAATATACATCAAAACATGATACCTCAGTTTTATCTTCATGGATAAGGTGTTTTCTGGAATGATTTTTTCAACTACCCACAAACTTTACCAGAGGACTTAAGCTTCCTGAGTCAAGTCAACCAGCAAACTACTGATCACACCACCTAGTTATGCTGTAAATGCAGTCTCCTGTGCTTGTGCTTGCCAAGCAGTTTAGGACTTTTAGGCTTTAACCTCAACCTGGCTCTACCTTGTTTTATTGTGCCATACACAATACTGGTAATGCAGTGCTACTGATTATTCCACCCAGTTATGCTTCTATCAATACGGTCTCCCTTGCTGGTGCTCTGCAGTTTAGCACCTTTAGGCTATTTTAACCATGGAAGCCACTTGTACCTTGTTTAATGGTGCTACACATGTCGCTGGTATTGCACCTGTGCAATCTATTGATTGTTTGTCCAACAAGTGGTCTTATCAAAACCTGTCTAGGCTAATGTGTTTCTTACACTACAAATAACTTGTATGAATCGGAGTTCATACTAATCAAGTGTTATTCATTCTCTAATGTAGTTGCTTTTGGTTCATGTTCTAGGATGGGGAGAAAACTCCAGATGTAAGCTTATGTTTCAGTAAAGGTTTCACAAGTTGTACAAAAGTCCAAATCTACTCACTTGTTCTATTGAAGGATTGTTGAAACTCCTGCTGATGCATGGTCCATTTGTTGCACCTCTGTCAGGCTTCAGGTATGCTTTGTTGAAAGAGCCAATATAGCAGCACAATATTTCAGAAGACTGTAGGAAGTTTAGTTATTTTTTCTTGGTAAACCAATATGTACTGCATTCCAAGTCTGATCTTTGATTTTCAAGGGGTGTAATTGAATCAAAAGATTATTATGATTCTCCTGCTGCTTAGTGATGAAATAAAATTTTCAGCAAATATTCTCCAGTGTTCATAATGACTTGAGTTGCGCGTGGTCTTGCTTTTACTGCCAGGAATCTCTTTGGCTGCTCAATGGCGGGGGAAACTAGAACCAAGGCTGCACCCATCTTGTTAATATTCATCTTGTACTTTAGATACTTATGCAGTACTTTGCTATGTTTATGCTATGTCTATCACCTCTTACAACATGGTATGTAAGATTGATAGAATGTTCTGCAGATGCAAATGTTTCGAACTTAAGCTAATGTTGCCATCACCTTATGGTATTTCCCGAATACCACAATCGTTCGAAGCATCTACCAGAAACCCTTGCAAGCAAGGCCTTGTTTGATGGGGCTATTGGTGGTCAAGCTTTTAAAGACAGAATTTTTGATAGTAGAGTTTGTGAAAATAAAGCATTATGAAAAAGTTTTTTGATGTTTGATAATTATACTTTTAAAGAACCCTTGCAAGCAAGGCCTTGTTTGATGGGGCTATTGGTGGTCTAGCTTTTAAAAACAGAATTTTTGATGGTAGAGTTTGTGAAAATAAAGCATTATGAAAAACTTTTTTGATGTTTGATAATTATATTTTTAAAGAACTGTGAGACTGTAGCATCCATTGGTAACCAAATTAAAAAAGTATTGTAAGAATAAAAATGATAAAAGGCATTATATAAACCATTTATCTATTAAAAACTATTATATATTATTCTTGAGCTATAAATTATCATAACAATAATATAATATGAGTATACAACATTATAGAATTTTACAATATTTAATATTATTATATTTTAATATATTATGTTATGATAATTATATTATGTTATTATTATGTTATAATATTAAATATGATTATTTTGTTAGTTTGAATTTAACATTTTAAGTTGAATAAAATAGATATTTGATATTTTTTAAGTAAAGCTTTTGAAAAAAAATTTAAATTAGAATTTTTCGCGCATAGAGCTTTAACAGCATCCGAGCTGATATTTTTAAAAATTTTATCAAACATAATAAAATTAGTTAAAATACTTCTAAATTTCTGAAAGTATTTTTGGATGCTCCAAAGTTTCTAAATCATATTTTACCAAAGTAAGGATAAAAAATAGCAATGTTGGGGGCTGCGGAATATAAAGTGGATGAATAAATAAAATGCATGAATAGCGAGAGCACTTTTACGTGACTTCCTTGATTATCTGGATCAATTGAAAGGCGGAATGAGAAGGGAATGGTGGCGAAAGTAGTAGACTCGCTCTCTACGTGTCATTTGGAATGAAGTGCATTACTAGTAATTGCTGTACGAAAAAAGTCTTTTGTATATCGTCCTCAGTGTAGCAAGTCCTACGTAGGCTGCATCGCTTCTTTTTATTGGTCCATATAGATCTCATGCGCCCTGACGCGATGGGACAGAATAGCAAGGGGATAATGTTATCGTACATCCATTAAAAGTCGTTCAGCCTTTCACCATTGGTGTACAGACGAAAATGCCCTTTTCCTTCAGCCTACTTTAACCCACCATCTTATTTGGATTTTGCTGATAAAAAACTCTTTCTGATTGTAAAACACTTCCTGTGGATGATGGTGCTGCGGAGCGGGAGTCTAGGGTTAAGGTTGTGGTTTATGGATTTTGCTGATAGAAAACTCTTTCTGATTGTAAAACATTCTTCCTGAGGATGATGGTGCTGCGCGGAGCGGGAGTCTGGGGTTGAGGTTGTGGTTTATGAGCTTGACGATGGCTTTCAGGATCTCCTATAAGATAAGATGGCGGGTAGAAGTAGGTCTGCATGAGGGTATTAGTTTGGACCAGTATCACCGCCTTGGCGTATCTTGATGGAAGGGGCTCGGTGCCGATGACATCGGCATTCAAGAACTAGATGGTTTCGTCTGGAGATCAATGCTCTTTTTGGTACGGCGATAGCTTTGGAGGATTCATCAGCTTTGGTGCTAGCTTTTGATGATTCATCAGCTTTGGTTCATCTGTGTTCCTTAAACTAGGGTGTCGTAGGTTTTGAACTAAGGCGTCGTGGGTTTTGAATTAGGGTGTCGTGTGTTTTCAACTAGGGTGTCGTAGGTTTTGAACTAATGCTGTCTTAACGTTTTGAACTAGGGTGTCGTGGGTTTTGAACTAGGGTGTCGTAGGTTTTGAACTAATGCTTTGTCTTAACGTTTTGAACTAGGGTGTCGTGGGTTTTGAACTAGGGTATCGTGGGTTTTCAACTAAGGTGTCGTAGGTTTTGAACTAATGCTTTGTCTTAACGTTTTGAACTAAGGTGTCGTGGATTTTGAACTAGGGTGTCGTGGGATTTCAACTAGGGTGTCGTAGGTTTTGAACTAATGCTTTGTCTTAACGTTTGAACTAGGGTGTCATGGGTTTTGAACTAGGGTGTCGTGGGTTTTCAACTAGGGTGTCGTAGGTTTTGAACTAATGCTTTGTCTTAACGTTTTGAACTAGGGTGTCGTGGGTTTTGAATTAATGCTTTGTCTTAACATTTTGAACTAGGATGTCGTGGGTTTTGAACTAGGGTGTCGTGGGTTTTCGACTAGGGTATAATGCTTTGTCTTAACGTTTTTAAATAGGATGTCGTGGGTTTTAAACTAGGGTATCGTGAGTTTTTAACTAGGGTATCGTAGGTTTTGAACTAGGGTGTCGTAGGTTATGTCTTCAACCTTGCTCGCGATACTGCTAGGCCAAAGGACGCCGGAGCCTCCAAGCGGTGCATGGCCGCACTAGGCAAGATAGTTGCGGAGGAACGACGATCAGCAGCCAAGTTGGCCAGGCCGGAGGCTACGACGGCAGAGCCCGGGGCAGAGTCTGTGGTGGTGAACGCGTTTGTCTCCGAGCTTGTGCGCCGATGAGTTCAATGAGGTGGACGACAGGCCGGTGCAAGCCATCGGCTGCAACGGGTGAAGCAACTCGCGGGCAGCTCAGCTCTAGCACGTTGGATGTACTTTGTTAAACTTTATTTCATGGTAAGCTGCTGCTGTATTTTTTGGAGGGTCTAAAGTTTTTCCAATTGGTTTGCTTTGACTTTGTAGACCGGACAGGTAATGGATCATTTATTACAATTCCCCACGCTTCATCCAATAATAATCTAAACTAAACCTTAGGAGCCAAGTCCGCATTCTAACAAGCTCTTCCACATCAGCCTCAGCCAATGTAACAAATGAGATGAGTTCTCTCGGAGCTCTAGTCGTGAACGTCTATCCATCCGAGAGAACCTTTCAGTCCTACGCCTTTCTGCGTTAGGGTGGTGACCGAGAAATATACCAAGGACCAAACACGTCCAGGAGAACAAGAAAATGATTAAGAGAGTATCGTCACCGTTTAGCAAAGAAAAATAGAGAGAGAGAAAGAGAAATCTTAAAGGAAAGCTAGCAGACCTTTACCAACTTAAAGCAGACATAAATCTTCTAGAAGCAGGAGATGATGCCGAGGGATGGGAATTTGTTGACTCTCTAGCAAACTGCAGCCATTTAGAGGTGTTGTGCCTTGGTGGAAATTTACTAGGAGGCATGTTGCCTACCTCTATAGTTCAAAACCCAAGACACCCTAATTCAAAACGATACCCATTCAGAAAACGTTAAGACAAAGCATTAGCTCAAAACCCACGACACCCTGTTGAAAACACACGACACCCTAGTTCAAAACCTACGACACCCATTCAAAAAATGTTAAGACAAAGCATTAGTTCAAAACCTACGACACCCTATTTGAAAACCCACGATACCCTATTTCAAAACCTATGACACCCTAGTTCAAAACCTACGACATCCATTCATAAAACGTTAAGACAAAGCATTAGTTCAAAACCCATGACACCCTAGTTGAAAACCCATGACACCCTAGTTCAAAACGTTAAGACAAAGCATTAGTTCAAAACCTACACACCCTAATTGAAAACCCACGACACCCTAGTTCAAAACCCACGACACCCTAGTTCAAAACGTTAAGACAAAGCATTAGTTCAAAACCTACGATACCTTAGTTGAAAACCCACGACACCCTAGTTCAAAACCCACGACACACTATTTCAAAACGTTAAGACAAAGCATTAGTTCAAAACCTATGACACCCTAGTTGAAAACCCACGACACCCTATTTCAAAACCCACGACACTCTAGTTCAAAACCTACGATACCCTAGTTCAAAACGTTAAGACAAAGCATTAGTTTAAAACCTACAACACCCTAGTTGAAAACCCACGACACCCTAGTTCAAACCTATGACACCCTAGTTCAAAACGTTAAGACAAAGCATTAGTTCAAAACCCATGACACCCTAGTTGAAAACCCACGACACCCTAGTTCAAAACCTACGACACCCTAGTTTAAGGAACACAAATGAACCAAAGCTGATGAATCATCAAAAGCTAGCACCAAAGCTAATGAATCCTCTAAAGCTATCGCCGCACCAAAAAGAGCATTGATCTCCAGACGAAACCATCTAGTTCCTGAATGCCGATGTCATCGGCACCGAGCCCCTTCCATCAAGGTACGTCAAGGCGGTGATGCTGGTCCAAACTAACACCCTCATGCAGGCCTACTTCTAATCGCCATCTTTTCTAGTTGGAGATCCTGAAAGCCATTGTCAAGCTCATAAACCACAACATCAACCCCAGACTCCCGCTCCGCGGCACCATCATCCATATGAAGAATGTTTTACAATCAGAAAGAGTTTTCTATTAGCAAAATCAAAATAAGATGGTAGGTTAAAGTAGGCTGGAGGGAAAGGGCATTTTCGTCTGCACACCGATGATAAAAGGCTGAACAACTTTTAATGGATGTACGATCAAAAAGTAACATTATCCCCTGCTATTCTGTCCCATCGCGTCAGGCCACATGAGATTTGTTTCCATCGGGATCTGTCCTCCAACTCGGGCGCGATTGGTCTCCTGATCGGGCTTCCTCCTGAGCGGGCCTGCACAGAAGTTCTCACGCAAGAGGCGTTGGGGTGGCCCTCCGTGGAAGACCCTCCGACGCTCAAGTCAATGGGTATCGACAATCAACAGAAATGAGGAAAATGATCTCTCTGGGGAGTCCCTCCAGGGGCGGCCAATCGGGAGCTCTTGGGGAGTGCCGACGGCGGAGAGGAAGAAGAATGAGCGGTGAAAAAGAGAGAGAATGAGAGTGAGCTGTGTACAGGGGCTTGTGCGCGCGTACCTGAGATAATCTGGGAGTGTCTTATTTATAGGCAATCACCTGAATCTTGAGCGCCTTCTGGAAGGTTCGAAGGTTGTTGGGATACGGATATGATTCGAATCAAGTCATTGTGAGGCCGGTGGGATCCGTATCTTGTCTATTGGAGGATCGACGGCTGGGAGAGCTCTCTGATGGCTTGAGGTCTAATGACTGCATAGGTCCCAGGCCATTATCGTAGATCATAGGCCACTCCTCGATACAATTCTTTGTTTGGGATTCCGTTACACTAGACTTGGGCTCTCCCGCGCCAGGCTCCGCGGAGGTATATGTCGAGCTACGGGTTACTCGAGGAAGCTGAGCTATGGGTTGCTCGGGAAAGCTGAGCCATGGATTGCTCAGGGAAACCGAGCTATGGGTAGCTCAGGGGGAACTGAGCTATGGATTGCCCGGGGAAGCCGAGCTATGGGTTGCTCGGGGAAGCCGAGCTATGGATGGCTCAGGGGAGCCGAGCCATGGATGGCTCGGAGGAACCAAGCTATGGGTTGCTCGGGGAAACCGAGCTATGGGTTTCTCGGGAGAACCGAGCTATGGGTTGCTCGGGGAAACCGAGCTATGGGTTGCTCGGAGAGAACCGAGCTATGGGATGCTCAGGGGAACCGAGCTATGAGTTCTCAGGGAAGGCGAGCCACGGATTGCTCGGGGAAATCGAGCTATGGGTAGCTCGGGGGGAACCGAGCTATGGGTTGCTCTGTTGGGAATTGTATCCTAAAGCAATTCATTTGATGATTGCGCTGATGTAAATTGTATATAAATTGATATATTAATAAAAGTTATTTGGCAGTTTATTCATTACAAGAACATCTTCTTAATACTCCTGAAAGTAATGAAGCCCTTAGGATCTTCCTCACGATAAAGGAGGATTTATCTTAGAAGGTCCTTAAAAGAGTTCGCGACCAAATGATATACTATGACAGGGCCATAGTACTATCAATTATAGGACGTTGTATATCATATTTGTTGGTTATCCTCTTAACCAAGGAGTGTAGAGACACTGGTATGACATACAGGTGAAAGTGTAGGAGTACATTTCACCGAACGTGACTCATTTTCGGATACTCTGCTGTCAAGAGTTAATCCGAGAAGATATAGGTATAAGTTCCTTCAGACCTGAAGATCACAACCAGTGGCTTACAAGCAACTCATTGTACTTAGGTGCCGGACCACCTGGATTTCTAATCCAGCTACGAAAGGTTACTGGGTGCAGTCAAGTACTTGTGGTAGTCAGTTGTGGATCAAGATGGAATTTGACCTATCCATTAAAAGGAGAAATGCTTGTGTTTCAATTTAGCAAGACCTTGGCCAAGGCACTTCATGTGAAAGTCACATGATCACTAAAGTTGAAATCACTTTATGGATTTGCTATTTAGAGTTGACAGGCTCTTAAGCCATCCTTAGCATTTGTGGTCAAGAGGATGAATTATACGGTAACTGTTTCTTAGGGTTCTTGGAGTTTGCTCGGCAACTCTTCGACCTATCCGGACGTCGGGTTCCATTGCTAGATGGGCACATCGATTAGTATAGAAAGTTGTTTCTATGCTACCGGCTTAGGTTCGAACCTAGAGAGTCACACGCATAGAAGTTTCCTAGGATGATCTATTTGCTGATCAACGATTGAGAATCGTATATGATTTAATTAATCAATTTGATTGATTGAATTATCTCAATTGGGTTAAGTACAATTGAATAAGATTCAATTTGGTTTAAGTCTATTAGAAGGACAAGTCAATTTCAAATATTGATTTGAAATTAGACTTGATTTGAATTTAAATAGATTCAGGACTAGCCAAATTTGATTTGGGCTTGGACCATGATCTATGTGGGTTAAGTCAAATAAATTCAGATCAGAACCCAAACCTCTCGAATATGGATCTCATATGATGAGATGGCTAAAATCTCATCTCATGAGATAGAATTTAATGCATGACATTTATTTACCGAACGTCGGATTTATCCACGGAACTAAACCAAACGCCGCGACTCCTTGGTTTTCTCCGAACGTCGGAATTAAACCAAGCGCCGCGCCTTCGGCGTCTCTTCGCTTTTGCCAAACGACGGATTCTTAAATGTCAGAATTAAATGTCAAGGCTAAATCGAGACTATAAATAGAGGACATTCCTCACCAGAGAACACAGAACAAAAATAGAACAACAATACACGATTTGTCGTGGATTGTAATTCTAAATTGTCGTAGATTGTAATTCTAAAATGTTAGAATAGAAAATCCTGGTGATTCTGGTGTTAGCGGAAGCCTGGTGGATCTTGGAGGAAGATTCAAGTGAAAGGATTCAAGATCAGCAAAGCTATTTTTTCGCGAGCTAGCACTCCTGGAATCTGATCATTCGGGGCTTCGCATGGACGATACTAGAGGCCGGACGATTGAACGGCTGCAGAGCAATAAGGATTTACCTACTGTTCTTAAGGTAAGTGATTTGATCCCTAGATCTTAAGGCAGGCTTCAAGATAATAGTGTGACTAGTCATCTTGAAGATCAAGATATGATCTTGATGTTTTTATATGCATATTTTAGATCAAACGACCCTGAATATATAGGCAAAGATATGATCTTGATGCATATTAGATAGATTAATATGTAATCTTTTAATTTTGCAATGATAATAGTTATCAATTTTTAAAAATATGCATGCCTCGGAGACTATTTCTCCCTACAAATGGTATCAGAGCCATGGTTTCGTTAATGATCTAATTTATTGCATGTAAATTAATATTCTCATTAATTATGTAATTATGGCTAAAACTTATCACAAGGCCATATGGTCACAGGTGGATTGAAAATCCGAATTACCCATTCAATGAGGTATTCTGTGACATATTGCGTGCGATTGTTTTATCGTTGATGCTTTGTTTAAAGAAAATTTAAATTGTGCTTTGGCATCAAAACATAGATTACACACACTCTCAAAAGATATTTTATATTTGATACATATTGATGTTGTATAAAACCATAATATTTGCATGTTTAGTATAAAAACATAGATATGATATATGATGGCATGATGTCTATGTTATAAAACATACAAATATTTATAAGAGTTTTATTTGAATGTCAAATATTAGTTCATAATTTTTTTTTAGATATGATCTAAATATAGGAATTATGAGTAGTAACATTATGCTTGATTGAAATATATGACATGTTAACATGAAATATATTTAATCATTTGGGTTAGCTAAATCGGGTCCATAAAGGGTTAGACTCTAAGGTTTAAATCAACTGGACTAAAAGAGTATTTGTTCAAATCTAATTAGATTAGGTTAAGAATGCTCTAAATCAAACAATAGTTGTAGTTGATCAAGTCCTTCTCTTTGATTAAACCAAATGGAAGTAGATTAGGCTCCGTGGTTGAGCATGAATCTATTAGATGGTCAAATCAGAATTGGTTAACCATATGATGTCAAGGTGGGATGGCAAGTTGCTCTAGGATCAACGATCGAATGGTTTTTAATTGGGAGCTACTCGTATTGATGCGTCTTTAACGAGTTAATGGCATATCCCTCCCATCGATCTCTCTCACCTGGTCATTGTGGTGAACCATTTATGATTCAGATCATTTACCTGATTCGGGTTGACCCATGCCTGTAAGGAATCAGTATGACTGATTTAGGTGCCACTTAACCTGACTTAATCTTGTTTCATTCTACCGATTTCATAGATTCAGTGGGAGAACTTGATTAGTCAATTTATCTTCATATTATTAAAATCCTCTAAAATTATTAGGTCCTTAAAATGAAATAGTTATATGATAACTAGATCATAGCCTCCCATTAAGGTGGGTGATAATGAGTCCGATGTCTTGATAATCATTGGAGGCACTCCATGCCTGGTGCTTGTCAACCATCGAAATTATCATTCATTATATGATAAGTCAGCGTAACTATTAAATAAACAGTCAGGTCAGGTGAGCCGAGCTTCACTCGGGCTTGGTTGTCTATTGATAGGTTACACTGATTATATCATTTAATGGTTGGACCTAACCAGAACTTTCAGTGGAGGCACTTCATGCCTGCTGAAGAGGTACATGGGGCAAAACTGAACACTAAGAATTGTTTGGGGAAACAATTGGTTTTGAACCTACTCTTAGATGCATATGGGTTAGCCAAGCTTCACTTGGGCCTGTATGTAGTTTATGTAGATCTTAGTGCCCGCTAAAGAATTAAGAATAATTCTTCGAATTGGGGTGTAGAGGCTGCCAATTTGAACAAAATAGTGGGAGAATCTTTAGACTAAAGTCCAAGTCTTTAGACTGAATCAATTTATATACTAATAAACTTTAGTTTTTCCTTATGCAGAACATGGCCACTAATTTATCATTAAGGTCCCTATTGGATAGTGACAAATTGAATGGTTCCAATTTCAATAGCTGGTTCAGAAAACTTAAGATCGTCCTTGAGCATGAGAGGATTCTATATATTCTGAATAATCCTGCACCAAAGATACCTGATGCAAACACCCAAAGTTCTGAGAGAGACACTTATCAGAAGTGGCTCAATGATAGAACTAGCGTGCGTTGTATCATGTTAGCAGCAATGAACGATGAATTCGGTCGCCGGTTCGAGAATGCTCAGCCAGAAGAAATCATTCAAGCGTTGAATGAATCTTTCGGCACACCCGACGATGTTGAAAGGCACAAGACTAGTTGTGCTATTTTCAATGCTCGAATGAGAGATGGATCTCCTGTCACTGATCATGTATTGTACATGATCGAGAAGATAGAACTCCTAAGCAAGCTCGGCTTTCCCTTACATGAGCAGTTGGGAAAAGATGCGATCCTGAATTCCTTGCCTCCATCCTTCCGACCTTTCCTTACTCATTTTCGAATGACAAAGCCTGCAGTCAACTACCACGGTTTGTTGGGGTTGTTACAGAACTTTGAGAAGGATAACCAGCTCTCTAAGGGTTTGGTTAATGTGGTTGAAGGATCTAAGGTAGGGCGTAAACCCTTTGGGAAAGGAAAGAAGAAAAAGAATAATAAAAGGGTGCAACATGCTAGGACATCTATAAGGGGTCAGATGCAGAAGAAGAAAGTTGATAAAAGTCAAGCTGAATGCTTTCACTGCAAGATGCAAGGGCACTGGAAGAGGAACTGTCCTCTTTACATTGCCACACTTGATCCAAACAGGCCAAAGAAGAAAAAGGAGCAAGATGTTGCTCAACAAGGTATTTATATGATAACACCTTGTAATTTTTCTATATATGATAATCAGACCTGGGTATTGGATACCGGGAGTCCTTTTAACATTTGCAATTCATTGCAGGGACTACAGGTCACCAGAAGATTTGAGGACAATGAAAGATTCCTAAATGTCGGCGATGGAAGATTAGTTCCAGTACTGGCATTAGGAGTTCTTGAAATAGTTTTCAATAGAAATGTCATTATACTAAATGATTGTCATTTTTGCCCAACGTTCTTATTGAACGTAATTTCTGTAGGCCTTCTGGCCAAAAATAATTATGAAATTTCAATAAAGGATGTTACTTTGAATATCATTATGAATGGAGTCACTGTAATGACTGGGCATTTATCTAATGGCATTTATATATTATCACAGCCTGTGAATGTAGTGTACCAATCAAGTAAGCGCCCTAGAACAACTGATGTCACAGATATTTATCTTTGGCACCATCGGCTGGGTCATATCAACAAGAACAGATTAAACAGGTTAACTCAGGAGGGCATCCTTCGAGTTGATGATTGTGAATCATTAACTACCTGTGAATCATGTCTTCTTGGTAAAATGACCAAGTCATCTTTTACTGGAAAAGGTGAAAGAGCCAAAGAGCTATTGGGTCTAGTACATACTGATGTATGTGGACCAATGAGCACTTGTGCCAAAGGTGGATACTACTACTTCATTACTTTTACAGACGACCTTTCTAGGTTCGGTTATGTCTATCTATGCGACATAAATCTGAATCGTTTGAAATGTTCAAACTATATCATAAAGAAGTAGAAAAACAAACAGAAAATGTATTAAGACCCTTCGATCAGATCGAGGAGGCGAATACCTTTCCAATGAATTTGTGACATATTTAAAGGAGAATGGGATTCTCTCCCAATGGACTCCTCCTGGAACACCGCAACATAACGGTGTGTCGAAAGAAGGAATCGAACTCTGTTAGACATGGTTCGGTCCATGATGGGTTTTGCAAGCTTGCCAATATCATTTTGGGGATACGCATTAGAATCAGCTTGTCATATTCTTAATAAGGTTCCAAGTAAGTCTGTTTCTAAAACTCCACATGAGATGTGGTATGGACATAAACCGGTTATTACCTATCTGAGAGTCTGGGGGTGTCCGGCTTATGTGAAACGTGCAAAATCAGACAAACTTGAACCCAAATCTGACAAATATTTTTTCATCGGCTATCCAAAAGAAACAAAAGGATATTACTTCTACAATATTGAAGAACAAAAGTTGTTCATTAGTAATAGAGCAGTTTTTCTTGAAAAGGAGTTCCTTAGTGAAGGAACAAATAGCTCTAATGTTGAACTTGAGGAAGTTCATCAAGTAGAAGGAACAACACAAACCAGTGAACCCCTAGAATCTGACTTGATTAGATCAAACTCAAAACCCATTTTAGATGCACCATTAAGGCGATCTGGTAGAGTACCACATCAACCGGACAGATACTTGAGTTTCTTGGTCTAGAACGATGATCTTGTTGAACTCGATGAGAACAACGAGGATCCGATCACCTATATGGATGCTATGCAAAGGACTGACTCTAATAAATGGCTTGATGCCATGAAATCCTAACTTGATTCCATGAAGGACAATAATGTATGGATATTAGTTGACCCATCCGAAGGGATAAAACCCATAGGGTGTAAATGGGTTTTCAAGAGGAAAAGAGGCGCAGACGGAAAGGTAGAGACCTATAAAGCACGTCTGGTTGCCAAGGGGTATCGTCAACGTTATGGTATTGACTATGACGAAACGTTTTCTCCTGTGGCAATGCTGAAATCCATTCGGATTATGCTAGCTATAGAAGCACACTTCGATTATGAGATTTGGCAGATGGATGTTAAAACCGCTTTTCTAAATGATGATTTAGAAGAATAGGTGTATATGATACAGTCTGAAGGTTTTATATCTGAAGACGAGTCTAAAGTGTGCAGGCTACAGAAGTCTATTTATGGACTTAAGCAAGCATCAAGGAGTTGGAACATACGATTTGATAAAGTGATCAAATCTTATGGCTTTATTAAGAATAAAGAAGAACCTTGCATTTATAAATGGGCTAACGATTCTGTTATTGTATTTCTTGTATTATATGTGGATGATATTCTCTTAATCGGGAATGATATCCCTGCATTACAAGGAATAAAGACATGGTTATCATCATAATTCTCCATGAAAGATCTGGGAGAAGCATCATACATCCTAGGGATGAAGATCTATAGAGATAGATCTAAGAGGATGCTAGGTTTATCCTAATCTACGTACATTGACACAGTGCTAAAGAGGTTTAGCATGGAGAATTCCAAGAAAGACTATCTTTCGATAGGCCATGGAATTCATCTTTCTAAGAAGGATTGTCCGACAACTCCTAATGAAAGAGAACGTATGAGTCGAATTCCATATGCTTCGGCAGTAGGATCGATTATGTACACCATGACATGTACAAGACCAGATGTGGCATACTCGCTAGGAGTAGTGAGTAGATACCAATATGATCCAGGAGAAAAACACTGGCAAGTTGTTAAGACAATCCTTAAGTATTTGAGAAATACTAAGGACCAGTGGTTAGTCTATGGAGAGTCTGATTTGAAACTTGTTGGATATACTGATTCCAATTTTCAATCAGATCATGATGATAGCAAAAGTGTATCGGGTTTCATGTTTATCCTAAATGGTGGAGCTGTTTGCTGGAAAAGTTCCAAGCAACATATAGTGGCAGATTCGGTGTGCGAGGCAGAGTATATCGATGCATCAGATGCTGCGAAAGAAGCTGTGTGGCTGCGAAAGTTCATCTCCGAGCTTGGAGTGACACCTTCCATAGATGAACCAGTCCTGTTATACAGTGATAGCACTGGTGCCATAGCTCAAGCAAAGGAACCATGAGCACATCAGCGCACCAAGCACATACTGCGCCGGTTTCATCTTATTCGAGAGATAGTAGACCAAGGTGACATAAATCTTCAGAAGATTGATGGAAAGGAAAACCTAGGTGACCCATTTACTAAAGCACTCAGCATCAAGGAGTTTGACAACTATAAGTTGAAGATGGGTATTAGATACTGTAATGAGTGGCTTTAGGCTAAGTGGGAGTTTGTTGGGAATTGTATCCTAAAGCCAATCATTTGATGATTGTGCTGATGCAAATTGTATATAAATTGATATATTAATAAAAGTTATTTGGTAGTTTATTCATTACAAGAACATCTTCTTAATACTCCTGAAAGTAATGAAGCCCTTAGGATCTTCCTCACGATAAAGGAGGATTTATCTTAGAAGGTCCTTAAAAGAGTTCGCGACCAAATGATATACTATGACAGGGCCATGGTACTATCAATTATAGGACGTTGTATATCATATTTGTTAGTTATCCTCTTAACCAAGGAGTGTAGAGACACTGGTATGACATACAGGTGAAAGTGTAGGAGTACATTTCACCGAACGTGACTCATTTCCGGATACTCTGCTGTCAAGAGTTAATTCGAGAAGATATAGGTATAAGTATCCTTCAGACCTGAAGATCACAACCAGTGGCTTACAAGCAACTCATTGTACTTAGGTGGCGGACTACCTGGATTTCTAATCCAGCTACGAAAGGTTACTGGGTGCAGTCAAGTACTTGTGGTAGTCAGTTGTGGATCAAGATGGAATTTGACCTATCCCATTAAAAGAAGAAATGCTTGTGTTTCAATTTAACAAGACCTTGGCCAAGGCACTTCATGTGAAAGTCACATGATCACTAAAGTTGAAATCACTTTATGGATTTTCTATTTAGAGTTGATAGGCTCTTAAGCCATCCTTAGCATTTGTGATCAAGAGGATGAATTATACGGTAACTGTTTCTTAGGGTTCTTGGAGTTTGCTCGGCAACTCTTCGACCTATCCGGATGTCGGGTTCCATTGCTAGATGGGCACATCGATTAGTATAGAAAGTTGTTTCTATGCTACCGGCTTAGGTTCGAACCTAGAGAGTCACACGCATAGAAGTTTCCTAGGATGATCTATTTGCTGATCAACGATTGAGAATCGTATATGATTTAATTAATCAATTTGATTGATTGAATTATCTCAATTGGGTTAAGTACAATTGAATAAGATTCAATTTGGTTTAAGTCTATTAGAAGGACAAGTCAATTTCAAATATTGATTTGAAATTAGACTTGATTTGAATTTAAATAGATTCAGGACTAGCCAAATTTGATTTGGGCTTGGACCATGATCTATGTGGGTTAAGTCAAATAAATTCAGATCAGAACCCAAACCTCTCGAATATGGATCTCATATGATGAGATGGCTAAAATCTCATCTCATGAGATAGAATTTAATGCATGACATTTATTTACTGAACGTCGGATTTATCCACAGAACTAAACCAAACGCCGCGACTCCTTGGTTTTCTTCGAATGTCGGAATTAAACCAAGCGCTGCGCCTTCGGCGTCTCTTCGCTTTTGCCAAACGACGAATTCTTAAATATCAGAATTAAATGTCAAGGCTAAATCGAGACTATAAATAGAGGACATTCCCTCACCAGAGAACACAGAACAAAAATAGAACAACAATACACAATTTATCATTGATTGTAATTCTAAATTGTTGTGGATTGCAATTCTAAAATGTTAGAATAGAAAATCCTGGTGATTCTGGTGTTAGTGGAAGCCTGGTGGATCTTGGAGGAAGATTCAAGTGAGAGGATTCAAGATCAGCAAAGCTATTTTTCCGCGAGCTAGCACTCCCGAAAATCTGATCATTCGGGGCTTTGCGTGGACGATACTAGAGGCCGGACGATTGAACGACTGCAGAGCAATAAGGATTTACCTACTGTTCTTAAGGTAAGTGATTTGATCCCTAGATCTTAAGGCAGGCTTCAAGATAATAGTGTGACTAGTGATCTTGAAGATCAAGATATGATTTTGATGTTTTTATATGCATTTTAGATCAAACGACCTTGAATATATAGGCAAAGATATGATCTTGATGCATATTAGATAGATTAATATGTAATCTTTTAATTTTCGCAATGATAATAGTTATCAATTTTTAAAAATATGCATACCTCGGAGACTATTTCTCCCTACATGCTCGACCTGCTGGACCATACTAGTTAGCTCGTTCTTTATGGGCATAGTGTAACGGGCGGGGGATGGGGCTGATCTTAGTCCCTTCGCATGGTTATCAATGCAATGACGATTTTACCCCTCAACACATGCCCCCTACTCCCTAGTTCGAAGCGTAAGTTCGGTCGTAGGGAGAATAGACTTAGGTGGCGCAATCTGAATGGGGGGACATGTGTTTGACAGCCCATGCAATGATGCCCTAATTAATGCTTCATGGTCGTCTTGCCTTCTCGAGGTGGATCCATCATTCCTTAGGAGCGAAGGCAATAGCTGGAGAAGCGCCATGTAGGAGATCTCGATTTTCACGGCGCATGTAGTGGCGGTTCCGGATGTCTTGGTTGAGATGCCTCATCTTCTCTCTGAGGCGGTTTTCTTTGGGAAAAACGGAGTCGTGGCGGCGCCATCCCTATTTGTAGCGCTCTTTCGCTTTCCCTTAGAGAACTTCGTCTCTTCGTCTTCTCAGCGATCTTGCTCAGCGTCTCTTTCGATCGAAAATATGGTGAGTCCGAGTGATCAGGCTTCGGAGGTGACCCTGGCGGATCTGGAGCGGATACGCCGCCTATACAAGATTCCCCAAGATGTTACCTTGTTGCTCCCGATGGCTGAGGACAGGGTGACATCCGGATTAGGGGACGGAGCATTCTACTACGAGGAAAGTTTGAGGGCAGGTCTCAGGTTTCCTCTTCATCCGCTGTGTGGGAGGTGATGAGGTTCTACAATATATGCTTCACCATGGTGGCTCCCAACAGCTGGCGCAACCTCATCGGATTCATCTCGTTGTGCAGCCGTGTCGAGGTGACCACGATCCTTCCGATATTCAGGGTGTGCTACAACCTGGTCTCTGGGAGGGCCTCAGAGTGGCCTTACATCGGTCCCCGGAGGTCCTTCAAGATGATTTTGGATAACCCGTCGTTGATAAAGGAATGGAAATCGTGATTCTTTATAGTCGAGGGGAATATCGGCTCGGATTTTCCTCGGGTGTGGAGATAATACGTAAAGGATCCAGAAGCGCACCCAGAGTTAACCGAGTAGGAGAAAAGGGATCTGATCATGTTACACGGCAGTCGAGCGCTTCCGGCGGTGCCCTTCTATCGGAGGACGCTCTCTTCACGGCCGGAGTGAGTCCTATAGATCCTCGCGGTGAGTATCACTTCGTAGCCAATAGCTTACTGTGATTCCATCTTTGGTTTTGTGCGAACTAATGGGCGAATCTTATTGCCCCTACAGCCGAAAGGTCGGCGTTCGCATATCAGATGAGGGAGGAGCTGGGCAAGCGCCGTAGGAGATCTGGCTCCAGCAGCAAGCATAGGGCCAAGAAGAGGTCTCGCCCTTCCGGCTCCTGCCCTAGGGGGATCAAGAGAGATGGTGATGATCAGCGCTCCTCGTCGCTGCGGGCCGGAAGTATCGGAGTTCCGGCAGCGCATGATCTTTCGGAGCGGGAGGAGGGTCTGTCAGGAGGCGAAGATCAGGATACCACAGGGGTTTCGGAGGAGGCTACTGAAATTTTCTTCCCACCTATTGTCGTTTTGTCCGACGATGGCGAGGGAACGACGTTGATTCACTTGGAGATCCCCATGGTCGGGGCGGCTCGGTCTCCCTCATTGGATGCTGGTGGCTCGGAGAGGTTGCAGGCGGAGGCAGGAGCGGCCTCCGCTTCGATCGAGGTGGAAGAAGTGGTTACAGCTGCCGAGGTTCAGCCTGGGCTGCTGGTGGGAGAGCCAGCGGGCGATGAAGGGGTGGCCGAACCTGTCGAACCAGCGATCGAACCTCACGGGGTGTCTTCTGGTGAAGGGCCATCCGCCGAGGCACAGGAGGCCCCGAGGGAGGCCGAAGTTCAAGAGGAGTCTGCTGGGGGTAGGGGAATGTTCGAGGAGGCAGAAGCAGAAGAGGAGGAAGAAGGAGGAGGAGAGCCGTCAAGCGAAGGGGACGTTCGGGCCGAAGCTTCCCTTGCCGAGCCGAAATGCCCGAGGCCTCTCAAATGAGGGCTCTGGTGGAGGAGGCTGGCCAACCAAGGGCCTCATGGGCCGTGGGTTCCCAAGTTGGCTCCCTTAGCGTGAACTTTCACTCACGCGATCCGGAGGTGAGCGACATGTTCTCTGCTTTGATGCGGTCTGCGTTCCAAGGGGGAGAGAGTTTCTCGACAGGAGGGAATTATCCGGAGGACCTTATTGAGATGGCCTTTAGGCATACTGGAGTGCTGAACGAGGCTTTCCTTCTTCCCGAGATTGATGATCTTGCCCTCACGAGGATTGCTACAGATTACGCATCTCGGGTAAGTTGTCAGACCGAAGTAGGATCTTTAGTCAGTTAGTTCGACTGCATTCCTTACGCGTGCAATCCTTTTGCAGAATGCCCTGATCATGAGGGCGCTGAAATGGCGCTTGCATCTGGTCGTTGGAGCTTGGGCTCAGGCCCGCCAGGAGGTCGATCACCTCAAGGAGAGGGTGGATTCTACAGCTAGACTTTCCCGAGCCCTGGTGGTCCTCCAGAGGGAGCTCGAGGAGGCTCGCAGGGTTCTTGCAGTTGAGAGGGAAATAGCCTCTTAACTCACCACGCAGGTCAGCGAGCTTCAAGGCTTCCGCGAGCAATCCGAGAAGGTCAGTCTGGAGCTATCTCAGACCAAAGCGGAGCACGAGAGCAAGGTCAATTCCATGCAGCAGTTTTTTGATTAGAGGTGGGACCAGTTGAAAGCCAGCCACGCTGAAGATAAGGGCAACTGGAGTAAGAAGCTCGAGGAGGAAGAGCATAGGTGTCGGCGGTAGCAGGACCACCTCACCCGTCTGAATAAAGAGCTCGCCGACACAAAGGATCGGCTGAAATGGTCAGACGAACGAGCTGCTCGACTCTCTGACAAGCTTGACTACGCTCGTCAAGAGATTGGGGACGCTCAGTCCCGGGTGGATGAACTTAAAGAGAGCCTTCGCCAAAATCAATCGGCTAAATCGAGGGCTCTCAATAGGATCCAAGTGATGGACGGTGAACTAGCTCGGCGGGGCGAGCAGGTAGGGCGTTATCTGTTTTATCCGTTTTGGTCTTTCGACTTCTGCCTTACTTGGCTCTTCATCCGCAGTTGAACAAGATGAGCCAGGAGTTTCAGGAGCGATTGATGGCATTTGGAGAGGAGGCGGCCTCGAGGCACCGAAGGATCTTCGAATTGGAGAAGCAATTGGCCGAGGCGAACGCGCGGGCCTCTTCAGCGGTGGAGGAGTACAAGAACTCTACCGAATTTGCCGAGGAACGTAGGACGGCCTGCGTCGATGCATTCCGGTTCGGCGAAGAGGAGGCACGGGCTAAGATTGCTCAAACTTATCCTGACCTGAACTTGTCTTGTTTGGAAGCCGAATATTACGAGACACGCACCCCGAGGGCCGAGGAAGACGAATATGAAGAGATTTCTGATGTCGATCTCGAAGCTGTTCTACGAGTTGACGTCGCCGCCGAGGTATCCCGACGGGATACCATCGAGAAGGGGGGGCCAAGCGATGCTCCCGCTGATGCTGCCGTAGGAGACGCCGGGTCTGATCCCAAGTCTTGACCCTTTGGGGGCCCATATGTATTTTCTATTTCTTTTCTTTTGTAGTTTGACCGGAAATCAGTAAACGGATCAGTTGTTTTTCATTTATTTGTCTTTCTTGGATGGTTTCTTGTCTTGAATTTTTATCCCAACTGCGAGTGTCGCTTGGTTTTCTGGCTCGAATTTGAAGGAACATCTTGGTCGAGGCCAAGGCATAGGGATAGCCCCGACGAAAGAGTCGAGCGGCAACACAGCTTGGTACAAAAGGAGGTTAAGAGACGATTCAATTCGGCTTAAGCCGAATGACACAACGGTTTGGCTAGGGCCGAAGAGTGAAGCAGCTCGGCTAGGGCCGAGGGACGAACTGGCTCGGCCAGGGCCGAGGGATGAAATGGCTCGGCCAGGGCCGAGGGATGAAGTAGCTCGGCCAGGGCCGAGGGGCGAAATAGCTCGGCCAGGGCCAAGGGATGCGGTAGGTTGGCTGGACGGGACCAGAAACCACAGAAGCACCCTGGCTAGGACCGGGGTAGTCCGCCTTATCAGTGGCCAAACCGTGATCGTGCCTTCAATGAAAAGTGGGGAGTTTGTTGAATCCTCGCTGTCACCCCTTTATTCTTTTTGGTATAGGGTTTGGCCTTTGCGCTTCTTTATTACCCCTGTCAGTGCTTTATCTTTTCCAAGGCAGGTCGATTTTTATTTCGCCGAAGTGGGTAGTATGATTTTGCAGCCAGCAAAAGGTCACCCCGGCACTTCCCGAGGGACCTTTGCTGTGTCGATCTTTTCCAATGCAGGCTGCTTTGGCGTGTAGTGTAAGTGCTTATTTTCCTTTGGAGGATGTCATTTTCGTGGGACGATCCCCAGATCTGCTAGTATCTGCAAGATCGGCAGACGATTTTCTGTATTTAAAGCTCGTGATCCGGTATCAGAGACAATCTTTTGGCATGTGTCATGGTTCGGGCGATGCACTTGGTGCGCAACGTGGGGCGCTGTTTTCATTTCAGGAGGCCACGTGGTGGCGTGGGTTAGGCGTTTTGAACCTCGGGCTTTCTGTTCTGATAGCTGCTCCCGGTTTGTCTCTGCCTATAAAAAAGGGAAAAGAGGGCTGTGTTGGGCCATCCCGAGTTTTCTTTTTTATGAATTGTGGAGGTACACACAATGCCTATCTCTCTGGGGCTTAGAGCAGGAGGACCGAGCTTTCCCTCTACAAGTCGACTTCCTCCGGAGGGTGGCTCATCCTCAAGAAAGGAGTTTCAGAGATCGTATGGAGAGCGCACATGAGGTTCGCAGAGATCGCATGGAGAGCGCACATGTACGCTTCCTGTGTGTCCTTTGCGGTTCACCCTCGGGGACGCAGGGTAGGAAGTGTACGCGTGCTCCCCATGACTTGCGTGAACTTCTCCTCCTCCCCTGGTCCGGATTCCTGGCTCGTCCGCCCGGGGAATCTTTTGCCATGTGAGGAGGGGGTGATGGTGTGTTGTCCGCTAGTACATTGCCTGTTGACTCGGGTAGTGGCTAGCGGTACACACTAGATTTGGGGGAGTGCCCTGATATCAGGGTCCACGAGCTTTCTTCCTACTCGTCGGAGGGCCCTGCGGATGGGTGGCTTGGGACAAGGCTCGTCCACCTTTTCTGATTTCTCTGATATCTCGGGCTGGATGCCGAGATATCATTATTAACTGAAGCTGGTCGCAACAGTCAGGCCGAGTCGTCCGCTCATTATCAGCGCGAGCTGATTGGTTCATGGCTTGTTGATTTGTTGGATCGGATGCCGAAGCATCTTTGTCGCCCGAAGCTATCTTGGAGTAGTTCGGCTGAGTTATGTACTCGTCTTTATTTCCTGTGTTTCAACATACTTGTAATGCCTCTCAGGCGGTTGTAATTCGTTTCGATGGCAATGAAATAAAGAAAGTTTTGTCCTTTCTCGTAGTTTCTGTTTCTTTTGTACCGAGAGTTGTTGCTGGCAATGAAATGAGGCGCGGGGATATCGCTCGTTCTTGGCCAAGGATTCCGCGCTACCCGACCCAGTCGGGGCTTATAAGCTGCCCGAATTCAAATGGAACTTTGGAGATCGCTTGGTCTGGTCGGGATTTGCGATAATGAGACATGCGTCTTGGCCTTATGCTGGGGCCTTGATAGTGGGAAGAATTCCTCGGCTTTTGCCAGGATTCTTAGCGGTAGAACACATTCCATGACTCTGGCCGGGGTTCGGAGATTTATAGCTCGGCCCTGCCGAGGTTCGGAGATTCATTGCTCGGACCTGCTGAGGTTCGGAGATTCATTGCTCGGCCCTGTCGAGATTCGGATATTTGTTGCTCGGCCCAGCCGAGGTTTGGAGATTTGTTTGCTCGGAGGGGTAATTCAGTTGTCGCCGAGACTCCGGATGTTTGGTTCTTGCAAGACTCGGCGCGGAACGCCAAAGCGGAATGGGCGACGCATGGGGATGTCCGATATTTATGATTTAGCTATTTCTGAAGGAAGCGAGTCAGCGTCAGCTACTGACGCTCCTTTTCTTTTTCGTACTTCTTAAAGGGCGGCCGATTTGAGGCAATTCGGTGGAGTTTCGAGGACATTTACTCCGCGAGGGCCCGACAGATCGGGAGGAACCCAGTTTTTAGAGAATGAGGGGGGTTTTCGAGTAATTCGTCGACGTTTACCAATTTCCCTCGGGAGGGGGCACGACTCTTCGCTTCCCGTGGGCGTTAGCCAAAGTGGCGACACGCGGCAGATTCTCACGGGTCGAGATTAATGACCTGACTGCTCGAGATACTCACCAGGGCGGTATAAATATGGGCGAGGGGGATGTCAGTGTTCGTCAT
The DNA here is from genome assembly GCA_900491605.1 of Calamus simplicifolius. Taxonomy (NCBI): domain Eukaryota; kingdom Viridiplantae; phylum Streptophyta; class Magnoliopsida; order Arecales; family Arecaceae; genus Calamus; species Calamus simplicifolius. Next base: position 284,414 of record UESW01004940.1, on the reverse strand, counting down.
CTCCTCGGCTATCCTTTCGACAGCTCCTAAGAGCGGGTATGGCTTCTCAGGGGGAAGGACAATCGAACGAAGAGTCGGGCATTGTTAGCAATGGTCATGGGGGCTCCCAGGGGAGCCGTTCCTCCGTGATGGTCGACGGTATGGCCTTGGCGTCAACTCTCGCAAGCCACGAGCAGCTCGAGAAGGCGGTCGAGGAGTTTCTCGCCATTTCTGCGAGGGAGGCCGAGGCCCTTCGCTGGGTCATATACCGGCAGGAGGGGGAGATAGCATCCCTCCATCAACGAGTTGCCGAGCTATCTCGGCGCATGGAGGACTCAGCAGCTCCTGGGGGGAGACAGTAGGCCTCTGTGAAGGCCATTTTTCACTTTTTCTTTCTCTTTTTGTATTTCTCTCTATAATGAATGAAGAGTGATGTTCTTTTTTGGCAATCTTTTGTTCCCTGCTGAGATCGCTGCATGGTCCATGAGAGGAAAAAATCGTTTGTCCCTGTTCGAGCCAAAGGGAGACCTGGGCGGTCCCATGGGCTTACGTGGTAAATCGTGGTCCCATAGTTCCATTTGCAGAATGAGGCAGGTGCTTAGGCAATAAGGCGCGAGGACATTGCTCGGTTAGCCTAGGGATTTAGTAGCGGGAGGGGTTCCCCGACTTTGTCTGGGGTTCTTTGGTGGCCGTGTAGGGCCCGTCGAGGCCTTTAGGGGTTCACTAAAGGCACAGACTTTGTGCCCACTGACAATTTTGCACTGGCCAAAGCTCTGGGGACTGTTCGGAAGTCCTTCAGTTTCGATCGAGGTTTGCGTGCTTCAATTTTTGCCGAGGCTTATGCACTTTGGTTCTAGCCGGGGCTTTATGCACTCCGGTTTTGATCAGGGCTTTATAATCCATCACTCGGCCCAGCCGAGATTCGGAGGTTTTTTACTTGGCCCAGCCGGGGTTCGATGACTTGTTGCTCGGCCCAACCGAGGTTCGGAGATTTGTTGCTCGGTCCAGCGAGGTTTGGAGATTAGTTGCTCGGCTCAGCCGAGGTTCGGAGATTAGTTGCTCGGCCCAGCCGAGGTTTGGAGATTAGTTGCTCGGCCCAGCCGAGGTTCGGAGATTTCCTGCTTAAACAGGTAGCTCGGTCGTGCCGAGGATTGGTAAGCAGCATCTGTTTCTTTTCACGATTTTTGGTGATATAATTTGTGGTGATTTATGTCATGAATTATGAAACAATATGCCAACAAAAATTTAAGAAGGTGAGCCTATAGAGGGCGTACCCTACTGATGATACTTGCGGAGGTTGTCTGAATTCCACATCCGAGGAATGGATCTTCCGCTTAGATCTTGCAGCTTGTAGGTCCCGGGTCCGATGACCTCCGCTACTTGGTAGGGGCCTTCTCAGTTTGGGGCGAGCTTTCCTTGTTCCAGCGGTTTGGAGACAGATGCTTTCCGGAGAACGAGGTCGCCATGCAAGAAAGCTTTCCCTTTGACTCTGGAGGCGTGGTAACGGGCCACTCTTTGTTGGTAGGCGGCTATCCTGATCCGAGCTTTTTCTCTGATCTCCTCTACCAAGTCAAGGTTGGCACGGAGTTGCTCATCACTGGCTTCCTCTGAGTAGCTTTCCACCCGCAGGGAAGGGAGTCACATCTCCACGGGGATGATGGCCTCTGTGCCGAAGGCCATTCGAAATGGGGTCTCGCCTGTGGGCACTCTCAGGGTGGTGCGGTAGGCCCATAGGACATGGTGTAACTCGTCCGCCCATCTGCCTCAGGCTCTGGAGAGTCGAGCTTTGATCCCTTGAAGCAAGGTTCGGTTGGTTACTTCGGCTGCTCCGTCAGTCTGTGGATGTCCAACCGAGGTAAGCGGTGATGGATCCCGTGCTCCTCGCAAAACTGACGAAACTTCGGATTGTCGAATTGTTTGTCATTATCAGTGATGATGGTGTGGGAGGCCGAAGCGGCAGATGATGGATTTCCACACGAAGTCCTTGGCCCGAGCCTCAGTTATTTGAGCAACTGCCTCCGCCTCGACCCATTTGGTGAAGTAATCTATGGCGACGAATAAAAATTTTCGTTGCCCCGTGGCGAGTGGAAATGGGCCGAGAATGTCCATTCCCCACTTGGCAAAGGGTCAAGCGGAGGAAATGGGGACCAAGCTGGCGGAGGGGAGCCTCTGAATACACGAGTGTCTTTGGCATGGGTCACAAGCTCGGACAAGGTCGTCAGCATCCTTTTGCATGGTCGGCCAATAGTAACCTTGACGCAGCACCTTGTGGCATAAGGACCGGCTCCCCAGATGGTTGCCGAAAATCCCCTCGTGTATCTCCCGAAAGGCATAATCAGCTTCAGATGGGCGAAGGCATCTGAGCAATGGCATAGAGAAAGACCGCTTGTAGAGCTGGTCATCAATCAGCACATAGTGGGTGGCTTGCAGCTTTAGCCTTCTAGCTTCCCTTCGATCGGCCGGGAGCGACCCTTCTTTAAGGTACTTCAGGATGGGGTCGAACCATGATGGTTCGGCCTCAACTTGCATCACTCGGTCAGCTTCCGTGATACTGGGTCTCTCCAAGATCTCCAGGTGGAATTTTCATTCGGCGTCCATTGATTTCGCAGTCGCCAGCCGAGATAGTAGGTCGACACGGGCATTTTCAGATCTAGGAATCTGAATGATTTCAAATTCAGGAAAATGGGAGAGTAGGCTTCGAACCTCTTGGAGATATCGGATCATATTCGGTTCTCGTGCCTCAAACTCCCCTCACACGTGACCTGCCACCAGCTGAGAGTCGGTGAAGGCATTCAGTTTCTCCACCTTAAGGCTGCGGGCGATCCGGAGACCGGCTAGCAGAGCTTCATATTCAGCTTCATTTTTGAAGGCCGGGAAGGAGAAGCGGATGCCATATTCAAGAGTCGCCCCCTCTGGGCTGGTGAGGACCAAGCCGGCACCGGAGCGATGGGCGTTGGATGACCCGTCGACATGGAGAAGCCATCGGGCGTTAGATTTTGGTTTCCCGGGGGAGTCAGGGGTGGAGCCGTCCTCCGGGATGGTACATTCGAGGAGGAAGTCGGCTAGCACCTGAGCTTTGATGGCCGGGCAAGGCTGGAATCGGATGTCGTGCTTGCTCAGCTCGACGGCCCATTTAGTCATTCTTCCCGATGTCTCCGGACGGTGGACCACCGCCTTGATGGGTTGGTCAATCAGGACCGTCACAGAATGTGCTTGGAAGTATGGCCGCAACTTTTGGACTGAGGTGATCAAGGCCAACACCATCTTCTCGATCCGGGTATACCTCGTCTCTGCGTCTCGGAGCAGTTTGCTGACATAATAAATCGGCTTCTGGGCCTTATTTTCTTCTCTGACCAGCACTGAGCAAACGACACCTTCCAAGATAGCCAGATACATGAACAATATCTCTCCGGGATTTGGACTGCTGAGGAGAGGGGGAGAGCCGAGGTACTTCTTGAGATCTTCGAATGATTTTTGACACTCGAGAGACCACTGGAAATTCTTAGCTGACCGGAGAGTTTTGAAGAAGGGGAGGCACCTTTCGGCAGAACGAGCCACGAAGCGGTTAAGGGCCGCTATCCTCCCGGTTAGGCGCTGGACTTCTTTAATAGACGCCGGGGACACCATATGCTGGAGAGCTTGGATCTTCTGGGGGTTAGCTTCGATACCCCGCTGGGAGACCATGAAGCCGAGGATCTTCCCAGAGTTAATGCTGAAGGCACACTTAGTTGGGTTGAGCTTCATCCGATATTTGCGGAGTGTCACGAAGCTCTCCGATAGATCCTTGATGTGCTGTGATGCTTCTTTGCTTTTGATCAGCATGTCGTCGACGTATACCTCCATGTTCCGGCCGATTTGTTCTTTGAATGCTTTGTTGACCAGCCTTTAGTAGGTGGCACCTGCATTTTTAAGACCGAAAGGCATAACACGGTAACTGTAAGTACCTCGGTCGGTTATGAAGGCGGTCTTTTCCTCATCTTCGGGGGCCATCCGGATCTGGTTGTAGCCGGAGTAGGCGTCCATGAACGTCAGCATTTGGTGACCCGAGGTGGCATCCACAAGTTGATCAATTCGGGGGAGAGGGAAGCTGTCCTTCGGGCACGCTCTGTTGAGGTCGGTGAAGTTGATGCAGATCCACCACTTGCCACTCGACTTCTTCACCATGACGACATTTGACAGCCAACTTGGGTAATTCACCTCCCGAATGAAGCTCGCCTTGATAAGTTTATCAACCTCCTCCTCAATAGCTCTCTGCCGTTCTGGGGCGAAGCTCCTCTTCTTTTGTTTGACGGGTTGGTACATCTCGTCCACGTTAAGGCGATGGACGAGAACTTCGGGACTGATTCCTGGCATGTCGGAGGCGGACCAAGCGAAGACATCGGCGTTGCTTTGGATAAATTCGATCAGCTCCTGTCGAGATTCGCCTTTCAGCAGCGACCCAATCTTTATGGTTCGGTCGGGACGAGCCTCGTCCAATGGTACTTCTTCCAGTTCCTCGGGTGGTTCTCCTCGTTGCTCGGCAAATTCCTCCTGAGTGTCCAGCCCATCAACTTCAGGCATTCTGGACTGAAGGCTGGTGACAAAACACTGTCGAGCCATGGTTTGGCTTCCCTGGACAACACCAACTCCTCGCCCGATGGGGAACTTCATAGATAGGTGTGGGATGGAGACGACGGCTTTGAGGGACATCAGGCCGGGTCTCCCAAATATCGCATTGTAGGGCGACCTGAGCTTGGTCACTAGGAAGTCCGTGTGAACAGTGGCCACAAGGGGCCAGGTTCCTGCCCAAACCGTTAATGTTACGACCCCTTCCGGGACGATAACGTCGCTGGTGAACCCCATTAGGGTAGAGTCCACCGCTCGGAGGTTTTCCATGAGCAATCTCATCTTGGCAAACACATCAAGGTACAGAACATTCACGGGGCTTCCACTATCAACAAGGATCCGACTTACATCGTAGTTATTTAAATTGAGAGATACAACCAATGCGTCGTCATGTGGGAATTGTATCCCCTGAAGATCGTCGTCGGAGAAGGAGAGCTCACCCGTTCGCGCTTTCTTTGGCATCGAGCCTTCATCATCATTTCTAGAGCTTGAGCCACGGCCTCTTCAATCATGTTGATGTGGCCGATTACGGGTGGATTTGGAGGAGGAGGAGGCTGCTGAAGCTCGGGCTGGCGGTCACCCCCTTGTCCTGGCTCGGGCACACTCCTGAACTGGTTCAGTCGGCCCCGTTGGATCAGCCTCTCAATCTCGTTCTTCAACTGCCAGCATTCCTCGGTGTCGTGGCCATGCTCCCGGTGATAGCAGCAGTACTTGGTGGGGTCCCTCCGAGTTGGGTTCCCTCGGAGAGGAGTTGGTCGGGGGAGCTGGCGCTCTATCTCCATGAGGATTTGTGCCCTAGGAACAGTGAGTGGTGGGGTGTACCGGTCGAATCGCCTGGGCGGGCTCGGGAGCGATTTCTCGGCGGCGGCGGGGGAACTCTTTGGTGACGAGGCGGACTTGGCTGACGGATGGGTCGGTGCCTGTCCGAACCTTTAGGTTCTTTCTTCTTCGCCAGCTTAGCACGGGCAGCTCTCCACGATTCTTTGACCCTGGCGTATTTATCTGCCAGGGCCATCATATAGGAGAGGTTCGGGGGGTAGCTGACCTCCATCGCCAGGTAGAAGTCGTTCTCCTTCAAGACTCCCCCCGCTAGGGCGGGCATAGCCACCTCATGATTAAGGTGGTCCACCTCCAGCATGGCCTTATTGAAACGGCCAAGGTAATTTCTCAAGGACTCCCCTCTCTCTGCTTAACTTCAGAGAGGGAGTCGGATCTCCGTCGGTGACGGCGGCTACTAACGAACTGGCCAATAAAAAGATGGCTCAACTCATCGAATGAATCAACGGAACCCGGTTTCAAGGCATTGAACCAGGTTCGGGCAAATCCTCTGAGGGTGGAAGGGAAAGCGCGGCAGAGGATCGTGTCTGATGCTCCGTGGAACATCATTATTGACCGGAAGCTACTGAGGTGATCATCCGGATTAAAGGAGCCATGGTAGGGCTCGATGGCGGGTAGCTTAACATGGGAGGGGATTACTTCCTCCATGATCGCTTTGGAGAAGGGGATGCCTGCTCCGCCTTGGGCTGAGGCAGATGGGCCTGCTTGGCGGCGTCCAGCTCCTGACGCATCTCCCAGAGTTGTCGGCGGATCTCCTCTTCAGATGTAAGAGGAGGAGTCGGGCGAGGAGAGCGCGGGGAGGGCGTCGAATCATGGCGGGAGGACACCGGAGAGAGGGACCGGGCCCGCAGAGATCTGGGAGGATCCCTGTTGTAGCCCCCTCGTGGGACTGGTTTGTCCTCCTTGGATCGATGTGGAGGGTCCGTGGCTCCATGCTGACCAGAAGAAGAGGTGGTCGGAGAAAAAGGGGTTGCGGCCTCCTCAGGAAGGCGTGAAGCAGGGGCAGTCACGAGGCGCTCTTGAACCAGATGGGTCAGGGCTTGGACCTGCTGGACCAGTGTGGCAAACTGATCCTGGGTCACCGGGATAGTTGGCGGCGATGGGGTCTCAACTGGTGGCGGCTGCGGCATCACGTTACTCATCGGATCGGGTCTTTGGGAAACGACATGGTCCTGGGCTTCAGAAGTTGCTCTTCTCCGATTAGCCATTGAAGAGGTTCTCTTCCAGATCGAGATCCTTGTCTCCTTTCTTCAAGTTTAATGGGACTTGAGACCCTTCCTCTAGCGCCAATCTATTGCCACCGGGATCTGTCCTCCGATTCGGACGCGATCGGTCTCCTGATCGAGCTTCCTCTTGGCGGACCTGCACAGAAGTTATCATGCGAGAGGCATTGGGGGTGGCCCTCCGCGGAAGACCCTCCGACGCTCAAGTCAGTGGGGATCGGCGATCAACAGAAATGAGGAGAAGGATCTCTCTGAGGAGTCCCTCAGGGGCGGCCAATCAGGAGCTCTTGGGGAGAGCCGACGGCGGAGAGGGAGAAGAATGAGCGGTGAAAAAGAGAGAGAATGAGAGTGAGAGTGAGTTGTGTACATGTACAAGGGCTTGTGCGCGCGTACCTGAAAGAATCTGGGAGTGTTTTATTTATAGGCAATCACCTGAATCTTGAGCGCCTTCTGTAAGGTTCGAAGGTTGTTGGGATACGAAGATGATTCGAATCAAGTCGTTGCGAGGCCGGTGGGATCCTTATCTTGTCTGTTGGAGGATCGACGGCTGGGAGAGCTCTCTGATGGCTTGAGGTCTAATTACTGCGTAGGTCCCAGGCCATTATCGCAGATCCTAGGCCACTCCTCGATACGATTCTTCGTTTGGGATTCCGTTACACTAGACTTGGGCTCTCCCGCGCCAGGCTCCGCAGAGGTGCATGTCGAGCTACGGGTTACTCGAGGAAGCTGAGCTATGGGTTGCTCGGGGAAGCCGAGCCATGGATTGCTCGGGGAAACCGAGCTATGGGTAGCTCGGGGGGAACCGAGCTATGGATTGCCGGGGAAGCCGAGCTATGGGTTGCTCGGGGAAGCCGAGCCATAGATGGCTCGGAGGAACCGAGCCATGGTTTGCTCGGGGGAACCGAGCTATTGATTGCTCGGAGAGAACCGAGCTATGAGTTGCTTGGGGAAGGCGAGCCATGGATTACTCGGGGAAGGCGAGCTATGGGTTGCTCGGGGGAACCGAGCTATGAGTTGCTCGGGGAAACCGAGCCATGGGTAGCTCGGAGGGAACTGAGCTATGGGTTGCTCGATCCGTTGGACCATACTAGTTAGCTTGTTCTTTATGGGCGTAGTGTAGCGGGCGAAGGGATGGGGCTGATCTTAGCCTCTTCACATGATTATCAATGCAATGATGATTTTATCTCTTAATAAGATTCATGTGAAGAAGTGGTGTAGTTCATGTAAACTTGCTGCACCGGGGCTCTGTACAAAGGCTTTTCCTTGCTGTACAAAGTGTTAGATTTTATTTATCTTATCACTCCTCTTCCCAAGAGCAAACCGAGAAAATGTCGCTCCTCCAAATCCAAGCTCTCTTCGCCAAGCCCTTCTCCCATATCTTGGCATCCAACTCCTCTTCCTTCGCTCTCTCCTACCGCTACCCTTCCTCGTTTACCGTCTCTCTCCCTCGAAGAAACCCTCGCCGCTGCCCGAAACCCTTCGTCCCGTTCGAAGCATCAGCCACCCCCGACCGGAACCCGAACTCCAATGCCGACCCAAGGCCTAGCGCTGACCCTCCGAAGCCAAAAGGTCGGCGTTCGAAGCCCAAATCCCCGGCGGGAGGAACTGCCACTGCGGCATCCGGCGACGCCGTCCCGTCGACGATCCCCAGGAAGCCGAGGCGCGGCCGGCGGAGCGAGGCGGCGGCGGTGGAGGACTTCGTCCGGGACCGGCTGGAAGGGACCTTCACCTCGATCCGGGAGCAGAACGCCGGGGTCTTGGAAGGGAAAGAGGAGGTCTTAAAGCAGAGGACTTTGGAAGAGGAGGGGGAGAGCTCGGAGGGTGAGGATGGAGGGAAGGGGACGGAGGTCGTGGAAGAGGAGGATCCAGACTGGCCTTTGGATGCCGATATTGGGTGGGGGATCAGGGCGTCCGAGTACTTTGAGAAGCATCCGATCAAGAATGTGGTCGTCGATGGGGTGGAGATCGATTGGGAGGGCGAGATGGAGGAGGGGTGGGTGAAAGAGATCAACTGCTTGGAGTGGGAGAGCTTTGCTTTTCATCCCAGCCCTCTCATGGTTCTAGTCTTTGAGCGCTACAAAAGGTATTGGATCCATACATTTGCTCTTTATATGGGTTTTAATTGACTTTAGTAATGTCCTGATAGATCATTAGAGTACAATTATGAATGGGATAAATGTTATGATGTTAAAAGAAAAAATTATGATAAGGCAAGGAGGAAGGAAGTTGACATGTTGCAAAATTAAACGTAAATAAGATAAAATATAAATGGAAAGAGGGTGGATGAGGTGCAAGGATACCTTTATGGCGTGTGATTTTCCCTAGCTGTTGAAATGGAATTATGGAAGTGAATTTTTGGGAGAAAATATAAGTTTTGGAATATATGCATCAAGTTGTTGAGCAATAAAGTGGGTTCTTGCATTGTAACGTATGTTGGTTGTAAAACTAGCATGGATAATGTTTGAAACGAGTAAAGTAGGTCTTGCACCTAATAAGAATCAATAGAGTTAGAGTAAACCAATGTGTAATGGCCATGTTTGATGAAAATCTAAGCCCTTGGTGAATGGAGATCTTTTTGCATTGTGGGTATTGTTAGAACCATAAATTTTTTTTTGTGTTATTTTTTGGTTAATGCAACTATTAGCTTATATTCAAGCAAATAGTCAAACTTATAAGTACTATTATCAAATACTAAGCAAAAGCTTAGGAGGCTTTGTACCATGGAAAAAAAAAAGAATGTGAAATGGATGCTGTCACCACTAAATGTAACAAGGCCAATCCAAACCTCAAAGATGGTCTGATCCATTTCATACATTATGATTGCGAGGTTCTTGTAAGTTACAGTACAATGTGAAAATGAAGCACTAGATGCTTTAAATCATTGGCGGCCTTATTGATATGGACCTATTTGCATGTTGAGTGCTAATATATAGGACAGGAACCTAGATGGGCATATAGTGGAGAGGTTCTTTTGGGATATTGCTTGGTCAAGATTTTAAATGCTGGTATGAACCCAATTCTACTTTTGTCCTGAAATGGTACGCTACTAGTATGGTTGATATGTAATGAGATGGTAAAAATCAATAAAAATGCTAAGCTTATGGTATAGACCAGTACGGTATTAGTATGAACCCTTAGTATTGATCGACTATTGGTCCAATCAGTCAAGGGCGGTAGTAGCATTGATTTTCCCATGAGAATGGTATGACTTTTGTGGTATCATCTTGCACTACCCCATTCCCAACTATATTTGATTTGTTTCTCTTGATTGTTATATATCTTTGGTACTTTATGGGCAATTTGAAAAGTGATACTCGCAATGCTGTATGAAAATTAATATTGTTAATAGTGAAGATCCACAATACCAAAGGATGCTTCAAAGATGATAACCTTAAGATTGGGGTGTGATAAAATTATGAGCCATATCAATGGAATGGAGAAAATTATCACAAGTCTTCAAATTGAAACAATTAGGATAAGTAGGGTGGAAATTATTGTGGTAGTATGGACACATACCAATCTTTGAGCTCTAGAAAGGAAATGCTCGAGTTTGTGTGAAGGTTGAGAAAATGAAGGAGGAAGATTAAAGGTTGTTGGGTGAAAGTAGATCTGATAAAATGCCAGACTATGTTGGGATACATATTGTAGCTAGGCCTGATGCTCATGTCCTGGCCCAATTAGGGTCTATGTTTTTTTGACTAGGCCTAGCTTGGCCATTAGGCCTATATTGACCAGGCCCAACCCAATCCCAAAGAGTTAATCTCAGTCCTACCCATTAGACCTGAATTCTCCTTTTCCTTTTTCATTTAGGATCTAATTAGGTTTTGTTTGTTTTTTTTTTTTTTTTGATGCCCAGGCTTGCAAAATTTCACACAGGATTGGGCTGGTTGGGCAAGTGACTTGGCCTATGATCAGGGGTCACCTGACTACATTACATTACAGTACATTACATGACATCACATCACATCAGACCTAAAGCTCTACATTGAACTAGCAAAAAGACTTTCAAAGGACTTCTTGGTTGGTTGTATAGTTATAATTGGAATTGGCAGAACAGAAAAGACAACTTCAAGAACTTTAATGAACATATTGATGAGTTTTGCTGCTATACTTGTTTACTATTTTTTATTAGAAAAGTCAAAACAGATTGTGGCATTTAAGTTACATGGGGTATTAAAATAATGGGTAACCTTTTGGCAGCCAGTTGCCCTTTTCTTATATTTTTTTAATCTGAAAACTTCTCCATCCCACAAACCTTCTTGTCCTTCGGTCTCATCAGCCGCTTCCAATACAACTCCTCCCTGATCTCATCCCTACAACCCAACCAGTGTGCAACTCCCTCTCCTTCTCTCTAGAAATTCTGAACACCTTGCCATTGGCTTTGATCATTAATGATTGGACTCAATTACCAAAATCTTTGCCCTTGCTGATCAAGAACAAATCAATCTTCACAGCACTCATTGGACTGTTACCTTTTGCTGGCAAGGAGCATCTGAAGGTCCTTTGGTGGGGCTTTGACTGGGGCCATCACTCTGACAAGGTGATTTCGGGGATCTTAAGGGAGCTATTGAGATATTCAGCAAGGACCCATCATCTATGACTGCTGACTGCAACCCCTTCCCTGTCCAATTAGCATCGAAGGCATGCTTTGAACCATCTATATTGGATTGTTGGCTTCAAAGCTCAACCCAAGTTTAAACTTCAAGAAGAAAAACATAGAAGCCATCCCAGATGTGATCCACTAATATTCACTCTTTTGAGTGTCTTTCAATGATAGATTGTTGTTGCAAATTTAGGGAAAAGGGTGAAGGAATGAATGTGACAGCACACTGGTGATGATGAGAAAGGGATGGTACCTGCGACTTATGCTTTGGGTTGCCATCAATGATAATGGTTTAATCTTTAAGCTATCTTGACCATCTACTTTGTCATGAATGACCAATACAGCTGAAGTAAAAGATAAATATATGAAATTTTATAAACATTGCAGCACAATCCACATGTAGTTGACTGCTTAGGTGGCTAAATGTTTCCCACCTAAGTACGTAGCTTGCCTAGTCTCCTGATGCTTAGGCCATTAGACAAGGTAGCTGACCAAATCCCTTTTGTCACAAACTTCCAGTCCAAAAAGCTTAAGCTAATGAATGAACGACTTACCTGGCTTTATAAACCATGTGGCACCCCTTTATCAGCCATGGGGGATTATAGCAATCTCCTTCACCCACCCTTGTAAGGCCCATGTCATAGAGTGGCTCCTATTTGAGAGATAGGCCTACCCATGTTCTATCTGACCTTAGTATCCCTGACCCACATGACTGATAAGGTTGTGATGCACACTTGGTGTGGCTTTAACACCACCTTTCTTAAACTCACATCAAAAAACGCTTAAGCTATCGGGCAGAGGACTGGCTAGGCTTTATAAACTCATGTGGCACACCTTTATCAGCCATTGTGGCACTATAACACTTGGTTGGCACAGTAAACGGAAACCTAGCTGCCTCTTAGATTCTTCGTTATCAGACAAGTGCCTTTTTCTAGTGCATCCATCAATCTGTATATGCTTATTTAAGGCATTTACTAGCTGGTGATCCAAGGCATGTTTAGGGTAAAAATAAGAGAAAGGGAGAAAACCAGATGTTGGGGTATTATATTTATAATAATTTGATTTTACAAAGCTATTATCCCAATTTCATTTAGTTTGGGGCATTTTTAATGCCAGGTGCCAACTTGGTCACCTAGTCTTTTGAGGGATCAACCACCTAAGACTGTTGACGACTTTGAGCACTTATTGTTATAAGAGTTTTAAGGTAAAATTTTTTTTTGTGTGATGAAATGGTGATGTCCAATGTGAAAATTAGATTCTTTGATGTCGTTTTTTATCTCTGCTTGGCAGCTTGAATGTAGGTGTTTTTGCATGTCAAGGATTTGTGTAAGAACAATTAGAAGTAAAGATGCTTCCAGAAATATGTCTTTTAGAAACTACAAGTCTGGCTGACCTTACAGGGAAATTAACCTCCTACACTTTTTCAAGTCCCAAGCTGTCATCTATGTTAAATTTTAAGTGATTAATGTTAAAGATGGGAAACAGCATGGAGGATATTAGGCATAAGTTTGATATTTAATTGCTCACAGGACTAGATAGAATGAATTCCTCCTCTGCGTGAATTTTTATACTGCTCCATCACAGGGCTGCTGATAACTGGAAACTTTTGAAGGAGCTGGAGAAGGCAGTCAAGGTATATTGGAATGCTAAAGATCGATTGCCTCCTAGAGTATGCCACTTTTTCCCTTAATGTTGCTGACAATTAATCCTATTTTTCATCTTGTGTTCTGTATTTTTGTTGGAGTTTCTGGGATGTGCTCCTACGAACTCCACCTATTACTGAAATTTGAATTGACTCCACTCTTTCTTGATGTTATCATTTGTAATTTTGGCAAATCATGGTGTCTTTGGTTATGTGCTACAGACAGTCAAGATTGATATTAATATCGAGACAGACTTAGCTTATGCTCTTAAAGTCAAAGTCAAAGAATGCCCACAACTATTGTTCCTAAAAGGAAACAAGATTTTGTACAGGGAGAAAGGTGAGAACATGTTTGAAAATTGAAACCATCTTAGCTTACAAAAATGTTGTGAGCCTTATCCATTGCTTGCGTTTTGGACATGCAGAACTCAGAACAGCGGATGAATTGGTGCAAATGGTTGCACATTTTTACTATAATGCAAAGAGACCGTCATGGATTGATCCTGCAGAAGTTGCTTCTCCATTTTGATTTGTTCATGATTGAGGTAGTTCTTGTTTTTCAAGATTGCACAGAAGTAGGACAAAATCTACTCATCCTAAAGAATACGAACGCTTGGCACGAGTCAATTGTTTCAAAGGATGAAACATGTATGCTCACATGCAAAATTGCATATATGTGTTTGTGTATGTATTCATTTCCCCATTTCCTTGTAATAAGCATCACAAAATAATATAACTGTTATCTTCTCATGTTCCAGTTGATCACTATGCAACTACCATGAGACCATCATTAATAGAAATGGATCAGCCTTGATGCACTCCTAACTTATCATGCAGGACAATGCTGTCAAGAATTCTGTCATCAACCAATCCTATGTCCTTGCATTTAAATAAAAATTTCATGCCACGAGGCAGCAGAAACATGACATACAGGAGGTATCCATGTTAAGGGGCAGCCGACCGGATAGATTTGGATTGCATCACAATCGCTGTTGCGGCCGCAGCAAGTCCATTGATAAGATGAAGTGCTGAACAATTATTTTGATTGTAATATAGATAACTGGAATTGGTTCGCTTTCAGATACATGTATTTCAAACAAGTTGTCCATAAATGAGTTAATTGTTCTTCAAGATTTTTATTTTTTTAAAAAAATTCTTAAAATAATTCTGTTTTTTTCACCCAGATTGTATGCGTAGGTTCTTGGTGAAATAATACACAGGCTTCTAAATGTTTAACGTTACAGCTAAACTGTCCATTTCAGGCTTGTAGATGTATATGCTTGTAATTTGTTGATAATTTTCTTGGCCAACTGCTGGAGATTGTATATAGCTGGAATTAAATCCTCTACAACCAGCTGATGGTTAGCCTGGAAAATGTTAGGCCTATTCAGACAGCTATTTTATTTTATTTATTTTATATTATTTTTTCAGGTGGGGAATGGAGAGAAAAGTTGGAGATGGAGAGAGGAACTAGTCAGCACCGACCTACATATCAGTGATAAGGTCCATAGGATAAAACTGCAAAATATGGTGATTTCCACCGTCCTTGAAAATTCAGGATTGGGAAATCAGCTTGCATCGCCATCCTCATGAGTTGTGATCTCCTTTCTGTTTTGCCGCTTCAATTGTCTTACTTTCAGGTTTATTGCTTCATCTTGAAAATTATGAAGAAAACATTATTCTTGATTTTTAAAATCGTTTTGCCAGATAATATGTGGATAAGCACCTTTCTCACTCTGCAGCATTGCACAGTTTTAATTACTTTACTCAGCATTAAGCTATCCCTTGACAACTTTTGCCTGAGTAGTATTTTACATGCATTTTGCCAGTTCCCCATGAGGACTACAAAACACCACCACTGAGAAGTTACTCTTCACGATGTTAGCTCAGAAGCCAATTGGCAAGGATGAATGATAACTGGCCTAGAAAATGATTAATCTGGAAATGGAAATAATCCTGAAACTGTCAGGACAAATTATTCACCTATTTGAATGAAATGTCTGCATTCTACACAATGACTAAGATAACTGGCCATATGAACTTTTTGGATGGTTAACTAGTATGGTTGATAAAGTTTCGCTGCTATCAAGATATTTTACTCATCTTCAATTTCATACAAGGGATATGACAACATGATTGTTGCTGTGACACTAAGGTAGTGTTTGATAGAAAAAATATTATCCATGGATAAGTGTACGAGATAGAGTTTGTCTTCTGACTATCTCATTGATCATATCAAATGCAAAAAGATAAATCCATAGGATAACCTTTTTTTTACGCTTATTTGAAGGGATAACAAGCTATTCCTGCATTTTTTAGGGCATAAATTGAAGGGATATCCCATGATTAATCATGGATTATCCCTTTGGTTAACTTTATTTCCAGCTATCCCTTATAGTTATAGCTTTTGGGAATAAGAGGGGATATCCTCTGGATATCCCCTCTTATCCCCTATTTCAAACACTACCTAAAAGGCCTTGAAGTTTCAATGATCAGTTGTCCCTAAGACATGATTGCTACACTGACATCACCTAGCACTGGCATTGCAACGAAAACTTGATGTTAGTACGATCTGTAAACTTAGAGCTTTACTGCCGGCCGGCAACAAAGAAACCTGAGTTTCCTCAATAAGCATGCTGGACCATTGGGAGGGGGAGGGGGACTCCTTCCTCTTAAGTCTAAACAGATTGGGAGATGTATCAATTGAAAAGACTAATCATGCGCGGTGTGCATTTGTAGGTAAACTGACATTTCCAGGGCAAGAGCTTGTGAAAGTGTGATGAATCATTCATGCAGATCCACTCTGTTCCCCTTCCGTCGCAACTCCCTCCGTCCACCCCCTCACCCGCGGCAGATCCACTCTGTTCCCCTTCCATCCCTCACCCGCGAGAGGGGCCACTGACACCAGGGCTCCGACTCTGACTCCCGGCTTGTCTTCAATGAGTCCGACGACCTCAACTACACTCTTAACCAACGGTACTCAGATCAAAATAACCTCCACCAGCACCTTTTCGACCGGAGGGCGACGTTCGACTTCGATGGTGTCTTCACAGTTTACATCTACTCGAAGAAGGAATCGGGAAAGTCGAGCTGGGGAGAGATGGGTATTGTCGGACGTGTGCACGAGTGTTTTGACGATGATCGGGAGCGGTGCCTGTGGATTCAATAGCTACTGTGTTTTGGATAGGCACAACTGCTGCTGCCCACCGAAGTATTTGTTCACGAAAAGTCTTTGCCAGCAATAAATTTTGCATTGCTTCTCTTGTTGATTTATATAAATTTTACATGACTTGATGCGATGAGATAAAATAAAATAACAAAATATTATCTTAAATTTTAATATGATATAATTAATATATGTTTAATTTTTTTAAAAAAAAGTATATAACTATCGTGCATATTTTTTGAATGGGTATCGTAATTTTATAACTATAGTATTGTAAATTTATAATTGGGATGTAATTTTTTTTGACTTTCTGAACCGGTATCTTAATTTTATAACTATAATGTCGTAATTTTACAACTGAGATGTCATCTTAAATTTTGACATGATGTGCTTAATATTGTTCAACTTTTTTTTTTTTGAATTTGTGTATCACACATTTTCTGAATAGATGTCGTAATTTTATAACTACAGTGTTATAAATTTATAACTGGAGTATCATAATTTTTTTTGGCTTTGAACAAATGTCGTAATTTTATAAATATGGTGTCGTAATTTTATAAGTATGGTGCCGTAATTTTTTTTTTTTCGTTGGGATGTCGTAAAGCTGTCTTAACATTTTTAAATAGGTATCATAATTTTACAACTGGGGTATCTTAATATTTTTTTGAAAAGCAAGCCGTCCATCAGAGACAGTATACCACTTACAAATTCGTAATCATGATCCATGATATTCCATCCTATCGTGTTAAGTCATATAGGATGCACATGGGCCAATAAAAGATATGTACGCATAAGATTTGCTGGACCGGATGTAGTGTACAAAGTCTTTTCCTTCATTCATAGATCCTGCGATGAAATTTAAAGGCGGCAAGCTAGACTTTGAAGAGCAAGAGGAGAAGGCCACCGAGAGGGCGGGGTAACGGACGGAGGGAAACGCCCGAAGGGTAATGAAAGGAGGGGCCGTGGGAAAGGGAGGGAAAGAGTTTTTTTTTTACTATTTGATATTAGATTAATGAGTTGATTGTGAGTTTTAAAATTGATTTTACCATTTAAATGCTACGTGTGTTGCTATGTAAAATAAAATCAAACGATATCTTCTTTATTTAACGATAGTGATCAAAGTAAAATAAAAATAAAAGTTGATCATTTTTATAATTTTTTAAAGTTTAGGGATCAAAATAATAAAAAATTTTAATTTCAAAAATTAATACTATAGTTTAACCTAACTTCTAATAGGTCTTTTGAGTGAGATCGTAGTTGGTTACAAAGGAATGCTAGGATGATTAAAGCCATAGCATTTAGGATGATAACCTATGCCGGTGTCCCCTGAAATGTTTTGCTTGGACTTGGAATTCCATAAAATAACAAATCGGATGCCAAATAAAATTAAAAGGACACCAGAAGAGGTAGAAAGTGGTCTCGGCAACCAACATTGTAGGAGCAAGGACATTGGGTATTACTGCATACGGTGCCAGGCCATTTAAGGGCCAGCATGAAGAAATCAAGCTTACTCCGCTTGACCACTTCTATGACAGACGGCTCCAAGGAAATGAAAAGTGTTGACGCCAGATCACAAGGTCTCGAGCGTTCGATCGCCTCCTTCAGCGAGCTTTTCGTGCCTGTGGGCCTACAAACAAGTCCCGAGGGCCGAAAATTCAGCGGAGACCCTCCGACGCTCAAGTCAGTGCTCTGGGCAACGGTCGTAAGCTTGAGAAAGCTCGAAAGAGAAAGAGAGAGAGGCTCAGAGAGAGGAGCTCCCTGTGAGCGTTTAGGGGTGTAATGAGTTCGTTACCTGTCGGGGGTCCCTCTTACCCATCTTATAGGCGCTTAAGAGTTTGTCTGGCTTGAGTGGTTGAGGCTCCATACTGATGACTTAATGGTTGAAATGTTAGAACTGATGCCCGTGAAGTATGGGGTGCTGCCACTAGTCAGAGCATTTATGATGTCCGTAAAGCATGGGGTGCTGCAGGGCATGGCCGACAGCTACGGCGCTTGCCAGACGTGTCCCCTACGTCATCTGCTTTGCAGTCCCCTTTTTTTTGCATTCCCGCGCAGACGATGATGGGTGATAAAGTTAGGCATATGGCCCCAAGGTGCAGCCATTGGGACGAAGATGCTGTTTGGAGTTGAAGCCTGTTCACTTGCATGGCACTGTTCACATGGCACTGTTCATATGGCCGAACCCCGGCACTGTTCATATGGCTGAACCCCGGCACTGTTCATATGTGGCCGACCCCCGGCACTGTTCATAAGTGGCCGACCCTTGGCACTATTCATATGGCCGAACCCCGGCACTGTTCATATGTGGCCGACCCCTGGCACTATTCATATGGGCGAACCCGCACTGTTCATATGTGGCCGACCCTGGCACTGTTCATATGGCCGAACCCCGGCACTGTTCATATGTGGCCTATGGGGGGCTTACTGGCCCCATCAGATGCTCCCCACACTCCTTGAGCTTGTGTGCCCTGCGTCAGTTAAGCGAAAGGAATGTAGAACTCTTTACCTTCGCGTCTGCCTTTTCATGTCAACTTTAACTGTGATTCCGTCCAGGTGGGAAAACTCCTCTCCTTTTGCGATGCCTTGTGTAGACATCTTCACGCTCTTTGGAGCCATGCTTTTTGCCTGTTCAAAACTTTAAGCAAAGTTTGAAGGTAAGTTGGTTACCTTTGACTGGCAGCCAGTGATCCCCTCCCGATGCAGAGCCCGAAGTGAATGCCCGTTAGATGTGAGTAGGGAGTTGACCTCTCCCGGCTGTGAGCTAGTTGGGTCTTCTTCTCTTGTCATGAAATTTGGAGGTGGGTGTCCATCAACTGTGAGCTGAGGAGTTGGCCTCTCCCAGCTGTGAGTCGTCTTGGGGCTTCTTGATGGCTGAAAGTAACCAGCAATGTGTTGCAAGTATATAATTTAGATAAGGGTCTTACTCGATTGGCCATTGGTCGTTGATACAGAATTGAAGCCGCTGAGGCTGTAATGAAGCTGCTGAGGTTTGCAAGAATGCCGCTGAGGCAAAGTTGAGGCCGTCAAGAGCCTTTTTAACCCCGAAGGGTGACCTGAGAGTTGAGAGTCGTCATGAGCCTTTTTAACCCCGAAGGGTGACCTGAGAGTTGAGAGTCGTTAGGAGCCTTTTGTGCCGAGCTGGCCTCGGGCTTTAGTGCCGATGGTACATCGAGCTTTGAGTGCCGACCGAAGTCGGGCTATTTGGATCCGATGGTACACCGGTCTTCGGTTGGTACATTGGGCTTTCGAGACGCTAACGCGAGGTTGGTCTTCCCTGCATGTCATTTTTAAGTATTAATGAAAGAAAACTATCTTAAGTGCAGCATACTTAGCTCTTGTAGCACCCCTGTTTTCCTTCTGCGGATTTGAGCACTTCCACCCGCTGGTGGTCTACCCCGTAGGGAATCTAGTTGGGACGGAGCCTTGAGTAGGTTGATGATCAGCTCCTCTCCGAAATGAAGCTGGGGGCCCATCTTTGGAGTGCAGTGAAGAGAGAGATGGGATCCAGAGCCAGGGATGCTGAGCGGAGCCACGGACGAGGGTTGGAGTCGGACTCAGGAGCTAGAGGTCGCCGAGGGAAGCCCGAGCAGCTAGCGGCCGTTGAAGACGAGCGGCCGGGAGAGTCCGTTGAAGACGGACGGCTAGAAGAGAGGATGTTGCCGAGAGTTACAGGATTCGGGCAGCCTCCACATTGGTTCAAGGCGAGGAGCCCTCTAGCTTCCACGGTCTCTCTCTCCTTCTGCTGAGCTGACGACCTGCCCCCTAGATAGCTATGTTGATTGAAGGCGGAGGGTACCAGTGCTAAAATCCGAGGGCAGCTGGAATGGAATCCACAGGAGGTCTTGGGCTCGAATTAGCTTTCGGGTGCAACAGAGAGAAGGAGAGAGAAGAAAGTTGAAGTCCACAGTCAAAGCCTTTTACCCTCATCTTCCTCCTTGCATTAATTGCAACAATACCTCCCGACTTACTACCATAAGAGATTAAAATGCTCATAAATACTTGAGGTGACTAGGAGCTAGGATTTGGGTGACAAGGAGTGGCGCTCTTGCTGGAAAACGAGCCTGAGCCTTAAATTACCGTTGAGCTTGAGTTTGAGGTTGCTCTTGCTCTTGAGCTTGTTGCCATGCGGCCATGGAATATCGCTCCCATAGCCTTTGAACATCTGCCGTTAATGCTTGAATCTTCAGGGTGAGGGTGGCATGGTGATTTGCTTGAATGGCATGAACTGGTGGTGATGGTGGAATAGAAAACTAACATCTTGTTGCTCAGTTTGTTGGGGGTGCCCCCCAGTGTTACTGGTGAAAGCTTCCTGGATTCTTGTCCTCACCCTCTTCACGATCCACCATTTGATGAAAAAAGGGATGAGGATCTGCAAACCAGCATCGCTGACCCTCCCTACCTGGCGCGCCAATCTGTTGACGCCAGATCACCGGCCTCGAGCATCCGGTCGCCTCCTCCAGCGAGCTCGCGCCTGCGGGCCTGCAAACAAGTCCCGGGGCCGAAGATTCCGGCGGGGACCCTCGACGCTCAAGTCAGTGCTCTGGGCAACGGCCGTGAGCTTGAGGAAGCTCGAAAGAGAAAGAGAGAGAGGCTCAGAGAGAGGAGCTCTCCTGTGAGCATTTAGGGGTTGTAATGAGTTCGTTACCTGGTCGGGGTCCCTCTTACCCATCTTATAGGCGCTTAAGAGTTTGTCTGGCTTGAGTGGTTGAGGCTCCATAATGATGACTTTAATGGTTGAAATGTTAGAACTGATGCCCGTGAAGTATGGGGTGCTGCCACTAGTCAGAGCATTTATGATGTCCATAAAGCATGGGGTGCTGCAGGGCATGGCCGACAGCTACGGCACTTGCCAGACGTGTCTCCTACGTCATCTGCTTTACAGTCCCCTTTTTTTTTACATTCCCGCGCGGACAACGATGGGTGATAAAGTTAGGCATATAGGCACCAAGGTGCAGCCATTGGGATAAAAGATGCAGTTTGGAGTTGAAGTCTGTTCACTTGCATGGCACTGTTCACATGGCACTGTTCACATGGCACTGTTCATATGGCCGAACACCGGCACTGTTCATATGGCCGAACCCTGGCACTGTTCATATGTGGCCGACCTCCGGCACTGTTCATATGGCCGAACCCGGCACTATTCATATGTGGCCGACCCCTGGCATTGTTCATATGGCCGAACCCTGGCACTGTTCATATGTGGCCGACCCCTGGCACTGTTCATATGGCCGAACCCGGCACTGTTTATATGTGGCCGACCTCTGGCACTGTTCATATGGCCGAACCCTGGCACTGTTCATATGTGGCCGAACCCGGCACTGTTCATATGGCCGAACCCTGGCACTGTTCATATATGGCCGAACCCTGGCACTGTTCATATGTGGCTGACCCCTGGCACTGTTCATATGGCCGAACCTCGGCACTGTTCATATGTGGCCGACCCCTGGCATTGTTCATATGGCCGAACCCCAGCACTGTTCATATGGCCGAACCCCGGTACTGTTCATATGTGACCGACCCTTGGCACTGTTCATATATGGCCGACCCCTGGCACTATTTATATGGCTGAATCCCGGCACTGTTCATGTGGCCGAACTCCAGCTCTGTTCATATAGCCGAACTCCAGCACTATTTATATGTGGCCTATGGGGGGCTTACTAGCCCCATCAGAAAGGACCAGGAGGAGGAGGAGGAGGAGGGAGAGGAGCCATGGGATGTTGGAAGTTGTCATGTCCCTTCGCCTACGCTCTCTTCTCCCTTCCAACCAACTTTTAGAAACTGAGGCGGCTTATGATTCTTCAAGATTAAAGCTGAGCCTCTTACACGGATTATTTTTCAATTTTGAAAAAGTTTTGCCCACTATTCCAATTCTTTGTTATGGTAACAATATCACCTAATTTCAGTCAAAAAAAAACTCATTAGAACACGAGAGTTATTCTTAGAAAAAAAATTTATTTGTTCGATCAAGTGAGGTAAGTGATGTAAGTAAAATATTTTTCTCTTTTAAGTGCTCTTAATTCAATTATTTAATGCTATCATAATACTTCCTGTTGGAGGGTAAAATCGCCATTGCATCAATATCCCCGAGGCGGCTAAGGCCAACCTCCTCCCTTCGCCCTTCCGGGCTTCCACAGCTCGGCCTTTTCGGGCTCCCATTGCTCGACCTTTTCGGGCTTCCGTAGCTCGGCCCCTTTCGGGCTTCCATAGCTCGGCTCCTTCCGGGCTCCCATTGCTCAGCCTTTCCGGGCTTCCGTAGCTCGGCCCCTTTCGGGCTTCCATAGCTCGGCCTTTTCGGGCTTCCACAGCTCGGCCCCTTCCGGGCTTCCATAGCTCGGTCCTTCCGGGCTCCCGTAGCTCGGTCCTTCCGGGCTCCCGTAGCTCGGCTCCTTCCAGGCTTCCATAGCTCGGCCCTTCCGGGCTTCCATAGCTCGGCCCCTTCCCGGGCTCTCGCAGCTCGCTCCCCCCGAACCACCATGGTCCGGCTACGTCAAATGATCCACAATCCAATACTCACCTCTGCGGAACCTGACGCAGGAGAGCCCAGTTTTACCATAACGACATCCTAGATAAGGAATCATGTCGAAACGTGGCCTAAGACCTATCATAACTCCCCCAGGCCTACTCAGCCAGATCTCAGTCATCAAGAAGCTCTCCTGGCCATCGATCCCCTAACAAACGGGATATGGATCCCAACGGTCTGATTCTATCCACCTCCGTAACCCAACAACCTCTGAACCTTCCAGAAGGCGCTCAAGACATAGGTGACAGCCTATAAATACCACACTGGCAGATTCTCTCAGGTACACATACGCACGCACTCTTGGACGCATACTCATACGTGCGCCCTCACTCTCCTGCCCTCACGCCGGCAGCTCATCGGTGCTCTTGCCTTCCAGAGCTCCCGATCGGCCGCCCCCAGAGAGGCCTCCCGGAGAGATCCATCTCCCTATTATCTGGTTGATCGCCGATTTCTTTTCCACTGACTTGAGCGTCGGAGGGTCTTCCGCGGAGGGCCACCCCCAATACCTCTCGCGCGAGGACTTTTTGTGCAGGTCCGTCCCCTTTTCCTGGAGATCGACCGCGCCCGAGTCGAAGGACGGATCCTGGTGGCAGCACTTCCCATCAAGAGTGAAGAGCAAAAAAACACATAGAAATGATATAATATTATTTCTTTAATTCTATGATATTTTGATTGCTTATAATATAATCATACATAAACAATATAGTAACCTAAAGTTAGATACAATAGCGCATGAATATAATATAATATATGATATCTCTGTTCCATTATATCTTTATGTTTATGATATGGTAGTACAGAAATACGGTTTAATAGCATGAAGATATGATATACCATATTGCCCCGTTCTGTAAATGTGTATCCCATTATATAAATACTTTTTTTATTTTTTAAAATAAAAAATAATAGTTAATAAATATTTTTTTAAATTTTGAGATCCGTAATAATTTAGCGATAAGAAAGGCGATCTAATTTGAACTTGAATATACATGAATATAGTTAAGCTTATCTCTGAAAACTCATTCAAGACAGGAATAGTTAATGAAGAGATATGCTATCTTTATATTTCGTTTGGGCAATGGGATGTAGATACTCACTTGGTCAAGATGATGGAGTGGAAAGAATATAATAGCTGATATGGCTAAGTGGTCATGGACAGAATATAATACTTTATTCATCAAAAGCTAGAAGGTAATTAATAATTTATTCGATCAAAAGAGAACTTAAACTTTCAAAAATATTTTATTCTCTTTATCCGATCAATTGATAAAGTTTTATCTCAACTCAACTCATCAAAGCCTTTTTTTTTTTTCAACTATACATTAGATCGGCTACATGAATCTGAACGATAAAGTTTTATATAACATTTTATTCCCTCCATTTAATAAGGCCAAACGTAAGCTTTATATGATTTTTATTTTTTAATACAGAAAGAAAGAAAGAAAAAAGTTAAATAATATAGTCATATGCTTGTACTACTTATATTATAAGCACAGTAATATAATATAACAACACATGAATATAATTTGAAATTATAGATTAAAAATAAATAAAATTTTTATTCATAAATAAAGTTCATCATAAATTCAAATGAATTATAATTATATGTTAGATTAATTTTTAATTAAAATAATAAGAAGTTCAAAATATAAATATTAGATTAAAATTTGTTTTTTCTATCCCAAGCTATGACAATATATTATCTGTCTAATTATAATAATAATACTTGGGTGTTGGTATGTTCGATAATTTTTTATAGTATATTTTATAAAATGTGTAATAAGATTATATTTATTTTATTTTATTGCTAAAATAGAATTGGGAGCGGTGCCTTCCTCAATCTTCAAATTATCATGATCAATGATTTTTTTTCTTTGATATTTTACTTTTTTTCCTATCCTATGGATCTACTGTCAGACCATTTAGAAGGGTGTTGGGCTTTTCAATCCATATTTACAAGAAGAAATGGATTTGATGTTTGAAGTGCTGCAAACCAAGCTCTTATGATTGGCTCAAAAAGTGACGATGGTGTAACATAAAATAGCTATTAAAATAATTACAGAGTCATATTCCAAGCTAGGTGTAGGCAATTGTTACAAGAAAGCTGTAATCAAATCCTAGTAATTAAACAATCTCTTTATGGATCTGAAGTCCTATTCTACTATGTCCTACCTTATCTAATTGTGCAGTGGAAAAGTCTTGCTGCGCATGTTGCGGTACAAAATAAGCACATTGCGCATGATAATTAGTCTGTGATGCATGCACGAGCATATGCTAAAAGTAAAAATATCTTTTTTTTGCTTTTAGTGATGTAGTTTCTGTTGCATGGCATGCGGTGCAATAAAACTTTTCTTTGTAGGGTTCTTGTTTTAGTTTGGGAATCATACCCAACCCATGGCCCTAACTCACTGGTTCTCTTTTTGACTCAACTATGGGTTGAACCTGGGTCTAGCCAACCACTAGCACTCCTTGGAAACATATCATGCGAGCTTAACCTTTCACATGAACAGGCCATTCTAAGCATTCATTTGATGAACTTGGATGCTTCTTTGTCTACCGTCCATATATTTTGCTCTCACGAGGAGAGTAGTGCAATCTAATATCCTACTAATCAATATTCGTAAAGAATTGTGAACCCCCAAAAGATCAGATAAAACCAGCATGAGCCTCATCAAATTCATTGTGTAAGAATCTAATTATGTTTCTGATAGAAAGTTAAATCAAGGAAACATATCAAAATCACATACCTTCGGACACTGTTTATCTTTACTTCGTTTCTTTATTTTTTTTTACTCAGTTTTTCACACTTATCTCTTTCAACTGATGGTATATTTTATGTGAAGAATAGTATGTGTACCAAACAAAAATGAAAGCTTTATATATCCATTGCTTCATCAATAATGACTTTTTAATTATCTACCATTACCACACCTTAAAGACTATTGAATGGTCATTGGTAACTAAATTACCATTACACATGTTAATAATCATTTTAGTTTCAAAAGCCATAAAAGACCAAGAGTTTGCACCACAATAGTAATAGAAGATCAAGAGTTTGCATTACTTAACTTAACAATCGGTTACACATTGGAGCAATGGTGTCAGCAATTCACTTTTGACCATTGACCATTGTCCAATCCAAGCCGCAGCCAATTATGATCACTTGATTGGCTAACCATGCATGGTAATCTGGTAATTAGCAGTGCATGCATCTTGGCACTAAACATTAGAAGTAAAATGCCAAGAGATGAGGTTTGGTTCTTGTTTCTCTTTACTTTAAATTTGTACTTAACATGGCCAATGCGTGGTCACGACCAGCATTATTTCCTTTTACATGATCACAAATATCAACATTTTCCCTTTTATTGTTGCTTTTGCCAACACTATTGCGAGAGCCAAGGGATGTCTACTCTTATTAACCATGCCCTAAGTCTTCAAAGTGTAGAACAATATTTGAACCTTTTTTTTTAATCTAGAGATTTGGAATTATAACTATAAAAAATGGTACGGTAAAAATAAAAAATATATATAGAGAGAGAGAGAGAGAGACATGGCTATATTGAATATAGTTAAGCTTAAATACAGCTACTTCTTCCATCCTTAGAGCTCCCATTTTTGAATCCATAAAGTCTAAGAATCTTAAAGACGAAAAAAGTTAAAAAGATAGAATGGCTTTGCTATCTGTATGAATTCAAAGGGTGAGAAAGAGAGAGAGTGCCTAACTTGGCTATATAATGATCTTCTTAACCATTAGAAGGTGTTTGGTTGGCAGTAACCAACCTTAGTAATTTGAGATTAATAGATATTAGCATGTTTGATAATTAGATATGATAATTCTTCGTAATCTAAAATTACTATAATCATGAAAATCTGATTCTCATTTAAAGATCAGTATTTAAAGTTACCAAAGTTCGATAATCTTAAATTATACTTTTAACTTTCATATAAATATTAATCTGATTATATATTTAATATACATTTAATAATATTTAAATATTCAATATCATATTTTATATTTCATATTAAATATAATAATATATATATTATATAATAATATATTTAATAATATTATAATATATATTAAATTTTATGTTATTAAATATATAATATTTTTAAAATGATTTTATAAAGATTGCTTGATTTTTACTGGAACATTTCAAATTCTAGCAAAAAAAAAGGATAATCACTTAAAAAATAATAAATTGTAACAAAAAGGATTTGTATTCCTAGGAATCTGAGTTAAGATATCAAAACCAACGAAATATGGTAATCTTACATTTTTGATAATTTAAATATCAAGTACAAAAATACTAAGAATGCACGATTCTTGATAAAATTATATTATGATGAATCAAACGCGACCTTAACTCATATACAAAGTATGATTCATCAATTAAAAATATTCTTGATTCATAAAAAAAATCCAAGGAGAGAGCATGACTTTGAATCAATGGAATGACCACAACGATTGCCTGAAAACATAAAAATAAAAATAAGTGGAATGGGCGCAACCTGTGTTGGCCCCAAATTTTTGCAACTCACTAAGAAGTAACAGCCAATCTAGTCAACACTAACTCAAGTAATTATTTTCCACATGTTTTGGCTCAATTATTAGTTTCTACGTGTTTACATCCTATAAATATAAATTTCTTGTTATTTTAAAGATAATTTGCAAGATTATTAGATATACAATAATGAAGACAACCTACTAATTTCCTAACAATTGGGTAGCGAAACACTAGAACCAAAAGAAGCATTATTTTATTAGCAACAAGCTAGCAAGGCAAAATAATTTGCTAATTAAAGGTTGTAGGTCATAATTTAGTTGTATGGATGTTCTAACAAAATAATCTCTCAAATAGATAAAAAAATAATAAAATGCTACCATAGCACATAACTTCGTAATATAAAGTGTTGACGTCAAATCACCGTCCTCGAACGTTCGCAAGCGTCCGATCGCCTCCTCCAGCAAGCCCGGGATCCTCCGGCGAGCTTCTTGCGCCTGAAAGTCTGCAAACAAGTCCCGAGGACCGGAGATTCCGGCGGAGACCCTTCGACGCTCAAATCAGTGCTCTGGGCAACAACCGTGAGCTTGAGGAAGCTCGAAAGAGAGAAGAAGAGAGAGGCTTAGAGCTGTGCTCTCTGTGAGCTGGAATGAGCATTTAAGAGTGTTGTGAGGTAGTTGAAGTCTTTTTGGGGGTTACCTGGTCGGGGGTCCCTCTTACCCAATTTATAGATACTTAGAGTTTGTCTGGTTTGAGTGGTTGAGGCCTCATAATGATGACTTTTATGGGTGAAGTATCAGAGCTAATGTTTATGAGGCTTGGGATGCTAACTCATCAGAGCATTTAAGGTGATGGCAGCAATGGCAGGGCTTGCTTCCTTCTTTGGCATGTCAGGGCTGCAGGCCAAGTCCCATTAGAATGGGTAGCTACAACTGATTGGTGGGTTGAGTCTTATCGAGCGTGTGCTGTGGTTGCGTTAGTCTGCAGAGGTCATGTGGTAGGTGGGCCTTGTAAGGGTCGCTGGGGACCGACTTGGAGGAGTCGGAGCCGCTGGGGGCCGACTCGGAGGAGTCGGGGCCGACATGAAGGAGCCGGGGCTGACTTGGACGAGTCGGGGCCGCTGGGGACCGACTCGGAGGAGTCGGGGCCGACTTGGAGGAGACCGAAGGCCATCGTGGAGGTGTCCGGGAGATGGTCGGGGATAGGGCATCGTAGCTGTGCTGGGATGAAGAGACCTGGGATGATGCCGTCAGGAGTCAACTGGGATTCCGGGGCACCGAAGAGAATCGGGACATAGTTCGGAGTTCCTTGGGATGGTTCCGGACAGTCGGGGATGGCCGTGGTCGAGCTAAGGTGGTGGGATGAAGTCGATGCAGAGTCCGGCACGGTGCTGGGATGAAGCTGGAGGCTGGGACGCTCGTGGTCGAGCTGGGGTGCCGGGAAGGAGCTGGAGGCCGAGACGTCCGTGGTCAAGCACTGTTTATGGCCAAGGCTGAGGTGGCCGAGGGGGCCGAGCACTATTTATGGCCGAGGCCGAGGCGGAGGGGGTCGAGCACTGGTCATGGCCGAGGCCGAGGCCGATGGGGCCGAGTACTGTTCATGGCCAAGGCCGAGGCTGAGGACCGAGGCCGAGGACCGACTAGCCAAGGTCGAGGGGCTGTCTTGCTGAGGCCGAGGCCGAGGATCGACTGGCCGAGGCCGAGGGGCTGGCCTGCTGAGGCCGAGGCCGACTGGCTGTCTTGCTAAGGCCGAGGCCGAGGACCGAGGCCGAGGGCCAACTTGCCGAGGCCCAGGGGCTGGCTTGCCGAGGACCGAGGCCAAGGACCGACTAGCCGAGGTCGAGGGGCTAGCCTGCTGAGGCCGAGAACGACTGATCGTGGCCAAGGACTGAGGCCGAGGGCCAAATGGCCGAGGCCGAGGGTTTGGCTGCTGAGGCCGAGATGGGAGGCCGCTTTGGACAGGCTGACTTGGGAGGTCGAGATGGGAGCCTGCTTTGGATAGGGCCGACTTGGGAGGCCGAGATGGGAGGCCGCCTGGGATGGGGCCGAGTTGGGAGGCCAGTTTGGACAGGGCCGACCAAAACATGCCAGCATCGTTGCCCATGGGGCTTATTGGCTCCATTAGATGCCCCCCACACTCCTGAGTTTATGCGATCGCATGCCTTGCATCCGCTAAGCGAAAGGAGTGTAGGAATTGTAATATCTTTCTTTTACACTTGTCTCTGCATGCTAGCTTTTGATAGTTTTCGTCTGCCTTGCATGGACTTGTGACCACATCTGTATGCTCTCTTATGCTTTTGTCTGCTCAAAGACTTTAAGTAATGTTGGAGATAAATTGATTACCTTAGAGTGGCTAGGAGTAGCCAGTAATCCTTTTTCAATGTAGGGTCTAGAAGCGAATGCCCGTCAACTGTGAGTTAGGGAGTTGGCCTCTCCCTACTGTGAGCTAACTTTGGGTCTTCTACTTTTGACATAAAATTTGAAGGTGGGTGCCCATCAACTGTGAGCTGGGGAGTTAGCCTCTCCAAACTGTGAGTTATCTTGGGGCTTCTTTTTGGATGGTTGAAAGTGATCAGCAATATGTTGCAAGTATATAATTTAGATAAAGGCTTTACCCGGTTGGCCATTGGCCGCTGAGATAGAGTTGAAGCCGCTAAGGCTGAAATAAAGTCGTTGAGACTGTGATGATGCCGTTGAGGCTGTGACGAAGTCGCTGAGGCAAAGTTGAGGCCGTCGAGAGCCTTTTGAACCCTGAAGGGTGACCCGAGAGTCGCTGGGATGGGACCATGCTCGGGAGCCTTTAACCCCGGATGGTGACCTGAGAGTGCTTGGACCAGGCTCAGGTGCCTTTTGAACCCCGAAGGGTGATCCAAGAGTCGTTGTGATGAGACCATGCTCGGGAGCCTTTAACCCCGGAGGGTGACCTGAGGGTGCTTGGACCAGGCTTAGGTGCCTTTTAACCTCGGAGGGTAACATGAGAGTTAAGAGTCATCACGTACCTTTTAACTCTGGAGGGTGACATGAGAGTTGAGAGTTGTTAGGTGCCTTTTAACCCCGGAGGGTGACATGAGAGTTGAGAGTCGTCAGGTGCCTTTTAACCCTGGAGGGTGACCTGAGAGTTGAGAGTCATCAGGTGCCTTTTAACCCCGTAGGATGATCTAAGGGTGCGTGGACCAGGCTTAGGTGCCTTTTGAATCCCGAAGGGTGACCTGAGAGTTGAGAGTTGTCAGATGCCTTTTAACCTCGGAGGGTGACCTGAGGGTGCGTGGACCAGGCTCAGGTGCCTTTTGAATCTCGAAGGGTGACCTGAGGATGCGTGGACCAAGCTCAGGTACCTTTTTTCTTTATGCCGATGATCTTTGTTGCCGACATTGAAGTCAGTCTCTGTTGTCGAGCTAGCCTCAGGCTTAGGTGTCGATGCTGGAGTCGGTCTTTGGTGCCAAGCTGGCTTCGGGCTTAGGTGCCGATGCTGGAGTCGGTCTTTGGTGTCGAGCTGGCCTCGGGCTTAGGTGTCGATGATGGAGTCAGTCTTTCTGCAATGAATTCAAGTATTAATGAAAAGAAGCTTCTCTTAAAGTGTAGTGTACTTAGCTTTTGTAGCTTTTTGGCCTTTGTGTCGTGTTCGATGATGCTGGGGGTCGGCATGGAGTCGAGACAAAGAGCTTTCCCCTGCTTTTCTTGATGCTGGATTGGGGTATTTGCGGAGGCGAAGAAGACTATTCGAGTGGAGGAGAACCTGTATTGTTGGTCTCTTTTGGCATTAATGGAGCCATGACATCCAAGTACATAAAATGGAAGGTCATAATGACCCCTCAATCCAACATCCTCTCTTTGTCCTCTTACTGACACCAAGCTTCCTTACCTTCATATGTTAAATCTTGGTAATTTAAGTTTGCATGGCATGGCACTGAGCTGGGACTTGGACTACGTCTTCGATCCTCTCCCCGCACAACCAGGCCAGGACCTTGCTTCTTAGAGGGAACCCAGTCGAAAAGATATGCCAAGTGATGATGATGATGTGGCACTGGATGCGGATGGTTTGAAGGGAGAAAAGCAGTCGGAAAGGAGTGCTGATCAGCTCCCTATCGGCTGAAGATAGCCTCGGGGTTGCACGCCTCTTATGGATTATGACTGTCCGAGTAGAAGAGGCTGTCATTGTGAAGCGTCTTTGAAGGAATTTGTCTCCCTATATTGATTTGGATACATCAGTCCGCTGGTGGTCTGCCCTCCAGGGAACCAAGTTGATTGCAGTGGGGGTGTCGCTGCCCTTGCTCGGGTTTCCCCTCGCATCGTCGTCTGTAGGAGAGGAGGCCATTTGGACAGCGAGTGGTGGCACTCTTGCTAGTGAGCTTGAATATGCTCATGCTGATGAGCTTGAAGATGCTCATGCTGATGAACTTGATGGCGGTGAACCTCTCGCTGAGGAGATTTCTTGCGGGATGGATGATGGCTGGCCCGAGCAGCAACTAAAGAGGGAGCAAAAGCTCTTGTTGGCTACTGTGTGGCCGTGAGATATTACTTCTAGAGCTTTTGGATAGCTGCCGTCAATGTATGGATTTGCGGAACGAGGGTGGCATGCTGTTTTGCTTGAGTGGCCTGAGATAGTGGCGATGGTGGAATGGAGCGGTTGGCTCTGTTGCTCAGCTCGTTGAGGGTGTCCCCCCAGCATGACTAGCAGAAGCTTCATGGGTTCTTGTCATCACCATCTTTTTATCCATCATTATTATCGTAGAGGGAGCGGGGGCTTGTATATTAGTGTTGCAGAACTCTACTTTCTTCCCCCTTCCTGGCCCGCCAATCTGTCGATGCCAAATCACCATCCTTGAATGTCCGCGAGCATTCGGTCGCCTCCTCCAGCGAGCCCGGGATTCTCCGGCGAGCTTCTTGTGCCTAGGAGCCTGCAAACAAGTCCCGGGGACCGAAGATTTCGGTGGGGACCCTCTGACGCTCAAGTCAGTGCTCTGGGCAACAGTAGTGAGCTTGAGGAAGCTTAAAAAAGAGAGGAAGGGCGAGGCTTAGAGCCGTGCTCTCTGTGAGCCAAAATGAGTATTTAAGAGTGTTTTGAGGTAGTTGAAGTCTTTTTTGGGGTTACCTGGTCGGGGGTCCCTCTTACCCAATTTATAGATGCTTAGAGTTTGTCTGGTTTGAGTGGTTAAGGCCTCATAATAATGACTTTTGTGAGTGAAGTGTCAGAGCTAATGTCTGTGAGGCTTGGGGTGCTACCACTCGTCAAAGCATTTAAGGTGATGGCAGCAGTGGCAGGGCTTGCTTCCCTCTTTGGCATATCAGGGCTGCAGGCCAAGTTCCATCAGAGTGGGTGGCTGTAGCTAGTTGGTGGGTCGAGTCTTATCAAGCGTGCGCTGTGGCTACGTCAGTCTGCATAGGTCAAGCGATAGGTGGGCCTTGCAGGGGCTACTAGGGACCGACTTGGAGGAGTCGGGGCCGCTAAGGGCCGACTCGGAGGAGCCGGGGCCGCTGGGGGCCGACTCGGAGGAATCGGGGCCGACTTGGAGGAGGCGGCCGGAGGTCGTCGTGGAGGTGTCCGGGAGATGGTTGGGAGATGGGGCATCATAGCTGTGCTGGGATGAAGAGACCCGAGATGATGCCGTCATGAGTCAACTGGGAGCCCGGGGGCACCGAAGAGAACTAGGGCATAGTTTGGAGTTCCCTGGGATGGTTCTGAACAGTCGGGGATGGCCGTGGTCAAGCTGAGGTGCTGGGATGAAGTCGATGCAGAGTCCGGCATGGTGTTGGGACAAAGCTAGAGACCGGGATGCCCGTAGTCGAGCTGGGTTGCTGAGATGTCCATGGCTGGGAAGGAGCTGGAGGTCGGGACGTCCGTGGCCGAGCACTGTTCATGGTTGAGGCCGAGGGGGCCGAGCACTGTTCATGGCCGAGGCCGAGGCAGAGGGGGCCGAGCACTGGTCATGGCCGAGGCCGAGGCCGAGGCCGAGGCTGAGGACCGAGGCCGAGGGGCTGTCTTGCTGAGGCCGAGGCCGAGGACCGAGACCGAGGACCGACTAGCCGAGGCTGAGGGGCTGGCCTGCTGAGGCCGAGGCCGACTAGCTGTCTTGCTGAGGCCATGGCTGAGGACCGAGGCCGAGGGCCGACTAGCAGAGGCCAAGGGTATGGCTACTGAAGCCGAGATGGGAGGCCGCTTTGGACAGGGCCGACTTGGGAGGCCGAAATGGGAGGCCGCTTGAGACGGGGCCAACTTGGGAGGCTGCTTTGGACAGGGCCGACCAGAATATGCCGGCATCGTTGCCCATGGGGCTTATTGGCCCCATCATAAAGTTTTATGTATTTATGCAGCTCTCAATTAATATATATGTATATAGCATGCTTAATTTGGTTACATTTAGATCAATATAGTTAAATTCAACTATATATATATATATATATATATATATATATATATATATATATATATATATAAAGAGAAGGATATAGACTTGATTATATTCAAATATAACTAAGTATAAAATTTGTTCATTTTTTTTATTCTTAAATCCACACGGATCTCTGAGTTACTTCATTTTTATTTTATTTTTAAAAATCATAAACTGTGTGAATTTAAGAATGAAAATGATGATTAGATATAGACTTGACTACATCTGAATATAAGTAAATTTACTCTCTCTCTCTCTCTCTCTCTCTCTCTCTCTTTATATATATATATATACCTTTTAAATTGATACAATTTTGTTTTTCCTTGGTCTTAATTGCATCCACTTTATACTCATTAAAAAAAGCTTGTGATTTGGTTTTTGAATGTATCGATGCTAACACATACTCAATGATGGCCGCATCCCATGATTGCTACGTTGTAAGTTTAATATATGAGCAAGAAAGAAAGAAAAAAAAAAAAACACATAAATCACATGAGAAATGGAATTTTTCTTAGCATTCTTTGATTATTGTTGTTGATCTTGATGAACAAAATTATTGATCATGATTTCTTCTGGATCCTGCAATATTTCATTAATTCTTAATACCAAAACATTGTTTCTACGTAGTTAGAAAAAACTTAATCATGTAATGCTTTCAACTTATACGCAGTTTTCTCTCACATGCACAGATATAGTATTTTTTTTCACTACTTTTAATTTCTTTATATTAAAAATAGTCTCGGCTTTACTTTTTCTTTTTTATATGTCTAATATCAACAAAGCTTGCATCTTGATCGATAAAGCCCATACAAACATCATGTTATTTAACATAAAAAAGTCTTTGTACATCGTCTTTAATATACGTTAGCTATATCGTCCTTCTTTATTGATTCACATAAATCTTATATGGCTTCATACGATGGAGGCAGAGAAACCATCTTAAATTTTGACGTAATGTGCATTAATACATGTTCAATTTTTTTTTGAAATTTATGTACAAGCTACAGTGCACATTTTTTGAATGGGTATTATAATTTTATAATTACAATGTTATAAATTTATAATTGAGATGTCGTAATTTTTTTTTGGCTTTCTGAATGGATATATTAAATTTTAAAGTAACATATATTAATACCCGTTTAACTTGCATTAATACTTTTTCAATTTTTTTTTAAAATTTATGTATATACATATTTTTGAGATGTCATAAATTTATAACTAAATATTATAATTTTTTTAATTTTTTTAATAAATATTTTAATTTTATAACTATAGTATCATAAATTTATAATTAAATATCATCTTAAAATTTAACATGAATATAACGTATAATGCCAAACGTATGCTTAAAATCAACAAAGCATGCAGCTTTGACGTTAGAAGTCGGCACAAAGGCCACGCCAAGGAACAGATATCTCAGGATATCTAATATGAATGCTGGGTGGACTTAAAAAGAGGCGCCCAGTCCTTTTCTTTCTTTTTTCTTCAGTATCAATCTCTTACCTTTAAAGAATGGAAAAGACTTTGTATACCATTTTTGGTGTAGTAAGTCCTATGTTGACGTGGATGCCTACTATCTTGACAACTCATGATCGACGCCTTCTGTTCTTGGATCCACTGGGACAGGCAGTGAAATCATTCACCGTACGACATCGCTGGCACCGGATCTTGCCTCCTACCGGGTTGGATTCTCTTAGGTAGTGTTTGAAATAGGGGATAAGAGATGTTGACGTGGATGCCTACTATCTTGACAACTCATGATCGACGCCTTCTGTTCTTGGATCCACTGGGACAGGCAGTGAAATCATTCACCGTACGACATCGCTGGCACCGGATCTTGCCTCCTACCGGGTTGGATTCTCTTAGGTAGTGTTTGAAATAGGGGATAAGAGGGATATCCTCTGGATATCCCCTCTTATTCTCAAAAGCCATAACTATAAGGGATAGCAGGGAATAAAGTTAACCAAAGGGATAATCCATGGTTAACCATGGTTAACCATGGGATATCCCTCAATTTATTCCCTAGAGAATGCAGGAATAGCTGGTTATCCCTTCAAATAAGAGTAAAAAAAGGTTATCCCATGGATTTACCTTTTTGCATTTGATATGATCAATGGGATAGCCAAGGGATATCCCTAGGGATAGCCAGGGAATAAATTCTATCCCATACACTTATCCATGGATAACATTTTTTCTATCAAACACTACCTTAGCACAAGTTGAAAGGAATAAAGAGAATATATATATATAAAGTGTTGTAAGGCTGATATTGGATCACACTTAGAAGAAGGGTTTTCAATAATAGCAAATGATCCCAGAGCTCATATTAAAGAAGAGTTTTTCAACGTTCAGAAGATGTAATTCCGAGGGAAGCTGCGATCATTTGACAATCAATGGGCGTTTCAGCTTTCACTGATTGCTTCAGTCTTGCATAATATATATATATATTAATATTGATTTTAACTTAAACTATAAGTCACAACAACATCAGGTTTCCGTGGCCGGCTACAACGAGATGGCTTCTGAAGACAAAAAGATAGGCAATGGATCGGCATGTCACACCAAAATAAAAAATTAAAAAAAAATGAAAGGACTTCGCGAGAAAGAGGAGACAATGGATCCAAAAAATCAGCAACTCCACGGATGATTTGATGGGCGACGTAGATAATTCTTTTAAGGAAAAGACTTTGTACATCGTCCCTGATGCAGCAAATCCTACGTGGACTATACCACTCCTTTCTATTGGTCCATATGAATCTCCATGTGGCCTGACATGATGGGACAGAATAGCAGGGAGATAATATTACTTTTTAATCGTATATCCATTAAAAGTCGTTCAGCCTTTCACCATTGGTGTGAAGACGAAAATACCCTTTCTCTCCAGCCTACTTCAACCCGCCATCTTATTTAGATTTTGCTGATAAAAAATCGTAAGGTTCTGGCCTGGAAGAAGAGTATCCGAAGGAGTGGCAAAGCTCTGCCAGACGACATCCTTGCGCGCATTCAAGAGAACAAGATTCCTATCGTCGCGGAGACTGGCTGAAGCGACGGAGGAGTTGTGAGTGTTGCTGCTCCAGACCTCAGCTCCCTTCGAAGAGTCGAAGAGAACGAGACCTCCGGCCTCATTGAGTTGAAGAAACGAATTATATCCGACAAAAACATGAGCACCGGCAACCCATACAGGTGCCTGCTCGGAGGACGGGATCGATCTCGAGTTGAAGCGAATGCCGACTTCATACTGGTTAGGTTCGTCAGGGCGGCTAAGGACTCCAATGCAAAGTTCTCATCGGTTCAAAACCTTAAGACAAAGCATCAATTCAAACCCACGACACCCTAGTTTAAAACCTTAAGACAAAGCATCAGTTCAAACCCATGACACCCTAGTTGGAAACCCACGACACCCTAGTTCAAAAGCTTAAGACAAAGCATCAGTTCAAACCCACGACACCCTAGTTGGAAACCCACAACACCCTAGTTCATAACCCATGACACCCTAGTTCAAAACCTTAAAACAAAGCATCAGTTCAAACCCACGACACCCTAGTTGGAAACCCACGACACCCTAGTTCATAATCCACGACACCCTAGTTCAAAACCTTAAGACAAAGCATCAGTTCAAACCCACGACACCCTAGTTCATAACCCACGACACCCTAGTTCATAACCCATGACACCTAGTTCAAAACCTTAAGACAAAGCATCAGTTTAAACCCACGACACCCTAGTTCATAACCCACGACACCCTAGTTCAAAACCTTAAGACAAAGCATCAGTTTAAACCCACGACACCCTAGTTGGAAACCCACGACACCCTAGTTCATAACCCACGACACCCTAGTTCAAACCTTAAGACAAAGCATCAGTTCAAACCCACGACACCCTAGTTGAAACCCACGACACCCTAGTTCATAACCCATGATACCCTAGTTCAAAACCTTAAGACAAGGCATCAGTTCAAACCCAAGACACCCTAGTTCATAACCCACGACACCCTATTTCAAAACCTTAAGACAAAGCATCAGTTCAAACCCACGACACCCTAGTTGGAAACCCACGACACCCTAGTTCATAACCCATGACACCCTAGTTCAAAACCTTAAGACAAAGCATCAGTTCAAACCCACAACACCCTAGTTCATAACCCACGACACCCTATTTCAAAACCTTAAGACAAAGCATCAGTTCAAACCCACGACACCCTAGTTGGAAACCCACGACACCCTAGTTCATAACCCATGACACCCTAGTTCAAAACCTTAAGACAAAGCATCAGTTTAAACCCATGACACCCTAGTTCATATTCCATGACACCCTAGCTCAAAACCTTAAGACAAAGCATCAGTTTAAACCCACGACACCCTAGTTGGAAACCCACGACACCCTAGTTCATAACCCACGACACCCTAGTTCAAAACCTTAAGACAAAGCATCAGTTCAAACCCACGACACCCTAGTTGGAAACCCACGACACCCTAGTTCATAACCCATGACACCCTAGTTCAAAACCTTAAGACAAAGCATCAGTTCAAACCCACGACACCCTAGTTTAAAACCTTAAGACAAAGCATCAGTTCAAACCCACGACACCCTAGTGGAAACCCACGACATCCTAGTTCATAACCCACGACACCCTAGTTCAAACCTTAAGACAAAGCATCAGTTCAAACCCACGACACCCTAGTTGGAAACCCACGACACCCTAGTTCATAACCTACGACACCCTAGTTCAAAACCTTAAGACAAAGCATCAGTTCAAACCCACGACACCCTAGTTGGAAACCCACGACACCCTAGTTCATAACCCATGACACCCTAGTTCAAAACCTTAAGACAAAGCATCAGTTCAACCCACGACACCCTAGTTCATAACCCACGACACCCTAGTTCAAAACCTTAAGACAAAGCATCAGTTCAAACCCACGACACCCTAGTTCAAAACCTTAAGACAAGCATCAGTTAAACCCACGACACCCTAGTTGGTAACCCACGACCCCCTAGTTCATAACCCAAGACACCCCGGTGCATAAGGATCTTTCCAAAGCTACATGATCTCATCAACCAATCCAAGATACTTCTAGAAGACATGGGTGAAGAAATAAATTAACAGCCATCTCCAGTGTGAGATTCATATTTCTAACTGGGACATTTATTCAACACGGGGTCTGTCTGAGGTTTCTCTAGGTAGGACAAGAGGTCAACAAAGAACAACCGAAGGACAATTTAAGGTGTGGATCGTGGAAATGAAATGCACAGAGCTACTTCTAGATTATATTTATTTCGTCTTCTGAAACAAGGAGCAGTCCATTCTGTTCTAGAAGTGGCGCCGAGGCTGCTGACAGGGACACAGATGGGATCCCAAGAGTTGGATCGAAGAAGGACGCGGAGTAACCAGCGAGGCCCGTCTCACCATCAACGAGCAGAGGTCCGTTCCACGCCCACCGCCCCTTCCCACACCTTGAAACGCATGGGTTATGAACTAGGGTTTTGAATTAGGGTGTCATGGGTTATGAACTGGATGTCGTAGGTTATGAACTAGGGTGTCGTGGGTTTGAACTGATGCTTTGTCTTAAGGTTTTGAACTAGGGTGTCATGGGTTATGAACTAGGGTGTCGTGGGTTTCCAACTAGGGTGTCGTGGGTTTGAACTGATGCTTTGTCTTAAGGTTTTGAACTAGGGTGTCATGGGTTATGAACTAGGGTGTCGTGGGTTTCCAACTAGGGTGTCGTGGGTTTAAACTGATGCTTTGTCTTAAGGTTTTGAGCTAGGGTGTTATGGGTTTCCAACTAGGGTGTCGTGGGTTTAAACTGATGCTTGTCTTAAGGTTTTGAACTAGGGTGTCATGGGTTATGAACTAGGGTGTCGGGGTTTTCCAACTAGGTGTCGTGGGTTTGAACTGATGCTTTGTCTTAAGGTTTTGAACTAGGGTGTCGGGGTTATGAACTAGGGGTGTCGTGGGTTTGAACTGATGCTTTGTCTTAAGGTTTTAACTAGGGTGTCATGGGTTATGAACTAGGGTGTCGTGGTTTCCAACTAGGGTGTCGTGGGTTTGAACTGATGCTTTGTCTTAAGGTTTTGAACTAGGGTGTCGTGGGTTATGAACTAGGGTGTCGTGGGTTTCCAACTAGGGTGTCGTGGGTTTAAACTGATGCTTTGTCTTAAGGTTTTGAACTAGGGTGTCGTGGGTTATGAACTAGGGTGTCGTGGGTTAAACTGATGCTTTGTCTTAAGGTTTTGAACTAGGGTGTCATGGGTTATGAACTAGGGTGTCGTGGGTTATGAACTAGGGTGTCGTGGGTTTTGAATGATGCTTTGTCTTAAGGTTTTGAACTAGGGTGTCTGGGTTATGAACTAGGGTGTCGTGGGTTTCCAACTAGGGTGTCATGGGTTTGAACTGAGCTTTGTCTTAAGGTTTTGAACTAGGGTGTCATGGGTTATGAACTAGGGTGTCGTGGGTTTTCAACTAGGGTATCGTGGGTTTGAACTGATGCTTTGTCTTAAGGTTTTGAATTAGGGTGTCGTGGGTTTCCAACTAGGGTATCGTGGGTTTGAACTGATGCTTTGTCTTAAGGTTTTAAACTAGGGTATCGTGGGTTATGACTAGGGTGTCGTGGGTTTCCAACTAGGGTGTCGTGGGTTTGAACTGATGCTTTGTCTTAAGGTTTTGATTAGGGTGTCGTGGGTTTATGAACTAGAGTGTCGTGGGTTTCCAACTAGGGTGTCGGGTTTAAACTGATGCTTTGTCTTAAGGTTTAAACTAGGGTGTCGTGGGTTATGAACTAGGGTGTCGTGGGTTTAAACTGATGCTTTCTTCTTAAGGTTTTGAACTAGGGTGTCATGGGTTATGAACTAGGTGTCATGGGTTTTCACTAGGGGTGTGTGGTTTGAACTATGCTTTGTTAAGGTTTTGAACGATGGGAACTTTGCATTGGAGTTCCTTAGCTGCCCTGACGAACCTAACCAGTATGAAGTCGGCATTCGCTTCAACTCGAGATCGATCCCGTCCTCCGAGCAGGCACCTGTATGGGTTGCCAGCGCTCATGTTTT